>JAIFGZ020000161.1:2297500-2841117 GCA_019925245.2 Oryza australiensis | reverse complement strand
CCATCCCTCTCGACGAAGCCGACAACTCCGATCGCCCATATGGATCGGCGAGTTGCGTGCTTCGACGCCCTCATGGCCGAGCCGGGATGAGTCCGACTCAGCCTTGGCCAGAAGGCTTGCCGAAGAAGAGCGAGCCAGAAGGGAGCTCGAACGCAAGACAGCCAGAAGACAAACAACGCAAAGACGAGGCCGATAAAAGGAAGTGTGGATTCGCGTGCAATGTGACGATCCGCCCGGAGGCCATCCTCCAAACACGGGTTCGCAACACCAATGTCTTCCAGACGCCACAAGGTAATCTCAGCCGCCGCACTCACGCTCTTGGATACCGTCGCGAGACGGCTCCGGCCAACGTGACTCCCATACTTGATAAGATCAAGACCATCGTTGCCGCCACTGCCAACGGCCCTCCCACCACTTCGGCAAGAAGGCCGACCGAATCCGTGGCCGAAACGCCCGACAAGAGCCGGCTCCCACCCCTAAGGTCGGAGACTATAGGAGGCCCGAGCGGCTCTGTCGTCAACTAGGCCAAGAGGCCCACCTCCCGAGTCCACGCCGAGGCACCAAGAGCAGACAGTCGACTCCCGCCGCAAACGACATGGACGTCCACCCGTCCACCACCGAGTCCACCGCAACAGCCTACCACCAACCACTAACACATCCCGCCGAGTGATCTCAAGGGAAGTCCTCGACCGCCGCTACCAAGAGGCGACTGCCGCACTGGGAAGATCGGAGGGGATCACTCGATAGCGGCGACGATGGAGTACCGCCTTCACTCGGGAGCTCCGCCGAGTGCATTGGCCGAGTGGTTTTAAGCCCACGGATAGAAAGGTACGATGGCAAAACCGACCCGAGTCTTGGTTAACTATATACCCTTGCCATCCGAGCCGCAGTGGCGACAACAAAGCCATGGCGAACTACTCGCCCGTGGCCCTCGCAAACTCGGCCGAAATTGGCTCACCACCCGCCAAGAGGCTCAATCGGCTCGTGGAGCGAGCGAGGGACCACTTCATCGCCAACTTCCAAGGCACCTTCGAGAGGCCCGCACGCACTTCGACCTTTACAATGTCATCCGTAAGCCGGACGAGCCTCCGAAGGATTACATTCGTCGCTTCTCCGAGAAGCGCAACAAGATCCCGAACATCACCGATGACATCATCATCGCCGCCTTCCGAAGGGAGTCCGTGATGAGCCGCTTATCGGCAAGTTCGGACGCAAGCCACCGAAGACGGTGAAGCGATGTTTGAGACGGCGAACTCGTACGCCAAATCAAACGACGCCATCAAGGCCGCCCGTCAAGATCGGCCCGACGAAGAGAGGACAAGCACGCAGGAGGAAGCCGAAATCCTAAGAAGGATGGCGGCACAACGCAGCAACTGTGGCCCGAAGGATCGCAAGCGCCGATCGAGACACAGTGGCCGCGACCTCCAATACTCAACGCCGTCCCGAGTCGCCGCCTACGACGCCATCATGAACGCCCAGGTGCACCCACCATCCGAATCATAAGCACGCGGCAAAGGATCTTTATCTACAAGCGGTCATCAACAAGAGCGCGGCGCGGCTCAACAAGAAGCCGATCGACGAGGGCTGGCCGTCGCGCCAAGAAGAACAATGCGGGTGAGAATGCCGAACCTTTTCAAGATCCAGGGGGAGCTCAACCACATCTTCTGGGGCCCGTTAGCTTATGAATCCAAGAGGAAATGAAGCTAACCGCCGGAGGTCAACGCGCTCAACCCGAAGTCCCTCAATATCCGCGATGGTCTGAGGTGGCCATCACCTTGACCGCCCGACCGAGTGGTCCATCCGGACGCTATCCACTCGCCCTGGACCCCGTAGTCCGCAACATCGCTTAAGCGCGTCCTCATCGACGGGGCGCGCCCTCAACATCCCGTTTGCCAAGACTATGGACGAAATGCGATCCCGAGGCCGAACTCAAAGCAAGCTCAGCCCTTCCACGGAGTTATCCTGGCTATCTTCAACACCACTGGCATATCTCTCTCCCAGTCACCTTCGGAGCCCGAGAGAATTTCCGAACGGAGAACGTCACTTCGAGGTGGCCGACTCAAACGGCATATCATGCCATCATCGGAAGGCCTGCGCTGCCAAGTTCATGGCGATCCCTCACTACACTTATCTTTGCATGAAGATGCCGGGTCCCAACGGCGTCATCACTTCGCAACGATGTGAAGCAAGCCTTCACTGCGACAAGGAAAGCTGCGACATGGCCCAATCTCGAGAGAGATTACGTGGCCAACAAGAAGTCCGATTACGCATCTACTTCAGAGGGCGAAGTCCCCGCGAAGAAGATAGATCGGATCCGCGACGCCAAGACCAAAAAGATCTCGCTTGATTCGTCCGATCCCTCCAAAACCGCTGTAATCGACGCCGACCTAGATCCTAAATAGGAAAGCGCGTCACCTTCCTCCAAAATAATAAAGATGTTTTTGCTTGAAACCATCCGATATGCCCGGAATTCCTAGGGAGGTGATCGAGCACTCTCGAACGTCAAAGATGACGCCAAACCAATTAAACAACGATTACGCAGTTCGCACGGGATCGAAAAGACGCGATCAAAGAAGAACTTGTAAAGCTCTTGGCTGCCGGCCATTAAAGAAGTCCTTCATCCCGACCGGCTAGCCAATCCAGCTTGGTCCGCAAGAAGACGGCAATGGCGCATGTGCGTCGATTACACCGACCTCAACAAGGCCTGCCCCAAAGATCCATTCGGCTACCTCGTATCGACAAGTTGTCGACTCAACACCTATTGCGAACTCCCGAGCTTCTTGGATTGTTACTCGGGCTATCACCGGATCGTCCGAAAGAATCCGACCGCTTGAAGACATCTTTCATCACGCCGTTCGGGGCTCATCACATCACCATGCCTTTCGGCCGAAGAACGCCGGAGCTACATACCAACGCATGATCCAAAGATGCTTCCAGACGCAGATCGGCAAAAACGTTGAAGCTTATGTCGACGATGTTGTCATCAAGACCAAGCGTAAAGAAGACCCGATCGACTTAGAAGAAACCTTTGCAAACATCCAGCCTTCGAATGAAGTTGAACCCGAGAAGTGCACCTTCGGCGTCCCATCAGCAACCGCTCGGCTTCATGGTATCACATCGCGGCATTGAAGCAAACCCGAGAGAAGATCAACGCCATCTTAAACATGAAGCCCCAGTAATCGAAAGACGTCCAAAAGCTACTGCTGCATGGCGGCACTAAGCCGTTTTATATCCCGACTCGGAGCGAGGCATGCCCTTCTTCGATCTGAAGAAGAAGACGACTTCCGGTGGACCACGAAGGCGACAAGGCCTTTGAAGACTTCAAAGAGTTCCTTACCACGCCACCCGTCCTAGCTTCACCTCGCCCCGGGAACCCCTCTTGCCATGACGTCCCGCCCACTCACCAAGTGGTCGCAGACGGTCCTTGTGGTTGAACGAGAAGAAGAAGGACGGGCCGTAAGATTCAAAGACCAATTTACTTTGTCGCGAAGTATTGGTGAGCCAAAATCCGATACCCTGTGTACAAAAATTGCTTTATGGTGTTCTAATAACCGCGAGGAAATTGGCACACTACTTTCGGTGGTCACTCGGTCACCGTCATCACCTCTTTCCACTCGGCGACGTCATCCACAACCGCGAGGTAACCGGCGCATCGCCAAGTGGGCCCCGAACCGATGCCGCTGGACTTAACTTTTAAGCCCGTGACGTCCATTAAGTCACAAGCCTTAGCGGACTTTGGCCGAGTGGATGAATGCAAAGAGCACGTACCTCTGGAAGACCTCCAACACTGGACCATGCACTTCGACGGATCCAAGAGGATCACCGGCTTGGGAGCAGGAGTTGTGCCGATCTCCCGACGGGAAAGGCTAAGATATGCCCTTCACCTCCACTTCTCCGCCTCACACAACGTCGCCGAATACGAAGCTCTTACATGGACTCGCGCCTTGCAGTCTCACTCGGGATTCGTCGACTTATTGTGAGCGCGACTCCCAGTGTCAATCAAGTGATGAAAGACGGTCTTGCTTAAACGACACTATGGAGGCCTACTGGCAAGAGGTCCGCAAGCTTGAGGACAAGTTTGACGGACTCGAACTCTCACATGTCCCGAGACACAACAACGAAGCCGCCGATGAGCTAGCGCAGCGGATCAAAGCGCGAAGCCGCTCCGACAGATGTCTTTGTCGAACATCTCTACGAGCCAACCGTCACGGCAAAGACAGCTCCCAACGAGCAAACCGAACGAAGTCACCATGATCGATACCGACCGGAGGACGCCGCTCATCAAATTTCTAACTCAGCAAGAGCCGCGGATGACCGGATGAAGCGTAACGCGTCCGGCGTCTGCAAGCGTACGTCATGGTCGACTTCGATTACAAGAGAAGCTCCTCCGGAATTCTAATGAGGTGCATCACACCTTCGAAGAAGGGAAACAATTACTCCAAGATATCCACTGGGCATATGCGGAAGCCACGCGCGGTACACACTCGGTCGGCAAAAGCTTATGGACAGGATTCTTCGGCTCACCGCGGTCTCCGACGCGACAAAGTCGTAAGAACCCGCGAAGGTTGCCGGCTTCTTGCCCGACAAAGCCATGTCCCGCCAGAGCTTCAAACAATCCCACTTTCCGGCCGTTCGCGGTATGGGGCCGGACATGGTTGGTCCCTTCAAAAAGCTCCAGGAGGTTTCACACACCTCTTCGTCGCAATCGACAAGTTCTCCAAGTGGATTGAAGCCGCTTCGCTGCCACAATCACCGCCGACAAAGCACGGGATTTTTCCTCAAATATCGTGCACCGCTCGGCGGCCCAAATGAATCATAACCGATAATGGGACTCAATTCACTCAGGAGGCATCTTCAAGGAATTCTCGCGAAGACTTGAATCAAGATCCGCTACGCATCGTAGCTCACCCCAAAAGCAATGGGCAAGTCGAGCGAGCAAACGGCATGGTTCTTCAAGGCATCAAGGCTCGCGTTTGACCGGCTAAGCCCTTACGCCGCAAGTGGGTCCAAGAGCTTCCTCGGTTCTATGGTCGCCGCGAACTACACCCGGCCGGGCCACCGGCCAAACTCCTTTCTTTCTCGGTCTATGGCGCAGAAGCCATGTTGCCAAATGAGATGGAGTTTGAGTCCTCCGGTCCGGGCAGCCTTCAACGATGAACGCTACGACATCGACCGAGTGGATGACCACCTCGATTGGGCAGGCCCGCGAGGCGCCCCTCATCCAAGCCGGCCAAATACCTTCAAGGGCTCGAAGATACCACGGGCCGTGCGAGCACGAGCTTTCATTGTTGGCGACCGGTCCTACGCAAAATCCACATCACCAAAGACCGACACAAGTTATCTCCCTTATGGGAAGGACCCTATATAATCGCCGAAGTGACTCGGCCCGTGCTTACCGGCTAAAGCGCGAAGACGGGTCTCTGGTGGAGAACCTGAACATCGAACATCTTCGGCGTTTCTATGCCTAATTTGGCTAAGGCCTCATGTTTCCTTGACTCGCCAACCTCAAGCAAGATGACTTCTTGAGCTAGCAAATGGGGCCGATACACATATCAATAAAGCTCGAATTTTCCTCACAAATTTTTGTGCATAATTTGGTTTATCATTGTTTAATGTCCTTCGACTCGAGCTCAAGCTTGTCTAAGGACCGAGAGTTTTCCGATGACCTAATCAAGCCTAGGCTTGGTGACAAATGGACGAAAACTACTTAAGAAATTTCACGCAAAGGCTCGAATCAAGGCATTGACATAAATAAACTAAAAATAGGCTCAAAGATTTCATGACAAGAGTGTTACGATTACATGACATTCATAAAGCAAAGTCAAAATACGTCTGTAGTTTAAAATTGTTTACTACATCTAAAGAGATCTTCGCCGCTCTTGCGCCTCGCCGAGCATATCTAAGGCCTGCTTCATCCTGTCCCTCGCCAAGCCCTCCCGATTGAATGAATATCCACTGGCAGAGGGACTTGGTCTCCGTAAGAGCCGCACACCTCCCATGTTGGCCGCTTTCGGTGATGTTCTTCGACACTGCTCGGGAGCTACGTGAGCTTGTCGAAGATCTCGATTGCCTGGGCCGAGCCGGCCCCAACCCCTTGATCAAACAAGGTCGCCAAGATTGGTGCGGCGCATTGGCGACCTCTTCCCGTATCTCGTCGGGATTTGATCCGCCCGAGTAAGACGTCATACTCAAGCTCTGGGTCTTTATCTTATAAGCCAAGGAGTCCTAGATCACCAAGGCACTCGTGGAATGAAGCAGACATGAAATTCAACTTCAAAGAAGGTTACCTTCAAATTCCGGCCTCCATTTCGCCTTGTCGAGAGGGACCGCTTCCGCTTGGACTTGAAGCGAGTGGACCTCCGAAGAATTTTCTACAACAAAAGAGGATTATCAATAGACAAGATCAACAAAAGAATCACGATGAAGCCGAGAGAGGCAAAGCTTACTTCCGATTGATCCGCGGAGGTCGAGGTTCGCTCTAAGCTCCGAGATCTCCTTCCTAAAGCGGCCTCCTTGAAGCGGCCTCCTCGAGCGACCTTCACTGTCCGCCGAACGTCCTCCAAGGAGTTTAAGTGAGGCACCAGCTTTTCCAAATGCGCCGGATTTTGCCATTGAGCGGCAATATTCTTTCTCGCATGCGGCGTTAAGGATGATCTGATCAAGGATAACGAAGATATAATCAAAAAGAAAGATGAAGGCTCTACGTTGAGCAAGCCGGGTAGCCTGTTCGGGCTCGACGAGGGCATCCCTTTCATCCTTTCAGCCCGGGCTGAGGATGATGCCCCGTCTCTCGCCTTCCGAGTCCCGCCACTGATTCCGATTTGGAGGAACCCGGTGTCTGTAAAATCGTAACACTGGGATCTCCTCTACCATGGTCGGCAAACAAGAAAACCAATGAAGACATGAAAGATTCAAAATTGAAAGAACAAAGGAAAGTTCCGAAGCAAGTCTCACCGCTTTCACGGCCGCCGCCGGTGTGGGGCAGCCGGCTTCTTCTTCTTCGCTCAGGCCGACCGACCCTCGTCGGTAAGGCACTCGGCCGCAAATGGGGTTCCCAGAACCGGTCTGTCTCTGGTCGTGGGATATCCCTACACGGGCGCCGGGGCTCTTCCCCAGGGGCACTCTCCTTCCCGAGGAGAAGGGCGCTTCCCAACGCCGCACTTGGTTGCGGGCTCCGGGTTTCGGCTCGACGGCCTTGGCGCTTCGGGAGCAGCTGGCGGGTCGGCCCTTCATCCCCTCCGATGATCTATATCCCGGGGCTTCCCCGCACAAGTAAATACAAATACATAAAGAAGAGTTCTCTACGAAAGAACTCAGTGACTTTGGTTTCGTAGCTTACTCGGCTGGGATTCGGCGGATCTTCTGTGCCGCGGCGATCGCCTCTTAGAGGCGGGGTCTCGACCGGAGGAGCGGACGCCGTCATCCGAGTCCCGATGATCAGCCACCTTTTGCTTGCGCGCTTGTTCGAGTCCTCACTGGCGCCGCCCGCTTCCCGACCGGATCGCCTGATTTTTATCCCGCCGCCGCTTTTAGCGGGCGACGCTGCGTCATCATGAGCCATCTTATACGGCTTGGAAATGATAGAGGCGTTCTCCGTAAGAAGGAAGGCACAACGTTAAGCGACAAGACATCAAGATCGAAAGATACTATAAAGCAATCAATCGGCTTACCTATATAGAGGTCGATGTATGCTGAATGGAAGGACTCGGGTAGTATGAGGGCTCGCTCGACCGAGATCCCGGATGAGAAGAGCTTGTACATCCGGATCTTCGTGATCTCGTATGTGAGCGGATCCGGGTCCTCCCGACGTGTAGTCTGTTCCGCCTTCGTACTCGAAGGCCGGCTTCGAGCCGCTCCCCGATTGGCGCCGCCGCACTCCGATGAAATGCCGAGTGATTTGTTCCCCGCGAAGGTTCCTCTCTTCATCGCCAGGATCTTCGCGAGCAGATCGTTGGCTTTCATCCCATTCTTGGGCTACTCGGGACGGTGCTCCAAGATGGTTTGGGGATGCGAGGAAGACCGACAAAGGAAGGAAGGCTAGGTTCAAGATTGCCGATGTAGAACCAGTTCGAGTGCCGCCTTTGTTCGAGGATTTCAAGGGGAGAGAAGTAGTCTTTGCGGAGAGATCCGCGAAGCTGGAAGCCTGCTCCCGCCAACGACACAAGGATGGTCCTTGTTCTGGATGGGGTTTCAGGCAGAACATACGACGAAATAGATTGAAATGAGGAAGAATTCAAGGAAGGCTTCACACACATGAATAAAGAGTGCAATGTGAAGCATCGAGTTGGGGTTCGTCGTATGGTAGATGTGAAGGCCATAATTCAAGAGCCCCCCGAAAGAATTCGGAGGTGGAAGACTGAATCCGCAATAGAAAAAGGAGGTAAAGACGACAAGCTCACCGATGTTAGGGGGTCGGAAGTCCTCCTTCGCCGCCGGCGCCATCCCACTAGTTCCTTGGGCGGAAGCACGCCGTGCTTCACCATCTCCTCGCTGAGGGTGTATTCCCTCACGTCCGAGGTGGCCCATTGGTCGAACGGAATATTCTTCTCCTCCGCCATGAGATCGAGGTTGATGAGGAGCGCGATCTCGCTAAGAAAGGTGCTAGATCTTGGGCGATGGATGGGGAGTTTTGGCTGCGGCTAGTTGTCGCGCAAGCGAGCTTCTTGGCGAAGAACCGAGAAGTGCGCAAGCCTAGGGTTCTCCGCAATGAACCGATGAACAAAGATTGCGAGAAGGGGAATTTTTGGAAGATGAAGAGGCGGGACGACCTCGTGTCTTTATAAAGAAAGATTTGAGGGTTGCGCTAGGTTTTCCGGGAGTGGGCCGAGCCCATAAGGAAATCTACGCCCGCCCTAGGCGTGGTCCGATACGTGTCCTTAGGGACTTAAGCGGATGAGCTTAAGCGCATTTGCCCGGCAATATGCGCGTGTCCGAGTGCCCCGTACCTTTAAAAGATCCTTCCATACCGCGGTTTGTCTGACTTCATGAGAAGCTGACACGATGCAATTCGGAAGGTGACCAACAGTAGAGTTTTTATAGCCACCTTGGTGAACAAGGGCCGTTTGGTTTTTCAAGATTTGGTCTGTAATCTTTATGTCGTTTGTTTTCCACCTTGGTGAAGATCTTTATAAGATTAAGACCGTATTATGGCAAAAGCTATTTAATAACTTGGTCATATTTTTCATATGATTGAAAGAACTTATTTTCCCATGAGGATGATTAAAGTATTTGTTCCCGGATGACTTTGGTAGATCTACTCGGATAAGCATGAGCTTACCGAGTGCTTTTTACCCGCTAGGGTTGATTGAGTTATTATTCCTGGATTACTCGTGCTAATCTACTCGGTTGAGCAAGAGTTTACTGTGCTTTTTACCCATGAGGGATGATTGAATTATTTGTTCGAGATGACTCTGGCAAATTCACTGGGTTGAGTATGAACTTGCCGAGTAATAAGATTTCTATGATTGCTTTAGCATGAGCTAGGCATCTACATGAGAATAATTTTTTATAGTTCTTGACTATATGCTTAGTCTATTTTTGACTAACCACATAGTCGGGGCTACACCTATAATTAGGTGCATCGGAGATGCACCTAGATATTTATTTTTGAGAATTTTTATATATATTTTTCCAGCCCTTCAGCCTTTTGGAGCCACTCGGGAAGATTCAGCAGAGATGATGGAATCACTCGGCGCCAAAAGCACTCGGTCAAAGAGATTTTTGGTTGAGTGCCGCTTGGTCTCAAGTCGAGCTGTCTCGTCGACCGAAAAGGACTCTGGGCTACTCGTGGAGATTGTGGCAATCGGGTATCCACATGGCAAGCTTATCCGACCGGAGGTAGGGGATAGATTGCGCCCGCTATATCCGTAAGCCGAACTTGACTTAGGTGTTACGGTTGCCGATAGAGATAAGGCAATCGGCCTATAGTCACGGTTTGGTAAGATCGAGGAAACCAACTTAGAATAAGATAGGGTTTCCGACTTGTAAACCCTTCCTCCCAAGACTATATAAGGGGGTAAGGGCGTCCTTGAGGGATATCTTAGACTTCATAAGCAAGAGCTTTAGATTCACGAGATCACGAGATCAATAAAGACACTCCTGGTGGATCGAATCCACCGAAACAGAGTAGGGTATTACCTCTCGAGAGGCCTGAACCGTCTCCAAATCTTCTTCTTCTTCTAACCCATTGTGCTTGGCGATCTTGGATGCGACCCCATTAAATATATTGCCGAAACCAAGTTTCGACACCTAGCAACCTTTGTAATATTTGAAATGGGCTTCCAAAGCATCGTCGGCCAAAAGTACCCCGCTTTCCTCCGTAGCAACCATTTCATCTTGTGAGCCGATTGATGCGTGCCGCATATCCCTTCATGCACTTCTCCAATAGCCACCTTGGCTTGATCGGCACTAAGACACTGAGCAAAAGACACCATCAATCGTTTGATAGTAGAGAGATCTTCATCGAGCAAAACATATCTTAAAGCCTTGTATTGCAATTTTCTTGAAGCCGGGATTGAGAAGCGTTATGTAAATAATCGTAGACCTCAAACCTCCACCGTCGGCTGTCATGGCAAAACAACTTCTTTTATCATCGACTCCGTAGCTTGATTCCCTTGAGCTAAATCATTGGCCAGATCTTGTGGATATGTTTCAAAGGTAACTAGCCGAAAGCCTGTCCATCAATTCGCATTGTTGATAGTAGACCATCACGCCCGCATCATTCCCGCATTCATACTCTCCTCGACAACCGGGCCGATGACCAACAAGTGAATCTCCCATTATTTCGATGGCGGCGGCTTTCGACTTCTTTATGAAGATGCAATCCTCGGGAGCACCGCCGTATTCAGGTTGATTGTTTGTAGCATGGGGATTGATTTAGAGAAGGCGAATTCAAAACTTGCCCCTCGGTGAAATAATTATTAAGCCGATACTGCATCCTCTTGTGCATACCGAGCCATCAAACGTTAATGTCCAAGGCATGATCTCAATCGAGCCGATCGAGTCATCTCTCGTGGTAGCTCCACGATAAAATCGGCTATGGCTTGTCCTTTAACCTGTCCTGGGTGCTTGATACCTCAAATCAAACTCGTCAAAGCAAAATCCACTTTCCAATACGTCCTTTAACATCAGCCGACAACATGTATTTGACTATGTCGGGCTTTGCATACTATCGTGCACTCATTAGATAGTACATAATGCCTCAACTTTGTACATGAAAAATATAGGCACAAACACAACTTTTCCACGGGTGAATACCTTATTTCTACATCCAATAGCCGTCGGTTGAGATAAAAGATAGCCTTTTCCTTGCCTTCAACCTCTTGGATTAGGACTCGAGCCGATTGATTTATCATCCACTGGCCGATAGTGTACAACTCAACGGTATCCCTTTCGTGGAGACATCAAAAACTGAGGTGAGCTTAAGTAATCCTTGATGTTGTCCAATGCCTTCGTTGCTCGCCCCCATGTGAATGCTTGGTCGGCCTTCAGCCGAAGCAGTGGTGTGAACGGCTCCATCTTTTCTGAGAGATTGGCTATAAACCACCTGATGAAGTTGATTTTGCTGATCAACGATTGTAGTTGCTTCTTGTCCTTCGAAGGCCGTATTGTCTTGATAGCATTGATGCTTCTTGGTGTAACCTCGATGCCTCTTTCATGAACAAGAAACCCCAAAACCGCCCCCGCCGACACGCCTCGAACGCACACTTCAATGGATTCATCTTGAGGCCATATTTTCTAGTCCGCTCCAACGCTCGTCTAAGATCAGCTATGTGATTCACCATCTCCCTGATTTGACAACAACATCGTCGATATAAATCTCTACCAGTGGAGCCGATCATATCGTGGAAAATATAATTCATGGCCCTTTGATAAGTAGCTCCAGCGTTTTTCAACCCGAATGTCATAACGACCCACTCGTACAAGCCGATTGCTCCCGGGCATCTAAAGCAACTTTATGGATGTCTTCTTCGGCCATAAAAATCTGATTGTAACCTGCATTACCATCCATGAAACTAATAATCTTGTGGCCTGAAATGTAAAGATCCACGAGTAAATCGGCTATTGGCATCGGGTATTCGTCTCTAGGAGTAGCTTTGTTTAAGTCCTCGAAATCAATGCACATCCTAAGTTTACCATTCTTTTTCATTACCGAACAATGTTTGAGACTCACTCGGCATATCGCAAGGGGCCGAATGAATCCAGCGTCATATAGTCGAGTGATTTCAGCTTTGATTGCATCGTACATATTGGCTTTGAACCTCCTCGGGAGGTTGTTTGAACGGCCGATAATTTGGCTTGATAGGTAGCCGATGTACGACAATTGATGGGCTAAGACCAGACATCTCGAAATACTCCCAAGCAAAACAATCTTTATATTCTTTTAACAAATCAATAAGCTGATCTACAACGAGAAGACAAATTCTTGCTAATATATGTCGGCCTAGGCCTCGTCTCTCCCGTGAGCCGATATCTATTTCCTCTAGCTCGTCCAATGCCAAGACATAAAACCTTGCCCCAAGCTTGCCATCGTCGGCCGCCCACCCGTATCCGTGTCGTAGACGCTTGAGCCTCCACCGACGCCTTCAAAGCAAAGAATGCGGCTCCTCATCTCCGATTGGCTGTATGGCAGAGTCGGACACTTTAAGATAATCGACTTGCCAGATTTTCCCAGACAAACAATCGATGCCATCGATTTCCCATAATGGCAAATCGGCATTAACAACGCTTATCGACTCCGTCTGGCTAGTACAATTTTGATCTTATCGTTGTCCCATTGAATCGACTTGGGTGTATGGTGGAAGGACGCAGCAATTTGCGTGGGATCCGGGGCCCTCCCAAGCAAGAAGTGTAAGACCCTTTCCCGCCGATGACAAAGAAGGTTGTGGGCACGGTTTTGCTATCGATGGTCAGCTCCTACGTTGGAGTACACGCTTGGCCTCTATGGGTTGCCGCCGAAATCTTTAAGTATCATATTTAATTTGATCAAGTCTTCGACTCCCTTGCCCAATTTTCGAAAAGTTGCATAGGGCATCAAATTTACCGTAGCCCTCCATCGACCAAGATCTTGGACATCGGCTTGCCGTTGACAAATCCCTTCACGTAGAGTGGTTTGAGATGCCGATTTTTAGTTTCCTCTGGTTTGTAAAAGATGGCCTGATCTGGAGATAAGGCTAGCTTGGGCAGCAGTATCCTCAACGCTATCTCGCATCGGCCTCATGACGCCCGAATTAGGCCGGCAATATGAAAACCATATTGACCGATGCAGTAGCTTTTCCTTTACCATTGGCTGCCCTCCGGCTTGATTACTGGGCTTTCTTCGCTTGGCTTTCGTCGGCCGGGCGTGGCTTCCTTCTTGGGCCTCCACCGTTTCTTGCCCGCCGACGATGCTGATCCCGAATCATCCGCCAAACTTCTTCTTCCCGCCCCCGGCGTTTCAACCTCGGATTCTTCTCTTCGAGTTTTAGTGAACAGTCGAAGGGCACCATTGGGGGTTAGCCGATTGATCATCATCACGCTTCTTCGTCGTAGTATTCGTCATTCTCGTCTTCCTCGAAGAAGTCTTGGTGGATCAGCCCGAGCCGATCGTGACCTGACCGCCGTGTCCGGTTCACCCGCACGGCCCGGGGATGAATTGAGCTGGGCTTCAAATCGTGGATCTCGCACTCGCCCTCGCGGTACTCACCGCAGCCGGCAATTTTCAATCGTCGCAGCCTCATCCCCGATTCCCAATGTAATAGGAAAACTTGCATCGCCAAAGGCGGATCACACCGCCGTGATGCCTAATGAAGCGGGACCCGCAGCCTCGCTCTCCCTCACATAAGGCCTCGTTGCGCCGAGCTCTTTTCCCGCCAAAACCGCCGTCGAAAGCAAGCATCGGTTGTCCATGCGAAACGGCCGTTGATCGCCCGACGCCACGGACGCACCATGTTGATTGGCGCGGCTTGGTCTCCGCCGGCTTCTTCTCTCCTTGACCCTTTGAGAGTTTCGCTAAGCAAGCTTCTTCATTCCGTTTCGCCGATCGCCTCGCCCGGGCCGGCTTGAACTACGTTGACCGGGAAAGGGTTTCCATCTAGTTTCATCGCCGAGGTGAATCAAAGAAACTTGAGCTTCCGCCTCGATTGTTGACTGGATTTGCCGCCCGAAAACTTTACAATCATTAGTGGCATGGGAGGTGGAGTTATGCCACTTGGCGCATTTCTTCTTCTTGAGTTCATCACCGATGGGATTACATGGTTTTCTGGGAGCCGATCTCGCTTCACCTTCAAAGCAATAAATCGAAGATCCTATTGGCCTTGGTGATGTCAAAATTGTATTTCTCTTCCTTCGCTTTCAGCCAGCCTATTGACACACGATGGCCTTTTTATTCTTGGCCCATTCTGGCCGCCGCGACTCCGCGCCATCGTCGCTTGTTTCGAACCGATTCGACGATGACGTGGGCAACCTTCTTGACGGCCTTCCTTGATTCTTGAAATCGCCGCCGTAGGCCGTCACCTTCGCAAGCAAGATGCACCAAATCGCCGAAGTCCCGAGCCAAAAAACGCTCAAGGATCAGAGCGATTAGCCCGTGGAAGGCTAAATCGGCTAGCTGAGCATCGGACAGTACCAGGCTGTAGCATCGGTTCCTCATCTCTCTGAATCTTTGAATATAGTCTTGAACCGATTCGTCATGTTTTCGCCCGATGCTTCGGTTAGGTTTGACAATTTCATCTCATGATTGCTTCTGTAAAAGTAGTTGTGAAACCGTTTCTTGAGATCAGCCACTTCGAATAGAGTTGTAGGGCAACGAAGAAACCATGTGAAGGCCGATCCTGAAAGTGAGAGAGGAAACAAACGAACTCTCAAGGCGTCTATAGCCGATGCCTCACCGTACTCATGCCGAAATCGGTTGACGTGCTCATATGTCGAAACATTGTCCTGCCTTGAGAATTTGGAGAAGTCCGGGACCTTGTACCGGTTGGGCCGTGGAACCCGTTCAAAGAATTCTGGATAGGGGTATCGATGCATGTTCCCGTAGTCTTTTCGGCTTGAGGCCGAATTGATCGAGCATGACATCGGCAATCAAATCGCCCAAGTTTTGCTGTCTTGAACCCGTTGTATCGGCTCGTATTGATCATACCGCATGTGTGCTTGCCGATACCGAGGCGGTGGTGTTTGAGGGCGGTAATGCTGGTCGTGATGACCCCTTAGTACTGGCTCGGGAGTGGGTTACGCAGAGGGCGCCGATTCGCCGGCGGGCGTCTCGCGGATCCAAAAGCGCTCGCCACCGCCGTTGTACCGCCCTCCCCGGCCGATATGTGCACCTCCTCGTTGCCGATCGTTGTTGAACATACGGCCACCTGATCTTGGGAAAGGGGTTGCTGCCGGTTGAGCATAGTGATCGACCGCCTTGAGGCCGATCCGAAGGATTGGGTTGCCCGGGGACTCCTCCCCGACGGCCCCGCCGCACCGGTGGTGGATCGGGCCGATTCTGGGTGACCAAAGTCTTGTAGCTGGGAAACCGGCCATCTCGCAAAGTAGGTTGGCCCTCTCTCAGCCGATCGGCGATCTTTGAATCAACCACAATGGCGATCATATTGTTCAAGGTATTGACAAAAATGCCGCTCTAATTGACGAGTGCATCATGCACACCCGAATCGATTCAATCCCGCAATGTATGCATTTCGAATCATTTTGCTCTCGTTTCGACTCCTCCATCTTGTGTTTGCCTTTCGTACGCTTAAGGAGGATGCCTTGAAATCATCCATGCTGAACTTGTATTTCTCGGAGGACGGATCCGACGGTCCGGCGAACGATTGCAGGTAATTGGCTCGCAGCTCTTCTACCATCTTCCTATAGTCGGCCCGGTGTTCACCGACGCTGTTCCATCGTGATTGAGTCATGTTCTCTTCAAAGATCTTTGAGTTCTTGATGTTAACCATCACGTCCGATGCTTGGTGATCTCACCGATGGTCCCACCGGCGTGTCAAGAAGCGTGTTGATGAGAAAATCTCTCACACGCCGGCTCGAGAGATCTCGCTTAGCTCCAAGTAAGTGTCCCTTTGTTGGCCGCCCGAGGTGAACAAAGCGTGCGCTGGTTTGATCTGTCAAACAACAAAAACAAACAAAGATATACGTTAAGCTGTTAGGGTTAGATCCTATCTGACGGCTAAGGAAACAAATTTACATATATTTGCTATCCCAAAGCATATTTAAACTAAGTGATTGGGATAGATCGGCTACACACCAAGACAAAGATAAATCACTTAATCTCGAACATACACTAGGATAATAAATATATGCACTCATGGTCTAGCCGATACTGTAGACCTAACTGTGGATCGGCTAATACTTCGATACTTCTTATGAAAGATATTAATATATCCTAAATGAGTTAAGCCTAGATCAATCCAGCCGTTCACAGTGCCGACAGATTGATACCAATTTAAAGCATTTAACCGCATTAAGATCTTGATATAAGAGGCAAACTTCTAATAAATCGATAGCAAATAATACTAAAAGAAATATTAAAATAGGTAAGGCCGGCTGAAACCCCGGCACTGTCTCTACCAATTTACATTTAGCCCAATAGATCACAATACTTCTAAAAGCGACTTAATAGATCATGGATGATGCAAATTAAGTATAAAAAGATAGCATTGGATCTATATAGACCGATGTAAATCCCTCGAGACGGTGGATACAACATATAATCCAAACCAACATCTAGATCTCGAGACGGCGCGATTCCAATTGCTGCCACCGCCACAACCTTGATTGCCGCCGCCTTGGGAGGACTGTTGGCCGGGCCCGTGGCGTGCGCTAGGGTAATGCCGCTAGCGCCGCAGTCACCGGTGGCGGTAAGAAGATCGGTGAAGGAGTTGGTGGAGCGGGTGGAGCCCTTAGTGATCTCGATGAGGATGAGCCGACTACGGGCCTCGACGAACGTCGGAAGGGACGCCGCAGCGAAGAATCATTTGTAGGTTTTCAAATTTAGGGTTTTGACCTTGAAGCATGGCGAGGACGAGTTGCCTGGCCGATGACGAGGTCATAGAGCTCGCCGCGAGTTTCCGCTATGGCCTTGAGACGGCGGTAGTAGTCGTTGGCGCCGAGGTCCCCTTGCACAAATGTGTGGAATCCACCGAGAGATGCCCGGAACATTGCTCCCGGTGGCCGAGGAACATCCGCTCGAGGTGTAGCAGACGTGGTGCGCGGTGGCGACGGGCCGTAGGATGGTCTCCAGAGGTCGCAAAGCAATGGTGCCATAGAGCCATTGTTGATGAGAAAAGTTTCCCACGCGTTGGCCGGGGAGATTCGTTAACTCCAAGGCAGGTCCAAGTTGGTCGCCTTTGGAGATTCTCAAGGACGGCGCTGGTTTGATCCGCAACTAACGAGAAACAAAGAATAGACGATTAAGTTAATATTAGATCCTACTCGATCGGGCTATAGATATTCATGACATATAATCACTATCCCAAAGCACGTTTAGACCAAGTGACCGAGATAGATTGGTAGCATACCGAGACAAGATAAATCACTTATGTCTAAAAGCACACTAGGATAATGATTATATACATTCATAACCTAGTCAATATCGCATCTAATGTAAATCAGCTAGTACTCCGATATATTTTATACGAAGATATTAACTCGAGGTAAATACACTAAACCAAGACCAATCCGTTGTTAATGTGACTTAACAGATTGATACCGAGCTTAGCATATTTAAATGGATTATGATCTTAATATAAAAGGCGGTTCTAACACATCTAAATAGTAATAATACATAAAAGATGGCTAAACATGTAAGACCGGCTGAAACCCCGGTCAATTTGATAGGTCGATTTGATGCAAAGATTAAGTACAAAAGAAGAATAAGATTTATTTAGACTAATGAGAACTCCTCGAGATGGTGGATACGCCATATAATCTAAATCAACCTCTGGATATAGCTCTATCGGTTGCTACCTTCAGAAAGACATTAGCCGATTGAGAGATAGATATAGACATTGATCTAGATTATATGTCGCATATGATAGATTAAGCAATTTGTAACATCAGGATCAGAGTATCATGATAATGGAAGCACTAACCCCGATAACACAAATCGCTTGTAACAAGAGATTACTTGTCTGAGATTGCAACCCGATGCAACCCGAGAACAAGGCAAGAACTTGTCGAGAAAGTAAAAACGAAAACGGTGACGATGCACGGAAGTTGTATTGAGTTGGTGTGTGTTTTTTTACAAAGTCTCGATCATATTTATACCCAGATATACAACGATCACGTAACAGACACGATACCTATTATAGATTAGATTACAAATATTTCTAAACAAATCGACATTATCTATAAAGAAAACTATACAAAATATCTTAATTTAAAGATACAATTGTCATTGTAGGACATTATCCGTAGATGGCAACATCTTTGAAGTAGTTCGGAAACCGAATCCAATATTTATCCCTAAGCTTTCCTTCCGGATTGGTTCCACCTTCCGCTCCCCGATCGGAATCGGCTATCGGCTATCCCGGTCCGACTCGAACTCACCCGATCGACCCCGCAGCCGATTCGGACTTAGCCGATGCGGCTCTCGTTTCCAAGAATTGCGTGTTTCTCCGATTCTCGCTTCAATCCTTGCTTCAAACTCGTGGATTTGCTTACCAAATTTGGTCGTTAACACATGCCCCCAAGTCCGCGATATTGATAATGTTGCAGATTTTGTGGAATCTCATCCCTAGAGAAACCCTAGGTCGAGTCCTGCTTTCTACTGCCGTACAAAACTCTTTAAATAACGCCCTTTTACGCCGAACCAACTCACGCCGTCAATAGAATCCACAAAACCAGCAACCACTTCCGATTTCTCCGGTGACTTCTTCGCCCTCGAGCTCACCGCAGCGATCCCCTTTCTTAGACGATAAGAATTGAGGTGATGGTGGCCCCCGCTGCTCCATTTGGTTCCGCTCCCGCTGAGTTCCCCGAGGTACGCCCCATCGGCTGAATCTTTTCTGTTTCCACCTTAAATCACAGATCTGAATTCTAGGTTTTCCAAGTCTTAATTTTGCCCCCTTTTTCCAATTGTAGCATCTTGCGCATCAGATAGTGATTCCCAGCCTTATCAATGATAAAAGATATTTCCTAGGGCCTATCGACAACACGGACCCCACTAAGTTCATGATAGTTGAAATTAATAGAGTGCCCTGTAGGACGAAGAACGCCAATTTAGGCCACTGGAATGGCACCTTCAAATCCTGGCCTTCAACCGATAAATCCTAGCCCACATGGTACAAAAGGATGCAACCTAGCAAACAAACCCATTGGGAAAAAGTAGGCATAGCTCAATGCCTAGCCTTGTCTGTAGCCAATATGTCCAAAGAAGAACCACAAGTATCGGCTGCCACCTACTTCTGAAACAACACCCTTAATGCCTTCCTCTTCCAGCAAGGCCCAATGACTCCCATGTTAGCCGACGTTTACATGATCATGGACTCGGATGTATCAAGGTCACCGACCCTAACCAGCTAGACAATAAGGGTCAATTCTCCTTCAAGACCAAAGCTATCGAGGTCGGAACGGCTATATTTCTATGAACATGGGAATTGGACCAATTACTCCCAGAAAGCACGTCGCCTTCTTGATGATGTGGCTAGAGAAATTTGTGTTTTACGGATCTAGTTGCGGTCCCACAACCAACTGGCAAGCAGTAGCCGAAGCCCTGGTCGACAGGAAGAAAATTTCTTTGGGCAAATTCTTGCTAGAGTATCCCTATCAGACACTGAGCTAGGCATCAGCTAAGATAGCCATGGATGCATCAATCGGCACTGGAGGCCCCTGGTGGTTCTTGCAGCTATGGCTTGTACTGCTGACCCAAAAGATTGTTGGACGGCCATGGCTAGCTGACGCGCGCTTCCCCCTGTTGGAGCCGATCGAAGATGATGAAGGGAACGAAATAACCACCAGGAGGTGTCTGTCCTACGGGGAGGCCGTAGCCACTCCCGCCGGATCGAAGCAATCAAGCGAGCTTTTGGCCAATTGGTTTATATCTTGATGGCCTTGCGAAGAGCAATCAGACTTGGTTTTTCTATGAAAACCGAGCAGAGTTCGAGTTGTCAATCGAGCTGAACTTGGACAAAATAAACTCGGGAAGAATACCCCAAGTGTAGAGAGATTTTCACCACGTCGCCACCCCCTACATACCGCTAACGGGATACACCAAGGACGAAACGTGCTGAAGACATACGAATTTTACTATCCCGCACGGCTAGAAGGCAACTTGGTCTTGGACAACTGTCGATCAGCCGCTATTATGCCGACAAGATTGAGACCGGAGAGGTGATTGATTCAAAGCTTATGATGAACAAGCCGATGGAGATAGAGAGCCCACCCTAAGCAAAGATTGGGATCCTAGAGCTGGCCCACAAAAGGAGTGCACCTATGACAAATGGTGGGTGGAAATCAAGCAACACATCTTCCATCAACGCGCCTCCATGTACTTCACCATGCTTCGCCGACGAAATCCCTTCTGTAAGTATTTTCATCCTTAAACATCTTTCTCCGAGCAATCGGTCGTCATTATTTTCTAACACTTAGTTACTTTTTTCCTTGTAGACGGCATGCACTTGGATCCCCACACGCTGAGCAATTCTGCATCACCATCGAATATCGCCCGGACGTCATCCCAAACGGGCCGGTTATGCTCCATCGGCCATCTACCGAACGCGTCAAGGTGAAGGCGTTGCTATACGGCCAAACTCGCTAAGTCAGAATAAGGAAGAAAAGAGCCGCTTCACTCCGCCGCGGTCCATCTGGCCGCACTCGCAAAGAAACAAAAGAATCCGAAGCCCGCTGCACCAGCCGATAGCCTACCTTCTCTCGACCCCAGCATAGATGAAGCACTCAACCAAGAGGTCATGGACAAAGAGATCTCCCAAGCCGTTGAAGAGGCAAATACATCAAGCAAATCGACCTAAAGCGCAACTACACCGCCACCGATGAACAAATTCAAAAGACCCCTTCACCCCTAAAGCGACGGTATGTATCTTTGCCTTTTCAATTTAATCTTCAAATTATAATCATTCGATCCTTGACCAAGTTCTTTCTTGTAGTTCAAAAGACTAGCCAATCGGCCTCCTCATCCAGCCTCTTCGGTAATCTTTAATTCTATCTCTTCCATGCTTGTTTTTACGTGACCGATCTGTATCGACACTTGTCCTTTTTGTAGCCTGCCAGCCTCCATCGGCTGCCCCCATACGCAAGCGTATGGACTCCATCGGCTACGGCAGCCACCACACCGAAGAAGAGCTCGCGCGCCCTCGCGTCCGAGTAAGCAAACTTCCTCTTCTTCCAAGAGCTTATATCGGTTGTCACACTTCATCTTGATGACTCGAATCCTTCTTGCGTACTCTAGCCGATCTAATCCCGTTCGATATCAAAGAGTTCATCAGCGAAGAAGAAGAAGCCACCAGCCAGGATCAGGCCGCTATAGCCGACGATATCAAGGAAAAGCTTCAAGATATCCATCGTCGGCTAGATATTAACGTGGACCAATTGGTCATGGAGTGTGGGCCGATCCGAGCACGCTTCAATGATATTCAAAATCAGCTTCCTGAAGACTTGGCTGAAATAATTTCCCAAGCCGCATTCATCGACCTTCACCGGTTCAAGCTGGAGAGGGCCATGCAGAGGATGATCGATCGGCAAGCTCAAGCCGACTTGGCGCCACAATTGATGATACCTTGAAGAACCTTGTGACCGAAAAGGCCAAGTTGGATGAGCCGGTGGCCGGGCCACTCTGGCCACACAAACGAAAATCAGCCAAAGTTGAAGCGAAGGAAGCCAAATTATAGGCGAAGCCGGAGCAATGTCGAGCCAAGATCGCCGAAGAGAAGCAAATATTAGCCGATCTCCCTAAGGCCACCGAAGAACAAAGAGCGAAGGTGACTTCTACCATCAAGTACTTAGAGATCTAAACAAATCAGAAGGTAATCCTGGCACCGAGGAGAAAGACCTCGCAGCTAGCCGATCGATTAAAGCTATCAAGGACAAAGCGATGTCGCCATCCAAAAATTCCTCGGAATGTAATAGGACTAGACTCTAAAAACCTTTGGCGATAGCTTGTACACATAACTTTTGTAATCGGCCTAGTGTGCTTCAAATATTAATCATGTATTCTTTGTCGATTTGCTCAGTCTTCATATCTTGAATGCCTTAAAAGTTTTCAAAGCCCAAAAATTTTTGAAGTCCTCTAATTCCTCTAATTCGGTTTCGACTTTGTATGATATATATGCCCCCTAATTTTCTCAATGTTGCCTTCAAAGCATTGATAAAATTATAAGAAAAACCATCTAACACCCGTCGCCTAAACTCACTGATTTGAAAAATCAAAGGGGAAAACTTGAGTAAAAATATCCTACACGCGATGTGCGCATAGTCTCATAACACATCGGCTAACATGGATCGGCAAAGACTTAGCCGAATCATGAATTAATCCAAACACTAGGATGGTATTTCTTTAAATATTTTCCGTTAAGAACCCTTCCAAACACTTTCCGTCCAATCCTTCCAACATATAGTCCCCTTTTAGAGACACATTTGTGGATCTTGAAAGGTCCTTCCCAGCTAGGTGACCACTTCGTCGAATTTACTATCTCTTGAGCCGATCACAGATATATTTCCGTACTAGCTCGCCTTCTTCAAAAGACTTAGGCACAATTTTCTTGTTGTAATGACGAGCCACTCGTTCTTTATCTCTAGTCACCTTCTCCAAGGCACGCATCCTTGATAAAACCAGTTCTTCGATTCATCCACCATCGATTACATAAATAGTCATCTACTGTCAACTCGTCCCGCAACCGAATCTTTCTTGAGCCGATGATATTCTTCCATGGCAAAACCGCTTCATGTTCATAGACCAACTTGTACCGAGGCACCTGGATTGATCCGTGACAGTGCCATCCGATAAGCCCATAGTGTTTCGGCCAATCGGCTATGCCATTGTTTTGGGTACTCACGATCTTCCTCTTTATCGCCTTGATTAAACTTTTATTCGAAGCCCACTTGTTCATTAGCCTCGAGCATAATATGGTGAAAAATTTAACAACTTAATCCTCATGTTGTCGGCAAATTGAACAAACTCGTTCTGAGACAAAGATAGATCCTTCATCGTAGTGATAGTCCGAGGGACGTCAAATCGTATATGATATATTCCTTAACAAACTCTATTGCATCCCCGAGTTAACCCTTTTCAAAGGAATCGCTTCCACCCACTTGATAAAATAATCGGTTGCCACCAATATAAACTTGTGTCTTTTACTTGAGGGTGGATTGATCCGCCGATCATGTCGATTCCCCAACCTCTAAACGGCCAAGGCATGATGATAGGGTTCATAGCCGATGCCGGTGCCCTTTGGATAGCTCCAAACTTCCGACAATCTTGACACTCCTTATAATACTTGAAGCAATCTTTTAGCATAGTCTGGCCAAAAGTAGTCCGCTCTCCGAAGTAACCACTTCATCTTGTGAGCCGATTGATGAGTGCCACAAATTTCTTCGTGCACCTCTCCTATGGCAACTTTAGCTTGATCAGCATTTCTAGGCACTTGAGTAGCACACCATCAATCGTCCGATAGTATAAGTCATCGCCGAGCAAAACATATCATAAAGCCTTGTAGCGTAATTTCCTTGAAGCCGACCGTAAGGGTTCGTAGATAATTGTAGACTTCATACCTCCAAATGGTCCGACCGAGATGGTTGCAATCTCCACTTCAACTTCTTTGTCATCGCCTTGTAGCCCGATGCCCCTTGAGCGATCATTTGCTTCTCGCATTTTGCTCTCTAGGGATGTGCTTTAAGGTTACTAGCCGAAAACTGTCCATCAACTCTCGGCATTTTTGATAGTAGACCATCAGCGCATTATTTTTGCATTCATATTCTCCGATAACCGGCCGATGACCAACAGCCGAGTCGCCCATTATCTTAATGGCGTTGGCTTCAACTTCCTTCAAGAAATGCAAACCTTTGAGATCGGCTTCGTATTCGACTTGATTGTTTGTGGCGTGAGGCGTGATGGAAAAAGCAAACTTGAAGCTTGCCCCATAGGAGAAATTATCACCAAGCTGATGCCACATCCGTTTGTGCAAACCGATCCATCGAAAGTTAACGTCCAAGGCATGATATCAACTAAGCCGATTGAGTCATCTCTCGTGCTCCACGATAAAATCAGCTATGGCTTGCCCTTTCACCGCTTTCGATGCTTGATACCTCGATCAAACTCTATTAAGGCAAAAATCTACTTCCCAACTTGTCCTTTCGTAACCGGAGTTGATAGCATATATTTTACTACGCGGCTTTGCAAACTATGGTGCACTTGTTGGATAACAAATAATGCCTTAACTTTGTACATGAAAAATATAGGCACATACATAACTTCTCCATGGGAGAGTACCTTGTTTCTGCATCCAGAAGTCTTCTGCTAAGATAGAAAATTACCTTCTCCTTTCCTTCGAGCTCCTGAATCAAAACTGAGCCGATAGATTTCTCATCTGCTGATAGATATAGCTTGAATGGCACTCCCTTTACGGAGGAATCAACACCGGAGGGGAGCTTAAATAATACTTAATGTTGTCCAAAGCCCTTTGTTGTTCTCGCCCCTAAGTAAACGCTGATGGCTTTCAACCGTAGTAGAGGCGTAAACGGCTCCATGTTCTCTGATAAATTGGCTATGAAGCGCCCGATGAATTTGATTTTGCCGATCAAAGATTGCAGCTTGCTTCTTGTCCTCGCGGAGGTTGAATAGTATTGATAGCATTGATGCTTCTCTCGTGTCACCTCGATTCCTCTTTCATGAACAAGAAACCCCAAGAATTGGCCACCGATACACCAAATGTTCACTTTGTGGGATTCATCTTCGCCATATTTTCGTCCTCTCCAAGACCTTCCTTAAATCGGCTATGTAGTCTCCCACTTCCTTGACTTGACAACAACATCATCAATATAGATTTTCACCAAGAAGTCGATTAGGTCGTGAAAAATATAATTCATGGTGCTTTGATATGTAGCTCCGCAAGATTCTTCAACCCAAAAGTTATTACAACCCATTCGTATAAGCCGATTGCCCTGGCACTGAAAGTCCGTTTTATGGATATCCTCCTCGGTCATAAAGATCTGATTATAACCAGCATTGCCATCCATAAAACTTATGATTTTGTGGCTAGATCCCGCATCTACCAAAGAAGTCGGCTATAGGCATAGGGTACTCGCCCCTTAGGGTAGCCTTATTTAATTCTCTGAATCAATACACACCCTAAATTTGTCTGTTTTTCTTTATCACTGGAATTATATTTGAAACCCACTCGCATATGGCAGTGGTCGAATGAAACCGCATCATACACCGAGTGATTTCGGCCTTAATCGCATCATACATATCGGCTTTAAACCTCCCGAGAGGCCGTTTGTATTGCCGATATCCAGGCCTGGGGAGCCGATGTTCAACGATCGACGGCTAAGACCGTACATCTCAAAATACTCCCAAGCAAAGTAATCTTTATATTCCTTCAATAAATCAATAAGCTTGGTTCTAAAATGAGAAGACAAATTCTTGCTAATATATGTCGGCCTAGGCCTATCTCCTCGACCTATGTCAACTTCCTCGAGCTCGTCGGCCGACATAAAACCTTGCCCAAGTTTGACATTGATGTCATCTACGTGTCCTTGATGTAGACGCTTGAGCCCTCCACGACGCCCTCAAAGTAATAATTGAGGCTCTTCATCTCCAATCTACGTATATCGTAATCTGACACCTTTAGAAAATCGGCCGCTAAACTTTGCGACAGCAAGCCAATGTCATCGACTTCCCATAAAGTTAAGTCCGCATTAGCTACGTTGACTGACCTATTGGCTGGCACGACCTCTATCTTGTCCCTTGCCACTGGATTAAGCTTTGATGCATAGTAGAAGGGATGCAACAGTTGGCGTGGATCCAATCCCTTCCGAGCAGCAGGCTGTACGATCCCTTTCCGTCGATGACGAAAAAAGTTGTGGGCACGGTCTTGCTGCCGACGGTCAACTCGACGTTCAAAACTTCCTTGGACTCCAATGGATTCCCACCGGTCCTTGAGCACCATATTGGTCTTGATCAAGTCATCGGCCCCTTTACCCAGCTTTCTGAAGGTAGCATAAGGCATGAGATTGACAGGGATCCTCCATTGACTAGCATTTTTGATATCGGCTTGCCATTTACAAATCCTTTGACATACAGGGGCTTCAAGTGTCGATTCTAAGTCCCCTCGGGTTTTTCGAATATGACATGTTCTGGGGACAGCACTAGCTTGGCCAAGGTTTCTTCGACGATGTCTGCATCGGCCTTGGCAGCCTCGAATTTGGCTGGCAATATGAACACCATATTGACCGATGCAGCAGCTACACCTTTTCCTTTAGCAGTTCTCCTGGCCTGGTCATGTTAGTGATATGCCCTTGTCATATACCCAAATTCTAGGGTCAACAAATTTTGTCCAAATAAAGTAAAGTAGAGTTTTCCCAATTTTGTGAACCAAAAATTTTTTTCCAAACTCTAAGTTAAAGGATTTCAGTCTAGGCCTTTGCATGATAGACCCAAATTTTAGAATAAATTAAAAGGTTTTCATTTATAGCCTAGGATAAAAATGCAAGCTCATGTGGGAGCATGAATACTAACATAAAACTACTCCGACCTAGGTTATGCGCGTATATTCAGATTTTCAAAAGTGCATTGCATTATATGTCATAAAGGCATAGCCCGAGCGATTTAAAATTTACGTGAGCGAGCCTCCAATTCATCTTAGATACCAGCATGTGAACTTAAAGGTACAAACTCCATAATCACCTCCTCAGCCCAGGATGAAATTTAGTACGAACTCGAAGGATGAATTAGTCGCACGCACTTAGCGTAGACGTGTAAACCTAGAACGGCTATCCTAATTTTCTAGGCTAAACCATATAAGGTAAAATCATGAGAAAATTCATGTAGGTACCAGAGGCTATGCACAGCCTAAAATAATTTTTGTGCAATTTAATAGCTAAGTCCGATGCCCCAAACAAATATAAGAGGACAGGTCCAAAATTGACTATTTAAATGGCTTAAATCGGTAAACACTAATATGCCTAAAAACCATTAAAGTGCACATAAACATATACATAAAATAATTTAATCAAATACTAGGTTGGTTAACCTAATTAAATATATTTTTCTAGAATTTTTCTCACTCGTTTAGGCTCTCTAAAAATTCAAACCAATCCCAAAATAACCCGACTTTGCTGAATTACTGAGAGCAAACTACCAAGTGGAACCAAAGAAAATGAAACCAAGGATGACCATCTACCTCTACTAAAAATTTCACGAATTTAGCATATCCACACATTAAGTTAGCTGCAAAGTTAGAGATAAAGAATAAATCAAAATACACCCAAAAATCAAGTATACCCAGGTATGTTACCATAGCCCTCTCCTTAGCCTAGCCTACCACGAAATGGACCCACTGTCAACCTCACAAGTTGGCTCCACCTGAGTGCAAAAAGTCCCACCGCTGAACAACCAGAGATCAGAGAAAGCGAAGGAAGCGCTCTCACCGGCGTGCTCGACACGTGCCTTTGACGTGTCGACGCCCTAAGTTGTTTCTCTCGTCCCCAAACTCTCCCATTTGCGCCGCCTCTCCTCACTTATCACCCTGAGCCAAAGAAACCGAGAAGGAGAGCTCCTCCACGTCCTCCTCGCCTTCATATCTCTGTCGGCCGAGAAGAAGGACGCGCCTCCGGCTGCCATCTGGTCATCGTAGTCACCATCTTTCTTGAGTTCCCGACTCACCCCATCATGCCGCAGCCACTGCTCTGATTGCGCCTCATTTCTTGCAGCCATTTGACGGGAACGCGACAGTGTCAACCAGCATTCCAGCACGCAGACAGAGCGCGACCACGGGCGTCAACGCTCTGCTGCGACCACCTGAGACCATCTCTGGCAGGACTGCTGCGCCATTGTCATCATCTAGCCATGTTCTATGAGACCTCAAGGGATCCCCCTCGGTTATACTGTGAGCATGGAGAACAGCCATCGTTTTCCCCAACTCCGGCCGTCGAACTCCAACTTCGATTCCATCGCATTCGGTGAGTCGCTGGTCAATTCCTTGCGCGTAAACCATCATCTTGCAGTTCATGACCTCATGCATGCCTCACTTTTGCCATGTTTTTACCCGATCAAGCCGACGTCGCCAACTTGAAGATTCCTGCGCCACCGAGACCTTCCGTCGTTGCTAGCCGCCGTCTACGCTATATCAACCATCACTAGCTGAGGTAATTAGAAAAATGGAATCTCGACAACGCGTACTTAATTTTATATTTTGGTCACGTCCTCAACCGAGCCCCTAATCATCGCCGGCGAGCTCGGGAAGCCACGGCAAAATCCCAGCCAAAACCGATCTGTACTGTTTAATAGAAACCAGGGACTAGACTTGGAGAATTTGAACAACTCCAGGGATCAATTCACAAAACATTCCTCTCATAGAGCAGCCCCTGGACTGCGGGTTGATTTCTAAAACTCCAGGGGTTTATTTGCAAAACCGCCAGACCCTGACTACTGGGCCCAATTCCAACCGGCACCAGACCTCTCTCTCACAGCATCTGACCAATGGGGCCCACGTGCAAGAGACACAAGAGCACAAGCAGAAAATACCTCTTTTCACAAAGAACAAAACATCACTTACAAAATTCACCAAAAATTCATTTGAACACATTTTTGAGTGGAACAAATTTCTGTAGACTCCCTGGATGATGAACTTTAACTTAAGACTATAAAACATGGCCCACACTGTACAAATTTCTCCTCTAAAATTAAAGTAAGGGAAATCACTCATAACGGCCACCACAAACTTCTAAAATACATAAAAAATGCAAATTAACTTATTTTTGGGCTCTCAACTCACACCCTCTATTTAGGAAAAATAAATATTTAGAAAAAATAAAAACATATAGTTACTTTGTACCACATACTTTTAAAAGTTAATTATGTTAAATGGTGGACTATATATATATATGTAAGCTTAACTTTAGGATTTATATAAAATTTATTTTAGTTTCTTTTTTATGAACTCAGGCTCTGTATAACCACCAAAATACCTATTTTCAAAAGGTAAAATAAAATCATAAGCCTACTATGCAAATATATCACCTAAACATTTATATAAGGAGTACACAACTTAGGGTAGCATTGCAACTTATAAAATTTTGTAGAAAATCCATTTTTAATCCTTTTAAAATGAACTAAGTCCCTATAAAACCAGCAAGTTGTGAACCTCAATTAGGATAAATAAAACTCAATTAGGATAAATAAAATGTGACAACTCGTGCACTAAAAATATAAGAAAATCTCACATAGTTAACCTAGGTGCTAATCCTAATAGGTAGATTAAGCCCCAAATGCATATATGCATCGATATAGGTATAAATTATACCTTAGCTCAAATCCAATTTAAACTTATCAAACCAGTGAATCCATTGTTCCAACTTCACTCACTAAGACTTAGGGCACTTAGCTCATATAACACCATCTAGGTTAGTATGCTAAAGAAACTAACTTAGACACCCCTTTAGTCTATATAACACATGGTAGAACAACCTAAAATCTAAAATTATGAACTAAGGCTAAGGCCAAATAGGTTAACTAAATCATTTATTTTGTACATCCTTAGCAAATAAAATAGGTTCTGGACCCAAAAGCCCTATAGCCATGTACCTATAACACTATAGGCCTAGAACCCGTCATAGATTTGTGAAATACCAAGCTCTAAAAACTATGAAACCAATTGTGGTAGTCCTATAAAACACTTATCCAACCCTTTGTGGAGCCAAATCAACAAAAATTCAATTATAGAAGCCCTGTCCAAACAGCACCCGACCCTACGATGGTACGACCCGATAAACCGGTAAAATACGTAACTCCTAAGCGGGTAGTAGGGGTAAAGATAAAATCAAAATTCTTTCACCTAAAATGATTCATTTTAGGCCAGTAACAACTCAATGTACAAAAATCATGCATTTTACAATATTTTGGATTTTTTGCATATTTCGGTGTTTAATTGCATAACGTGTATTTTGTATAGATGGTTGCTTAAATGGTGAAGAAGAGATTAGGATGCTAACATTTCCTGTGCAAGTTCCGCTCTCCTCTCTTTGATCATCTTGATCCCATGTTTTGGAGGTTATTGAAATTGTTTGCAAAACTTGTGCATGTTGATTGCACAGTAATAAGATAAAATCTTGTTAAACATATTAGACAAACTCCTATCACTTGCATTATCACCTTAGCCCCATATATACCCATAACCTTCATTCCTAACCTTAGAAAAAATATGGTTATATCACCTTGTGTCATTGATTTTGATGTCTAGAGTACTATGATAAATATGGTTATAACACCTTGTGTCATTGATTTGATGTCTAGAGTACTATGATGCTTAGCCATGCAAAGAAAATGTTTTCCTCGACATTATGGGATCATCACAAACATGAAAGACTTATTTTTATGTAATATGGACAAAACTTGTATGCTTGGTATTTTGACAAATAAAATAGTGAAAAACATGAATTTTAGGTTTGGGCCACAAGTGGTGCACATATGGTGATTAGTTGTGCACCAATAGAGGGAGTGTGTGCCTAGACCGACTTCTTAAGGACTTTACTCAACGTGTGTTCATTTCAGATACAAAAGACAACCACATGTGTCGTATGGGATCGCGTAAGCCAAATAAGCTATTTAGCGACTAGCCTTGCATTATGGTAGGCTCTGTGTATGGGTTCGAAATAACCTGGAGGAACTTCCTATTTACCCTGGCCGTGGTAAAGGTGAGTAAGTCTGTCCAATACAACGGTAACGTGCCACATGGGTGGGTTCCCTGTCGTGTCCGCCACCACGGCGTTAAGTTAAGGCGTGGCCCGCCACTTAATGGTTCGGTTATATTTCTAGTGTGCCTAGGATAGGAGAAACACGTATCGTGGCCGGTGCAAGACTAGAAACTAAGTAGTGTAAAGATTTCGTTGTGAACTTTAGTCCTGCCCTCGACATGTAGAGTATGGTGGTACCGACGGTACCGAACAAAACTAGAGCGTATCACTCTATGTGAGTGATTCACATTATGAGGTAAAGTGTACAAACTCTACGAGTCTAAACTAATCGATTAGCCGTGCTCACGGTCATGAGCGACGATGAATGTGTATTGAGTATAGACTTGTGTTTTTCTAAATGTTGAAATCTCTTTCAAATTATGTTAAGTTTCATGAATGATCTCCTTGCTACATGCAATGAGGCGTATATTTAATCATGATTAATGACTACTTTGATCCCCATAGGTTAAGATTATGATTGCTAAAATTTCGTTTGAGAGCCAATCTAATTTGAAATGTTTTTTGCAAATAAAATTTGCTTTCTGCTAAAATGAACCGTATAATGCCATCCTTGATTATATACCTTACATGTAGAGTGTTAGTGTTAGGCTTGCCTTGGTGCTTGCTAGTACATTAACTTGTTTAATGTATTAACTCTTGCCATTGAAATATCCACTTTGCTTGTAGGTGTAGACGTAGTCTATTGAGTGATGCGGATAATCGACTGTTTCTTTTAGGATGAGAACTTAATGGGGTAAACCTCTCTAGTCAGGCCGTGCTTGTGAAATGGGTAGTAAGTCACCGCCGTTCGCCGCTTCCGATATATATTTATTTGGTCGGTCGGCCTCATGTAATTATCTTTTAATGTAATTCCTTTAAGTTTTACCCAATTTAAGTGTAATCGCAATGTATATTCATGCTTGTGACGAAAGTGTGAGTCTAACACATATCCCGGGAGTTAGACTCACATGAGTATGAGTTAGGAAAATTGAGGTGTCGTAGATCTTTAGCCATTTTGTCAAGTCTCCCGAGTGTGTAACACATTTGGTCACCGTCTTCGAGTGGTTTGACGGCACACTTTAGGTGAAGTTGACCGCGTGGCAAAGGCCCAAGGATGTCTCATTATCCTCTCTCGAGACTTCTTGTCACGTTTACTTGTCGTATGAGCTGAACCGTTTCAGCTTCCCCCTCGACCCCCCGCCCGCTAACCGGCTAGCGGGACTGCCGTGTGCGTCTCCCCTTTTATGTCGTCTTGATACCCTATCTCTGCGATAGGTAGAAAACGTTCTATGTCTAACTTGTTTTTCAGAGAATGCTTTGAGATGGTATGGCCCTATTGTATGTATGAGATGCATGTGATGCGTGTAATATTCTTTCATATGTGCAATCTCCGTAATATTCTTTCTTACGTGCAATGCTTGTAATATTCTTTCACGACCTATGAGTCGATGTAATCTTCAATTATAGCTTCTACAGTAGTAGCTTAGTTTGAAGAAATCAAGCATTCGGCAATTGAAAGAACGGTGATGAAGATGGAGATCCTCTACACCGGCATGGAGATAGAGATCACCATGTGAAGGGGGCCATACTATTTTATTATATGCTATTCTATCTGCTTTCATATATTGATATGGTTGTTTAATAGGATAGTATCCCTCATAAAATTAAGTAGTAATGATACCCTTTCAAATGTTGCACCCGTCACCATTATGCTCGTCAATGGTGGGTCTGCCAAAGCAGAGTGTTATTCTCTATCATAACACGAGGGGGTATATATCTGACATATACATCAGAGCATTTGGCTCACTTAACAAGGCTATCAAAACAGGTTTGGGCCTTGGGACATAGGTTGGCGCTGGGCATGGAGATGTCACACCAACAACAAGAGTCACCAAAGGTTGGCGCGCGTGCGGCCTGTAACATCTAAGGGCATCACGCACCAAGTTATTGCCTCAAACTTCCGTGGCCTAAACGGCCATAGTCCCTCTAAGAAGCTAGTCATGGAGGGATGGCTCCACATAGCTAGTTAGCAAAGCCGAGGTCTTGTTCGTTAATGGAATTAACCAGACAAATCGCTCCACCAACTAAGAACGGCCATGCACGCTGATCCCACAGAAAGAAGACCCTGAGACTGTGAATGATTATCGGCCAATATCCCTGCTCAATTCCTCTCTGAAAATCATAACCAAGGTCTTATCCGATAGACTTCAAGGAGTAATAAAAACAGTAATCCATCAGAATCAATATGGCTTTATCCGTTCAAGAACAATCCAAGATTGCCTAGCTTGGGCTTTTGAATACATTCACCAATGCCACCACCCGAAATGAAATAATCATCCTTAAACCGTACTTTGAGAAGGCCTTTGACACAATTGAGCATTCAGCTATTCTAGCCATGATGCGTCTTGGATTCCCAAACAGATGGTTGCAATGGGTTCAGGAGATTCTCTCATCTGGGACTTCTTCAGTCTTACTCAATGGAGTTCCTGGAAAAACCTTCCGTTGCAAGAGAGGTGTTAGACAAGGTGATCCGCTCTCTCCCTACTGTTTGTCCTGGCAAACTAAACTCATCCAAATTTTAATCAACAAAGCCGACAATAAGGTCTTATTCAAATTGCCGATCACACACCTTTCGCAGGACTTCCCAATAGTCCAATACGGTGATGACACTATCATCATCATGCAAAGTGACGCCGACAACTCTTTTTTCTCAAAAATCTTCTATATGCCATCCGACAAATGATGTGTCTCAAAGTGAACTAAAAACAAGTTTGTACCCCATCAACCTAAACAATGAGAAACTCAATCACCTAGCTAACACCTTTTGGTTGTGAGGCGTGCTCTTGCCCTTTACCTACTTGGGTTTACCCCTTGAACGACCAAGCCAAAAATTGAAGATTGGGTACCTATGCTGGACGAGTGCAAAGAAAGCTATCCTCATGCGTAACTTGGCTCACTTATGCAGAAGGTTGAGATGATAAACTCCGCAATCACTCCAAGAACAACATATGCTATGTGCACCCTCAAAGCCCCGAAAGGGATCATTGACGCCATAGACATATCAAGCAAGCAATGTCTTTGGAGGGGAAATAACAGGGAAAAAAGGGGGCAATCTGGTGGCATGGAACCTAGTCACGAGACCAAAGGACAAGGGTGGTCAAGGGATTTTGAACCTTCGCTTACAAAACGATGCTCATACTCAAGCAACTAGCAAAATTCTACATCCATAAAGACATCCCCGGGTTAATCTTATCTAGTTCCGATATTTCAAGCAAAGGTCCTACATCTCGTGCAGAAATGAGTTCGTTCTGGTGGAAGGATATCCTTCGCCTAAATGAACTTTTCAGGACGGTGGCATCTTGTTAGATTGGAAAAGGATGTGCGGTAAGCTTTTGGATGACAACTGGAACAATCTGAATATTCTGGTGAATTTCCCTTGCCTTGCATCCTTTGCGAAGAAAAGAAATGCGTCATTGGCGGAAATCATGAAAGCCAAAGATTTGGACTCAATACTTCACCTCCGCCACTTTCCGAGCAAGCTCACAACGAACTACAGCTCCTTCAACCCTCCTTCAAGATCTTCCCTATGATGAGAACTCCCTAGACAATTGGACAATGATTTGGGAAAAACCTACACTTCAAGAGACTTTTACAATCACATCTTCAACTCGTAGACGGTCATGTTGTTTTCTTGATTATCCGAAATCTAAATATCTACCAAGAATAAAATTCTGCGCTTGGCTCCTTCTACTCGGACAGTTAAATACGAAGACAATGATGCAAAGAAGACATATCAACATTCAAAGGTGATAACCTCTCGTAGTATGTGTGATACGAGAGAGGAAGAAAATGCAGATCACCTTCTTCTTCTTGTGTCCATTTGCGCCCAATGTCGGTCCAAAGATACATTTGCAATGGGACACCTCCACTCCATCAAAGACAATGGTTCGCAATCTCCGTCACCGTTACCATGCGCTGCGTGAGACTATCCTTATAGCAAATGGGAAATTTGGAAGATCAGAATAACAAGGTGTTTCAAAGGTCCACCCTACCTTTCAACTATGGAAGTCGAACTTCAAGCAACAATGTTCTCTCCAAATTCTCGACTTGGAATGCAAGACAAAGCTTCCTTCTATGCTTGGCTTGTCGCTCACTGGGCTAAGTTAGTCCCTTTCGGGGCCTCGGGGCCTAGGGGGCTAGGGGGCTGTGGGCCTACGAGCCTAATAGCTTAGGGGTCTATGGGCCTAGGGGCCCAGAGACAAAAAGGGCCCAGGGACTAGGAGCCTTTGGTCTTCGACACTCTTAGTTTCCGAGGTGGTCTTCTAGATACTCCTTCCGTTTAGCCGCTTGGTTGATTTTCTAGCTCCACTAGTTCACCCTGAGCTGTCTGGTCTCTTTGACTTTCTGGGCCTCCTGGCCCGGTCTCTAAAGGTTGTATTCTAAAACTTCCCCCCCCAGTTTTTTCTATTTTATAAAATTTGCTCGTAACTGTGGGGACCTCCCCTAGTTTTTAACGATAAAAACAACAAGAGTCACATAGAGATGTGATTAGCAAGGAGTTGCTTATCGATGTTATTCATCTTCTGGCCGTGATGCCAAAGCTCACTAGAAATTAATTAACATGTGAATCTTGACCCAATACGTAACCTAGAGGGAAGGTATAAAATACGTAATGGGAGTCTTATGTTAAATTGTTTAACAATAGACATAGGATAAACATTATGCTAAACTTTGCTTTTTCTGTTGTAGAATAAATGGCAGCTAATACCACACCCAGTATCTTTAATTTGTGATCTATTCTCGAAAAGAAAAAAATTAAATGAAACAAACTTTATGGATTGGTATCGCAACTTGAGAATTGTTCTCAAGCAAGAGCGCAAGGAGTACGTTCTTGAAGTACCCTATCCTGATGATTTGCCTAATAATGCTACTGCTACTGCACGGAGGGCTTATGAGAGGCACACTAATGATGCCCTAGACATAAGCTGTCTCATGCTTGCTACAATATCCTCCGAGCTTCGTAAGCAATATGAGAGCAAATGATGCTCATCTATTATTCAGTGGATCGCGTGGCATGTTTGAGAACCAAACTAGGGCCGAGAGGTTCAACACCTCAAAGTCCCTATTTACGTGTGCTTGTTGAGGGAGTCCCGTCACCCGCATGTGATAAAAAATGATTGGCTACATTGAGAGTCCGGAAAACTAGGTTTTCCTCTTAGCCAAGAGTTGGCTACCGATGTGATTCTCCACTCGCTCCCTCCGAACTTCGAGCCATTCATATTAAACTATCACATGAACAGTATGGATAAGATCTTGGCTGAATTGCATGGAATGTTAAAGACTACTGAGGAGAGTATCCAAAAACAATATCATGTGATGATGATGCAGTAAGGTCAAGCACAAACCACCTATCAAGAAACTTTGCACCAAGAGAAAACTAACTCCCGATGAGATCGCGAGTGTCTCCAATGCAAAGAAGGGCAAGAAGGGGTCGACGCATCGATGCCGTTTTGCTTCTATTGCAAGGAGACAGTGTCACCGGAAAAAACTGCAAGAAGTACATGGAGGATCTCAAAAAGAAGCAAAGTGCGACTTCGCTCAGGTATTAATGTTATAGACATTAATCTTGCACTTCACCTATCGACTCTTGGGTATTTGATACCGAATCGCAGCTCATATTTGCAAATCGCTAGGAATGAGAAGAAGTAGAAGCTTGAGAAGGGGCGAGGTGAACTCGCGCGCTCGGCAATGGAGCAAGTGTTGCTACAATCGTCATCGGCACTACGTCACTTCATTTACCTTCAGGATTAGTTTTGGAATTAAATAATTGTTATTGTGTTCCAACTCTATGTCAAAACGTTATTTCCACTTTATGTTTGCAAGCGGAAGGATTTGATTTTAGATCAATGGACAATGGTTGTTCAGTTTATCTCAGATATATGTTCCATTTTCATACTCCATTGGTGAATGAATTATACGTTTTGAATCTTGAAACATCTCTCATCTATAATATTAATACAGAGAGGCAACTCCCAAATGATACAAATCCCACGTTTATCTGGCATTGTCGCTTAGGCCATATAAATCAGAAACGCATGGAGAAGCTCCATAAGGATGGATTGCTTCACTCTTTTGATTTTGAATAATTTGAGATATGTGAGTCTTGTTTACTTGATAAGATGATAAAGGCACCTTTCACGGGACACAGTGAGAGAGCAAGTGACTTGTTGGCACTTATACATACTGATGTATGTGGGCCAATGAGCTCAACAACCAGAGGTGGTTATCAGACCTCATTACCTTTACCGATGACTTTAGTTGATATGGTTATATCTACTTAATGAGGCATAAGTTCGAATTCTTTTAAAAGTTCAAAGAATTCCAGAATGAAGTATAGAATCATTTAGGAAAAACAATCAAGTTTCTACGATCAGATCGTGGAGGGGAATACTTGAGCCAAGAGTTTAGTAATCATCCGAAAGATTGTGGAATTGTTCCACGCTGACTTCTCCAGAACTCCACAATGAAATGGGGTGTCCAAACGGAGAAATCGCACCTTATTGGACATGGTGCGGTTCATGATGAGCCAAAGTGATCTTCCGTTATCCTTCTGGGGATATGCTCTTGAAACAGCTGCGTTCATACTAAATAGAGTTCCATCTAAGTCAGTTAAAAAGACACCATATGATATATGGACAGGGCGACCCCCTAGTTTGTCTTTTCTCAAAATTTGGGGATGTGAGGCTTATGTAAAACGTTTATAGTCCGATAAGCTCACACCCAAATCTGACAAGTGTTTCTTTGTGGGATATCCTAAGGAAACTAAGGGATATTACTTTTATAATCGGAAACAAGGCAAAGTGTTTGTCGCCCGACACGGTGTCTTCTTGGAGAAAGAGTTTCTTTCAAGAAGGGTTAGTGGGAGCAGGGTGCATCTTGAAGAAGTTCAAGAAACACCAGAAAATGTTTTAGCTGCCACGGAACCACAACAGGAGGAATAAGATATTGTGCCACCTGTCGTAGATACATCAGCCCCACGAAGGTCTGAAAGATCACGTCGTGCACCTGACAGGTACACAGGTGCGGAACAACGTGATATATTATTGTTAGACAACGATGAGCCTAAGACCTATGAGGAAGCGATGATGGGACCTGATTCCAACAAGTGGCTTGGAGCCATGAAATCCGAAATAGAATCCATGTATAATAATCAAGTTTGAAACTTGGTTGATCCACCCGATGGTGTCAAAACCATTGAGTGCAAATGGGTTTTTAAGAAAAAGGCCGACATGGATGAAAATGTTTACATCTATAAGGCGCGATTGGTGGCGAAAGGTTTTAAACAGATTCAAGGTGTTGATTATGATGAAACATTCTCGCCCATCGCAATGCTTAAGTCTATTCGGACTATTCTAGCGATTGCTGCATATTTCGATAATAAGATATGGTAGATGGATGTCAAAACGGCTTTCCTAAATGGAAACCTAAGCGAGGATGTATACATGATACAACCTGAGGGTTTTGTCGATCCACAATCGCCTGAAAACATATGCAAGTTACAGAAATCCATTTATGGATTGAAGCAAGCATCTCGGAGTTGGAATATTCGCTTTTGATGAAGTAATCAAAGGGTTTGATTTCATCAAAAATGAAGAGGAGGCCTGTGTTTACAAAAAGGTCAAGTGGGAGTGCAATTGTATTTCTAATCTTATATGTGGATGACATATTACTGATTGGAAATGATATCCCTATGCTTGAATCCGTCAAGTCTTCATTGAAAAATAGTTTTTTCATGAAAGACTTAGGGGAGGCAGCATACATATTGGGCATTCGGATCTATAGAGATAGATCCAAGAGGCAAATTGGATTAAGCCAAAGTACATATATTAACAAGTTGTTGAAAAGGTTCAACATGCATGAATACAAGAAAGGTTTCTTGCCCATGTCACATGGCATTAATCTTAGTAAGAATCAGTGTCCTCAGACACATAATGAGCGAAATAAGATGGGTATGGTTCCATATTCTTCGACAATTGGATCCATCATGTATGCCATGCTTTGTACACGTCCCGCATATCTCGTACGCTTTGAGTGCTACGAGCAGATACTCACTGGATCCAGTGAAGGTCACTGACTGGCAAGAAAGAGTATACTTAAGTACTTGAGAAGAACTAAGGATATGTTTCTGGTCTATGGAGGTGAAGAAGAGCTCGTTGTAAGTGGTTACATCGATGTTGGCTTCCAAACAGACAATGATGATTATAGATCACAATCTGGGTTTGTGTTCTGCCTGAACGGAGGCGTAGTCAGCTGGAAGAGTTCCAAGCAGGATAATGTGCTGATTCTACAACGGAGGCCGAATATATCGCTGCTTCAGAAGCTGCAAAGGAGGCTGTTTGGATCAACAAATTTGTTTCTGAGCTGGGTGTGATGACCAGTGCAACTGGTCCAATGTCTCTCTATTGTGATAATAGTGGAGCCATTGCGCAAGCCAAGGAGCTGAGGTCACATCAGAAGTCCAAACACATACGGTGATATCATCTCATCCGCGAGATTGTGGAGAGAGGTGATGTCAAGATATGCAAAGTGCCCACGGATCTCAACATAGCCGATCCGTTGACAAAACCTCTCTCTCGGCCGAAACATGAGGCGCACACAAGAGCAATGGGTATTAGATACTTACATGATTGACTCTAGTGCAAGTGGGAGACTGTTAGTGATATGCCTAGAGGCAACATGGAGATGTTGGATATCATGGTCAATGTTTATGTATTTATGAATAAAGTGTTATTTAGTTCCATGAAATAGACAACTTATATTGATCAATAAGTATGTGACTTATTTATGAGACTCTTTATGTATAAATCTATTTCTAAACGATCCCGATCATACGTCATATTGTTGGAACAAATATGATTCTAAGATCGACATGTTTATTGATTGATGATCACGTCTCATAGATCATGGTATGGAGATACTAAATCAATATACATGGACATGTGTTAGAGAACACATTGTTGGATAGACCCACCATGAGACACTACAGGAATTAATGTGCCATTAGTTGGTCTCAGGTAGTGTTGGTACAAAGTCCTTAGACCTGAGATCATCATGGATTTCAACATGTGTAGTAGCCTACTTTGGGACTACCAAACGCTATTCCGTAACTAGGTAGTTATAAAAGTAGTCTTCGGGTTTGTTATGAAACATGTAGTGGGATGTGAATGATCAAGATGGAATTTGCCCCTCCTTTGGAGAGATATCTCTGGGTCCCTCGAGGTAATGGATTATGGAAGTGCATGGCCATGCCGAGTTGATTGAGGAGTCAATCAACAGATAGATAATCCAATACGGTTCGAGTGAATGGTTAAGCTATTGAAAAAATGGCACACATCTTGCCTATAGCTTAATTGGTATCGTGAGGCAAAGGGATTTGTGTATACATTACAGTTCCGTGAGCCGATATTATATTCTTGTATGCTATGGTGTCAATATGTGTTGCTAGGCGCCGCTATTGACAAATCGGCTGAGTTGGACTCGAGCCGAAACTGACTATACCTGAACCTATAGGGTCGCACGCTTAAGGAGATAAGAACAGGCATTCGAGTTGGACTCGAATATGGCTCAATTCGGATAAGATTCGATTTAATATAGAGTCCTATGGGTTTACGAAGTATGGGCGGCCAACTCTATGAGATTCGGATGGGATCCGATTCAAAATATGAGATTCGGCCACTAGACCTAGTCGGCCAAATCTATATATAAGGGGGAGGGGTGGAGAGCTGCGGCATGTCAATTGGAACCGAATCAATCTGATCACGCGTGGCTTCAGAAGTCGTCGAGATCAATCTCCACGGAAACCCTCCCCACTTCCGAGCCAAACCCTAGCCCTACATCTTGTGCTATCACACGGGTGTTAGGCATTCTGTTCTCGGACGTGTGGATACCGGTAGAGGGGCTGCTACATTGCGGTGCTATTCGTCGGCTACGAATCGGCTACAATTCGGCTACGGCGCATGACGGAGCTGAGGCGAGAAGGCTGCGGCGGATCGGCAGCTGCGAGCGCGGTTCGCGACCGGCGAGCGGGCTAAGGTTGGATCGGCTCGCATTGGGAATCGGCAACGTCGGATCGGCTACGTCGGATCGGCTGTTTGGGGTATCGGCTGTCAGTGAATCGGCTGTGATCAGCTGGCACTATTCCAGATCAGATAGCTCCTGATTGGCTATTTCCGCTGCATACTCCAATCGGTAATGATCTATCGACCCTTACTTGCAAGTGTTCCTGGTTTGCACGATAGAAATTTTGTTATTAGCTATCGTAGCTTCCACGTAACCCAACAGCCTACTGACTCTCACGCCTGGGCAACGTCCTTCTTACGCGCCATTGTCTCCTTGGGAGGTTTTGTTCCTTTTTCTTTTTCACTCGATAATCGATCTCGGCTGGACTTCTTTCACCGATCTCGCTCTTTAGCCGTTGGACCTTCCGCTTGTATGTTTTTGTGAAAACATCGAAAGGGCACCATTGAGGGTTGGCAACCTCGTTCTTCTTCGTCCTCTTCTTCATCCTCGCCCGGAAGAAGTCCCGGTGAATCGGGCCGAGTCATTCGTGGACTGAGAGTTTTCGCTAGTTAAGCCGAACAAATCTGGGATGAATCGGCTAGGGCTCACAATCGGCTCTTGCTTGAATTCGTCTTCCCGACCCGCCTGTGCTAGGCAATTTTCTAAGGTCGTTCCCAGCCGATCGCCGTTCGTGATAAGGTTTGCTGCCACGGGCTTCTTTCTCCTCTTGAACCCCGAGTTGAAACCGGAGTCCGCCGTCCATATGCTCCGGGCGACGATCGGCCAATCGGCACCGGTATAGACCATATTGATGGGCACTAGGCCGACTCCAATAGGCCTCTTGGATTGTTCCTGGCAGTCCTTGTCGGCCGTGCTTCCTTGTTGGGCCTCGACTAAGCTATGCGCCATTCTATACTGTCGATCAACTCGCCTTGGGTCGGCATAGACTACATTAACAGTGGAAGGGGTTGCCGCTGACTTTCACTCCGCTTAGCCGATTCTTCAAACTTGATCTTCCTCGCTTCTATGGCCGACTAAATTTGCTAGCGGAAGACTTTGCAATCGTTGGTGCTATAAAAGGTGGTGTTGTGCCACTTACAATATTTTTTTCTTGAGCTCCTCGGCTGATGGGATGACGTGATTGGCGGAAAGCTATATTTGCTTCTTTCGCAGCAGCAGATCGAAGATCTTATCGGCTTTGATGATGTCGAAGTCATATCTCTCCTCCTTAGCTGATTTCTTCAGCCACTGACACGTTATTGCCTTCTTGTTTCTGGTCCACTTGGCTACCGCCACCTCTGCGTCGCTATCACTTGTGTCGGAGTCCGATGTGTAAGCGACGTGGCTAACTTTCTTGAAGGCCTTCTTGGATTCTTGGAAACGTTGCTCGTGGGCCGTCACCTTTTGGGCCAAGTGGGCCAAGCTCGAAAACCTTTCCCTGATGGGGACCAATAGGCCATGGAAGGCTAAATCGGCTAGTTGTGAGTCTGATAGCACCAGGCTATAACATCGGTTCCTCATATCCCTGAAGCGCTGGATGTAGTCCTAAACCAATTTTTCATGCCTTTGTCTGATGCTGGTGAGGTCCGACAGCTTCATCTCGTGCGTGCCGAAGTAAAAGTAGCTGTGAAACTGCTTCTCAAGATCGGCCCAGCTCTGTACCGAGTTGTAGGGCAATGATGAAAACCATGTAAAGGTCGATCCCGAGAGAGATAGTGGGAACAAACGCACTCTGAGCGCGTCCGTAGCTGATGCTTCGCCGCATTGAGCCAGGAATCGGTTGATGTGTTCGTAGGTAAACACATTATCTTGCCCAGAGAACTTTGAAAAATCTCGGCACCTTGTACCGGTTTGGCAGGGCACTCTCTCAAGTATTCCGGATAGGGTAGCGGTACATGTTGCCGGAGTCCTTCGGCTTGAGACCGAACGATCACGCATGACATCCGTGATCGATCGGCCCAAGGCTTGTTTTCTTGAGCTTGTACCTGCGGTATCGACTCGTACTGCTCATATTGCATGGGAGCTCGCCGATACCGCATCTCGGTGAATGAGGTTGGTAGTACTGCTTGTAGTTGCCTCCCGGGCACCGATGTTCAACTTGATTCATTGCAGAGGCTACTGTGGTATCAATAGAGGCCGCCGTGGGGGAGGTTGAGCACCACCGGAGTTGTGAGGTGGGTCTCGCATGTAATTGCCAACCGGCACTTTGTGTATGAGAGGTTGTCGATTGGTGCCGAACATGTTCTCCATCTCGCTCCCGAGCCGACGGGATTCCGTGGCCCCGATGCCGAGGTTGTTGCCCGGTCGAAGCTTGGGCATTGGTTTTGCACCGATGATTGTACGTTCGGTCGAATAGAGGCTCCCCCCGGAGGAGCTCGGTTGTCCCAAGGGAGGAATTGATACCATGCATCGACGTAGTCCCGTAAGGGGGGAATCGGTCATCGTGAAAATAGGTCGCCCCTTGCGCTGCTCGGCTATCTTTGAGTCAACCACAAGGTTGATCATGTTGTTCAACGTATTCACTAGTATCCCCGATCGGTTGACGAGTGTGTGGTGGACACCGAGTCGATCCTGGCCCCGGAGCGTGCTGTGCACCCTAAGTCATCCCGCTCTTGCTTGATGTCTTCAACCTTCTTTTTCCCCTCGTCGCTGGAGGTGGCTCCGTAGTCAAAGACTTCGGGATCACAAATTTATACTTTTGAACGATTGTCCCCGATCTGGTCTGGGTAAAGGATTGCAAATAGTGAGATTACAATCGTTCAACCATCTGCTGATAGTGGGCCTGTTGCTCAGCCAACAACTTGTCCATGGTCACAGTGGATGATGTTCTCTTGGTCCAGCTCCGTGGTCTTGATGTTCACCATTGTAATCGACTTGGACGTGGCAATGGTCCCATTGGGCGTGTCAAAAGCGTGTTGATGAGAAAAATTTTCCACGCGCCGGCTTGGGAGATCTCGCTAACTCCAGTGTAGGTCCAAGTTGATCGCCTTTGGTGATTCTCGAAAGGCGTGTCGGCTTGGCTTGATCCTTGTAAACAACAAGAAACAAAGAATAGGCAATTAAGTTAATATTAGATCCTACTCGATCGGCTATAGATATTCATGACATATAATCGCTATCCCAAAGCACGTTTAGACCAAGTAACTGGGATAGATCGGTAGCATATCGAGACAAAGATAAATCACTTATGTCTAAAAGCACACTAGGATAATGATTATATACATTCATAGCCTAGTTGATGTTGCATCTAATGTAAATTAGCTAGTACTCCGATATTTTTTATGAAGATATTAACCCGAGCTAAATACACTAAACCAAGACCAATCGGTCATTAATGTGACTTAATAGATTGATATCGGCAATCGGCATTAATGTGACTTAACGATTGATATCGGGCTTAGCATATTTGAATGGATTAAGATCTTAATATAAGAGGCGGTTCTAACACATTTAAATAGTAATAATACATAAAAGATGGTTAAAATGTAAGACCTACCGAAACCCTGCTATCTCTAATAATAATCATTTAGCTGAATAGATCTATATTATTCTAAGAGCGACTTAATAGATCGATTTGATGCAGCATTAAGTACAAAAAGAAGCATAAGATCTATTTAGACTAATGAGAACTCCTTGAGATGGTGGATACGCCATATAATCTAAATCAACCTCTGGATCTAGCTCTATCGGCTGCTACCTTCAGAAAAACATTAGCCGATTGAGAGATAGATCTAGACATTGATCTAAATTATATATCGCATATGATAGATTAAGCAATTTGTAACATCAGGATCAGAGTATCATGATGATGAAAGCACTAACCCCGATAACACAAACCATTTATAACAAGAGATTACCTTGTCTGGAGATCAAAACCTGATGCAGCCTGAGAACGAGGCAAGAACTTGTGGAGAAAGTAAAAAACGAAAAGGGTGGCGATGCGCCGAAGTTGTATTGAGTTGATATGTGTTTCTTTACAAGGTCTCGAGTCATATTTATATCCGGATATACAACGATCCTGTAACAGATACGATTCCTATTACATATTAGATTACAAATATTTCTAAACAAACCGACATTATCTATAAAGAAAACTATACAAAATATCTTAATTTAAAGATACAATTGTCGTTGTATGACATTATCCGTAGATGGCAACATCTTTGAAGTAGTTCGGAAACTGAATGCAATATTTATCCCTAAGCTTTACTTCCGGGATTGGTTCTACCTTCTGCTCCCGATCGGAGAGGCTATCGGCTATCCTGGTCCAACTCGGACTTAGCCGACTGACCCCGCAGCCGATTCGGACTTAGCCGATGCGGCCTCTGTTTCTAAGAATCGCACGTTTCCTCCGATTCCGCTTCAATCCTTGCTTCAAACTCGGGGATTTGCTTACCAAATTTGGTCGTTAACAACCATGCAAGCACCACGCAATCCATCTGAGCCCATAGCGCGTGGCTGGGAAGGGAGACGTCAGAGAGGACATGATCGGAGATGGCATATTTGCCAAGCGCGACGAGGAAGAGGTCGCGCCACTTGGAGTAGTTGGTCGCGCCGAGGTCTAGGATGATGTGGACGAGGACCTTAACGTTGAGGACCGACATGGCTCGAGCACTGGAAGACGTCAATGGTGTCTGCGATGAGAGCGCACCCACGCGGAGCCGACGGGTGTTCGGCCGTGTTGTCGGGGTGACAAAGGCCAAGCGCGATGAAGAGGCTCGCTAGATCGTCCGGTGTGGTCGACGGGTGCACGGGGCGAGGACGCGTCGGTCTCGTGAGTGCCGAGGACGGCGCGAGCGCGACGCGCAACAGCCACCATGGACGGTGAAGACCGGCTCAACATCGCGGTCGCCGTGGTAGATGGAGGGACGACGAGGACAAAGATGGCCTCTTGGACAGCCTTGGCAAGGGCCAAAGGTGGCGTCAACGAGGCAGAAGGCAGCGACGAGATCCTCCACGGAGGTCAAGTTGTCGCCAGGCTGAGCATCTTCCGGATGGCGGAGGTGGCAGCATCGGCAACAGTAAGAGATCGTCGCCGAGAGGCCGCATTGTCGAGAGTCAACATGAGGGCTGACGAGAGAAAGGGCCGACAGCGACAAGAGAGAAGAGGCTAGGGTTTAACGGAAGCGAGATGATCGATGAAATCGATACGATAAAAGCGAGGATAGCTCAATATAATAATAGATTAATCACGAAATATGTGTACATATAGTCTCTACCTTACCATAACCACTTTACCGATTTATAGCAACAAAATCGGAAGTATTTAGGAAAAAAAGATCGGCATGCACATGCAATAATATCGCTAACAGTAGCCTTCAACCTGAGCAAAAAAGTACTAGCATACTGCATACGTCATCGGGGAAGAGTAGAACTACTAGAACCCCCGGCACGTCGCCACCACTCGCCGCCGACGCGAAGACCAGAGGCTCACGATGATTGGACGGGCCAGCGCACGCGACGACCGTGCGTGCGAAAGCGCCCTGTCGCCGTCCACCAAGAGCCCCCACACCCACACCCCGCATGCCCATTGATCGAAGAAAACACGAACAAAACCGAGCACAAATCGCAGAAGCGGACGCAGCGAAATGCTCGTTCTTTTCGTTGGTGGAATCTGCAAAGGTAGGCAGGCTGGTCCGGTACGGGACAGCCGCGCGAGATGGGATAAAAAAAGGGGGGGACGAAAAGGTAGCTAGCGCTACCGCGCGCGGGCATCCAATGATCGGATGCGATCCGGAGGGGGGAGGCCGCCGAATTCCGTCTTATCCAGAGATGGGGGTAAAAAGGAGGGGATCCACCGAACCAACCAAGTTGCATTGCGCGTTGCGCCCCCCGCCTAAAAAAATGGCCGCACGCCCTCCGCCCCGGCAGCACCGGTCAATTCCTGCTGCTCCTCGAGTCAACTGCTCCAGCGCCCCACCCACGCCTTTTACCCGCGCGCCAGCTCCAGCGGCGGCGACGGGGTGAGGTGGTGAGTGGGAGAGGCGGCGTGGACCTGCGACGACCTGCTGCACAGCCTGCGAGCGGGCGCCCACGGCGAGCGACGGGTTCGTTGCTTCTCTCTTCAGTCTTCACTGTCTCTCTGTGTGTGTGTGTGTGTGTGAATTGGAAGTGCTGGAGGTAAGCAGTAACAGAGGGATCAGATTTGGAGGCTGAATCTTGGTATGTGGCGTCGTGATGTTCTCTGATTCTCTCTCGTGTTAAGAGTTCGCTCAATTTGAATTGCTGGTTTAATTTGGTTCCGTCTCTCCCTTGGAGGAATCAGTGGATCACAGTTGTGCTGCTTCTGGGAACGTTTTGATTAATTCTGTCAGGTCTGTAGTTCTTCATGATAGCTTCTAGAATATCTGAGTCTTGCTAATATTCCTTTTTTTAATAGCCAGAGAATTTAGTGGTTCTGACATACTAGAAATTAGAAGGTTTATGTGCTGTATGCGCATGTTCAGATATTTGATTCGTTAGACAAATTCAGAGATTTTTAACCATCAGGATCTGTTGGTTTGGGCGCATAATTGGGAGCTTGGTTTTGCTTGTTTCTTTTTTTTTTTTTGAATGGAAGTTTGCTTGTTTCATGCGTATGAATATTCTCTTTGGAAATAATAATTCTAGTACGTTTTGCTGTGATGAATTCAAGCCTCTATTTTAGTATACCGATGAAACAATTGTGCATTTCAAGGCAACTTTTGCTTTTCAGCATAACTAACAAGGTAACAACAGTGAACATACTAGTATAATAACAGTAACTACAAATTCTGCTTTGCCTATCACTCTATCTTGCATGCACCTCTTTTCTTATCCAATAATATTTTGTCTATCTTATAGGTTCCATACTGGGCTGGCTTGCTTGTTAACTGGCTTAGCCAGGGACTCTGTTATTATACTTACTACTATGACCAGTTCGTGTACTTTTCGATGGGCAAATTTCCCAAGGAACTCTTTTGATGCTGCAATTATAACAGAAGGGTCATGGATCTGCTCAGCATCCTCCTAATTATAGCATCTCTGCTCCCATTTTCAGCATCTGATCGTCAAGGTTTATTTACACGCCTATCATTTGTGTAGTTATTCAGCTATTTTGGAGTGCTTTCACAATCATGATTTTGCAAATACTTTCAATGGGTAATAAAGAAATTTCTTTTATTTCCTTAGGTGATGCACTATATGATATGAAGCTGAAGCTCAATGCTACTGGCACCCAGCTTTCTGACTGGAACCAAAATCAAGTTAACCCATGCACTTGGAATTCTGTTATTTGTGACAGCAACTACAATGTTGTGCAAGTGTAAGTTTATGTTGTTGATGTTTTGCTTCACTTTTATTTTTTTCTCCATTTTGAGTTAATTCTATATTTACATCTCTGTTAAACTTATTAGGCATAATAGTTCTTGATTTATGGTCCACATTCATTACCAGTGAGCTCCAGAAGCATCTGTTTGAGCACATGATTATGATTTTTTGATGCACTTGCACATGCTATCTGCACTTCTTTGATGCACAAGCACATTTCATAATTGAGCTATATACAACGGCAAAATCGTACAACATGCTGTTTTTTATCTTCTTCACACCATCTGTTATTTCTTGCAAACAACCATCTAGATGGTTCTGTTGGCCCCGTAATGCATGTTCCAAGTTGGTGTAATTGATGACTGATGCCCTCCTGCAGAACATTGGCATCTATGGGATTCACTGGAGTTCTATCACCACGAATTGGAGAGCTTGAGTTTTTGAATGTTTTGTAAGTGTACTTGTGTTGATTGTTGGAATTTCTCTCAGATATTTGGTGGTAGTTGTGATGAAATAGGTCCTAGAGGAAACCAGGAGCTGGTATTATGTCAAAAGTGCAGACTGTTAGCTATTTCTGTGCTTGCTACCCAAAGAGATGGTTGTCTTAGTTACCATGTACTGTGGTCTTAGACTCCAGTTTTTGCTAACTACTGTAGTGCATGTCATTGCAGGTCCTTGCCTGGTAACAAGATTACTGGTGGCATACCTGAACAGGTCGGCAACCTATCTAGTTTGACAAGCTTGGATTTGGAAGACAATTTGTTGGTTGGACCAATACCGGCTTCTCTTGGCCAGCTTTCAAAGCTCCAAATTCTGTATGTATTTGAACCTTACTCCTTTGTTTTATGAATGTGTAATGATTTAACCTGCCCACCTTTTTCTCTTAAACAGGATACTAAGTCAAAACAATCTCAACGGAACTATTCCTGATACTGTAGCAAGAATCTCAAGCTTGACAGACATGCAAGGCCTCATACACTAGTAGTGATTTCTTTTAACAATAGTTCATGGCTGAGTTATTTGACTAACATATTTTCTCTTATGATTGCAGTAGGCTAGCCTACAATAAACTCTCCGGTTCAATACCTGGTTCGCTGTTTCAAGTTGCACGTTACAAGTACTGTTGGATCACTGTGACTTGTACGCTCGTGTTTTTCAATTCTGAGCTTTGAGTTCTGACAAATGTTAATTTTCTTTACAGCTTTTCTGGCAATAACTTGACTTGTGGAGCAAACTTTCTGCATCCATGCGCATCAAGTGTTTCTTATCAAGGTAGCAAGCATTTTTCCCCCTGTTCAACATTGCACATCTGTCAAGTAAAACAAAATACAGCATCCATTGGATGCCTGTCAGAATTTTTGCTAGAATATGCTAATTCTATCTGTTTAATAGGTTCATCCCATGGCTCAAAGGTAGGCGTTGTACTCGGAACAGTTGTAGGAGCGATAGGGCTACTCATAATAGGAGCTGTGTTTATTGTCTGTAATGGAAGGAGGAAAAGCCATCTACGAGAAGTTTTTGTCGATGTATCAGGTAGTATTTTGCTTCATGATTTTCTTTCTATCCATTCATTCAGCTAAACCTTTTCCTATAGTCTTTTCATTATTTTATTGAAACAAAGATGTAAATTATGCAGCAAAATTTTATCATGCAATCCCCAAACAAAAACAGTCCAAGCAGAGATAACTCACACATGTTGCTTCATTTTAAACTATGGTTATTTTTACTGGCAGTTTAGCTTACTGCTCCATGTTTAATAAATAATCCTGGCGAAGTATTTTGATCAAACGAATTCTGGCAAAATAAGAAAAATATTAGCATGCAATGTGCAAGCTGTCAAGTGTTTAGCACCTTTAGTAATTTTCTGATAACAGATATGGAAGGTTGTTTCTAAGGCACCATTTCAATTTACAAATTTAAGATATGCATGGGCTGCATTTACATTTAGTTAAGAGTAATTTTAATTAACTAATCTGTAACCTATGTCCCCAGGCGAGGACGATCGAAGAATTGCATTTGGTCAGTTGAAAAGATTTGCCTGGAGAGAATTACAACTTGCAACTGATAGTTTCAGTGAGAAAAATGTCCTTGGACAGGGGGGTTTTGGTAAAGTATATAAAGGAGCACTTCCAGATGGCACTAAGATTGCTGTAAAGCGGTTGACAGATTATGAAAGCCCTGGTGGGGAGGCTGCATTCTTGCGTGAAGTAGAGCTGATCAGTGTTGCAGTTCACCGAATCTTTTAAGATTGATTGGCTTCTGTACAACACAAACAGAACGTCTACTTGTTTATCCTTTCATGCAGAATCTTAGTGTGGCCTATCGCTTACGAGGTACTTTCTATAACTGATCAATTATTTGTTTCATCCTTTCAATTTTATGCTTCTACTACTGTACTATAAAGTTTCTCGGATACTTCACTATTGTGCCTATGGATTATGCAACTGATACTTGTAGTGCTTTTAATTTACACTTGGGTAATATGGTGCATCTGCCCTATTGATTTCAACATCACATATGCTCACTTTCTTATGTTTAGATTCAATAATGGAAGATTATGCAATCAAGTAGTATAAGGACATAAGGGTAGAGATCAACTAGTAGCTGAAAAAAGATCCTATGTAACATTGTTGATATACCAGTTTCTTATATCTTAATCTTGTCAACATTTTAACCTCCATTGTTCAATAATGATAAAGAAAGTAGGAAACTATGAAATGCACTATCTGCTTCTCTCTATGAGAATATGTGCTTGTTCATTACTTTCAGTATAAGAGCTGCTCGTTTTTTTTTAATGATTTTGCCATCATATAACAATTACATTATATGCCTAGTTAGTAGTTGTATCAAATGAGTAGAAAACCTTTGCCATTTTTTGCTACTTTTCTTCCATTCTGACATTCTCTTGGTAACCATAGTTCTTGTCCGACATATACCTTATTGTGTTGAGCGATGCAGAATTTAAACCTGGCGAACCAATATTGGATTGGTCAGCAAGGAAACGTGTGGCTATAGGTACAGCACGTGGGCTGGAGTACCTACACGAGCATTGTAATCCCAAGATCATACATCGAGATGTCAAGGCTGCCAATGTCTTGCTTGATGAGGATTTTGAGCCAGTTGTTGGTGACTTTGGCCTAGCAAAGTTGGTGGATGTACAGAAGACATCTGTGACAACTCAAGTCCGTGGAACTATGGGTCACATTGCGCCTGAATATCTGTCCACGGGGAAGTCATCCGAGAGAACTGATGTTTTTGGTTATGGCATAATGCTTCTTGAGCTGGTCACTGGACAACGCGCCATCGACTTCTCACGGTTGGAGGAAGAAGACGATGTGCTACTGCTTGACCATGTGAGTCCACTCTTGCCAAGTTTCTTTTTAGATAGTGGCATAAAATTATCCTAGCCTCTGATAGCTATGTCTTGACATAATTGAACGAACTTTTTTGAAACGAACGTGCAGTTTTAATATAGCAGGAAAAAAACACAAGATCACAATCTCTGAAAGGCTATAATCAGGAAAGAAAAAAAAAGAACAATTGTTGCTCTCATTGAACATCATACTATTTCTGAAGCCTGTACCGCTTGAATCATCAGTGTGATGATCGTGCTTGCTGCTGAAAATTTGCAGGTGAAGAAGCTGCAGAGGGAAGGGCAGCTGGGCGCCATCGTGGACCGCAACCTGAGCAGCAACTACGACGGGCAGGAGGTGGAGATGATGATACAGATCGCGCTGCTGTGCACCCAGGCGTCGCCGGAGGACCGGCCGTCCATGTCGGAGGTGGTGCGGATGCTGGAAGGGGGGAAGGCCTCGCGGAGCGGTGGGAGGAGTGGCAGCAGGTGGAGGTGACGCGGCGGCAGGACTACGAGCGGATGCAGCAGCGGTTCGACTGGGGCGAGGACTCCATCTTCAACCAGGAAGCTATCGAGCTGTCCGCCGGCAGATGACGACGGCGCCTGATTGCGTGCAGGCTGCCCATCACCGGCCGTGCATGCACTTCCCAATGTTGATAGACACATGCATACATGTATTGCTTGGCTCTTACTCCGTAGTACAATAGTCTATAAGAACCAACCCTTGTCAGTTGTACGCTGGGTAGTCGGCCATTGGATGTGAGTCCAGCCTCCATTTGTGTAGAGACGCATGTGTTTCACAACTTCTAGTCGCGTCGGCTTGGCGAAGCCGAGCCACATTTTCTACCTCCGTCATGCGAAAAGACCAGGAATCTACTACTACTTGGATTTTTTCACCTTTTAATTCTTTTGAAAAACTTATTCTACAAATAGACCTTAAAAAAGATCTTTTCGCAACGTCAACATCATTGCATCATTGATGTTATGATCTATTGACATCATGATCTAACATGATGGTATCTCCCTAGGCATCCGGCATCCGGTAGAAGTTAATTGGCTAATATGAACGGTTTTGAGGATGTATTTGTAATTTTTTGAAAAAGATATATTTGTAAAAAGATCTGTTTGTAATAAAAATATTTATAAATAGATCTGTGATGCAGTTATTATTAACATTGAGAAAGCTATTTATAACTATTTTTTATTAAAAATAGGTATTTTTTATTTTGTTACAGGTCCTCGACGTCAATGATATTGGTGTTGTTCTCTTTTATATTAGTGGACTTAGCTTCTACCGGAAGACTAATGGAACGGCATCAATGTCATTGGCACATCATGTTGGATCAGTTGTTGGCGCTGCGAAAATAATCGTTTTTAGAGTAAGTTTTTAGGGGTTTATTTGTAAAATAAATTTTAAAAAAGATCAAAAGATGAAAAATTCAGCTTTTTTGCGAATCAGGGACTTTAATCATTCATCAAGGAGTGACGGAGTTACATTCTTTAATCACCAGATGAATAATGTAGGTCGGAGTTATATGCCACTCCTCCGACCTGACCTCATCTGAGACTTGCTTTGCTAACATATGGGCGACCTGATTATAAGTTCTAGACGCAAACCATAATGCAAAATCAAAGAAAACCTGAACTAAGCTCTGCAATGTCCCTGATAAATTGGCGTAATATGTGAACAATCCAGCTACTACTACCATCCGAGACAAGGACGGTGCCACCATGGGGCGCCACAGCTGGTCGCTCGCAAGGACTCGAGCACGGTTGCACGGACCGCACGACCCGCGCCCCACGCCGGCATCATTGGAATCGGCTGCCTCTGCCTCCGCGACGCACGCGGCGCTGCCGTCCCCGGCTCCCTCCGATCCAATCCGATTGGCGCGTCGCGCGGCACCAACCAACCAAACCAGGCGCACCCACCGACCAAAAAGCTCAGAAAAAGGGTCGGGGTGACGGGGATCACATCACGTGCAGTGGCAGAACGGTGAAAAACACCGGGAAAAAAGCGTCAAAACCCGCGCGCGACAAAAGTCGCTGGCTTCCACCGACTGACGACGACGAGAGTGGCTTCACTGGTTGCACTAGGTGTCTCACTGAGACAGAGGTGACCGAGGTCCGAGGCGGGGCTGGGCGCTTTGGGCTGCTGCTGCTGCTGCAACTGCGATGGCCGGCTCTCCGGCGGCGCATTCCCTCCCTGGGGAGTGCGGCGGCGTCTGCTGGTGGTCGTGGCGCTGGTTGTGCTCGGCTCTGCCGAGGCCCGGGTCCGCGCCGCGGACGACGACACGGGCGGGCTGAGCCGTGCGTCGTTCCCTCAAGGGTTCGTGTTCGGGACGGCAACGTCGGCGTTCCAGGTCGAGGGCATGGCGGCGTCGGGCGGCCGCGGGCCGTCCATCTGGGACCCCTTCGTCCACACCCCAGGTGAAATGCGCTCCGAGCTTACGAAAACTTAGATCCTGCGTGAACTCCCCACTTGGTTACTTTACTCCGTTACACGTTCTCGCGTAATCGCGTTGTTCATGTTTTCTCCTCTAAGATTATTACCGGTAATGGTGTAAAACTGATAGTCGAGGATTAATTCTGGTGAATGAATCGTGGAACAAGGCGTGATTTTGGACAGTTCAGCTGTTCATTTCTCGGAACTAGGGTGGAGATACTTAGAATTTTCAGATACCATGGCTCAATGAATTGGGGTAGAATCTCTTAAAAGTCAAAACTCTGCCTCAATCTGATTGGATTATATCTACAGACTTGAAGTTGTTTATATTCGTGGATGATAAAATCGTTTTTTTTGGCAATGAACAGGGAATATTGCAGGAAATGGGAATGCGGATGTTACAACAGATGAATATCATCGTTACAAGGTAAATGGAATCAGTAGAGACCTCATTCCATTCTTTTTCTGATTCTTACTTCACCTACTTATAGTAGTAAAATTTAGCGCTTAGTTTTGTTCTTTTTTTAGATAAAGGTCGCAAGGACCCGGCTTTTATAGAAAGCCACAACGTCAAGGTAGCGCATAGTTTTGTCACTGGATGAATGGATCGGAATTCTTATTTTCCTGGTCATGGGAATGCTTTTGTATCCATATTTGAACCTTAAGCAAACACAACAACTTAGATAATTCAAATCTGTATTTGTAGTTAAAAAAAACTGTATTTGTACTTTGTTGGGCTGTGAGCAAGGTTCAAGTTTGGCCTTGATGGCAAAGCTTAATGCACGGTGCCATGTTGCTTTGGTACATATGTTTTTGGAAATTACAAAACACTTCAGAAAAATTTCACGTCACATCATTCAATCAATAATGAACTTGGGCGACCTGATATTTGTTGACATTGTCATCTTGCTAGTACAGGAAGATGTTGATCTCATGAAAAGCCTGAATTTCGATGCATATCGGTTTTCAATCTCATGGTCAAGGATTTTCCTGGTAAAGAAAACATGGCTCTGGCTATAGGCTATAGAATCTACTTGAACTGGTTAGCTGGATGAGTATGACTTCAGCTGATGCATTTTGGTTATTTAGATGGAGAGGGAAGAGTTAACACAGAAGGTGTAGCGTACTACAATAATCTAATAGATTATGTCCTTAAGCAAGGTATAACTTCAAACATAATAGTTCGACGTTTGAGTTTTGCCAACATAAGTATATTACTGTCTGAATCTTTCAATCAAAACTTTCAGGTCTTATTCCTTACGTCAATCTGAACCACTATGACCTCCCATTCGCGCTTCAGAAAAAGTATGAAGGCTGGTTAAGCCCAAAAATTGTGTAAGTCATACATGCCAAATATTTTTTTTTATGTTTTCACTCACTTATCTATTGGTATTGTCTTGCCGTTTTAGGCTAAATATATGGTGATAAAGCATATGATCTTGTTACAATTCTATATCTGTATAATCAGGACTTAATTGTTAATAAATACAAGGTTTTCTGCACCAGAAAATTTTCCATTTATTCTTGTTACAGTGTGTAGGAGAGCTGAGAGGTGTTTTTTGTAAGGTGCTATGAAAGCAGAAATGGCTTAACACTCAATTTCTTCAGTATGATCAAATTTACATTTCTGAAGAAAATGAAATTTGAAACTATGAGAAAATATCAAGTTTGCATTTGCATTATAGGTGCATATGACAATATGACATATATACTTGTCACAGTCTGTGCAAGGAGCACATATAATTTTTCTTCATTTTTCTTTTTGCAGTGGCATATTTTCAGACTACGCTGAATTTTGTTTCAAGACTTATGGCGACCGAGTCAAGAACTGGTTTACATTTAATGAGCCAAGGATAGTAGCGGCACTTGGCCATGATACAGGGCAGACCCACCTAACCGATGCACCAAGTGTGCTGCCGGTGGGAACTCAGCAACAGAGCCATATATTGTTGCTCATAACATCATCTTATCTCATGCTACTGCGGTTGATAGATACCGTAACAAGTACCAGGTATTTTTTTCTAATAAAGAACAACGTAATAGAAACAGTTATATTGACTCTTTCATTGTTAGTAACATGGCAATTTATATCTCTTCAACAGTTAAACCAACCTGTTTGGATTAATTTAGGGTTGTTTATAAGTCATACAGCATACCCGCTCAAAATTACAGTTTGTACTCCCGTCTTTACCATCTGATGGGCAACAGCTATCATCGAACTTGATCCCACATGCTAATTTCAACAAAAAGGCTTTACTGCAGTCAAAATGCATCGCTCTTCTTTTTCCTCCTTTAGTACCACAGATGAGTCATGAGTGCATTATTATTGCACTCTTTGCTAGTATTCTATTAAACTAGCTTTATTTTAATGCCATTTTGTATGGAACATGCAAAATACAATGGCAGTATTGATAACAGAATCAACAAAAAGGCAAACACATCTTCTATATATCTGAACTAGCCTCCTGTACTGTATGCGGAAGTATCTTGTAAAATTTATCTTCCACACAGTGTGCCAAATGATCTAATGATGTAGTAATGATTTGTCTGCAATATTTCTCACTAGTAATTCAAAGGGGATTGTTTATGGTTGCAAGTTCAGAATATTTGTTTGCACAGTCTTGTGAATCATGCATGCCAATGAAATTGGTGAAAGTAGTTTGCTCTACTAAAATAAATGTGGCCAGAACAGTTGTGCCAGAACTTTCTGCATTTTGGAACAATGGCAATAGCATATGTATTTTTAAGCAAAAGTACCATATGTATTTCTTAGTGAAAGTAACTCTAGGAGCATGTCATATATGCCACATATATTGCTTGTCATGTAAGGTCATGTAATTTGATCATAATAGAATATATGTTTCAACATTTAGGCAAGTCAGAAAGGCAAGATTGGAATAGTTCTCGACTTCAATTGGTATGAACCTCTAACTAACTCAACTGAAGACCAAGCAGCAGCTCAAAGAGCCAGAGACTTCCATGTTGGTTGGTAAGACCATAGAAGTAACTTGTGACAAAGTAAAGGTTTTGTTTGAGACAATTTCCCATGCTGATAAAAATCAACTACTTCAATTCAGGTTTCTTGATCCGTTAATAAATGGACAATATCCAAAAAATATGCAAGACATTGTGAAAGAAAGATTACCATCTTTCACACCTGAACAAGCTAAGCTAGTCAAGGGCTCCGCAGATTATTTTGGGATCAATCAATATACTGCTTCCTACATGACAGACCAACCTGGACCTCAGCAGGCATCAACTAGCTACTCATCTGACTGGCATGTTTCATTTGTCTGTAAGTTGCCAACTTATAATTAAGGGTTATATACATCAATAGAGTTACTCGAGATATCATCAAATTTATCTTTTCTCCTCAATTTTACAGTTCAACGAAATGGTGTACCAATTGGACAGCAGGTATAGTTGTTTCCTCTTGCCACATTCAATTTTAGTTTCTTATCAGTGCTACAAGATTAGCAAGTGTGGCTAAGATGAGAATTTCTTACCATGCATTATTTCGTGCAGGCAAATTCTAATTGGCTTTACATCGTTCCGACTGGCATGTATGGAGCTGTGAACTACTTAAAGGAGAAGTATAATAATCCAACAATCATCATATCTGAAAATGGTACTTTCAAACGACCTATATACTTCTAATTCAAAGTTTTCCATGCATTTCTCAAAAATTTTATGGTCACGGTACTAGGAATGGATCAATCTGGAAATCTCACTCGTGAAGAGTTCCTGCATGACACCGAAAGGATTGAATTCTACAAGAACTACCTCACTGAACTGAAGAAAGCCATTGACGATGGCGCAAATGTGGTTGCGTACTTCGCATGGTCTCTTCTCGATAACTTTGAGTGGCTGTCAGGTTACACATCCAAGTTCGGCATTGTTTATGTTGATTTCACTACTCTCAAACGGTACCCGAAGGACTCAGCCAACTGGTTCAAGAACATGCTGCGGGCAACAGGGCCTGGCTTGAAATCTGGTTCAGGCACTTCAGATGCTCAAGTTGGTTCGACAACTTCAGGAAGCCATCCAGTTGGTTCAGCCATCTCAAGTAGCCACCGGCTCTTGCTTCCCTGTTGGTTTCCTTGCATTTTCTTCTCCCTTCCTTCTCCATGTTTTTCTCCCTGTAGAAGTAGCAATTTAGTAGGGATTAATAAGTAGTGGGTGCCCGCAGTATGTTCGTTTTGAAAGTGTGCTGCAGCTAAGAGGAGCTAAGAGAGACCAACCTGAAGGCCTTCTTGTTTAATTTTCGCCTGCTGTTCGCCAGTAGTGGACACCATGATTCAGAACCAGGTTTGTACGTGTTAAATATGTGATTCGAATTCGAATTATTTTTCTAATAAAAGTTTGTTTTATAGGATTAATTTTCTAGTACGACTTTTATGTCTAATTTTTTATTATAAGTGTTTTTTCATCTTCTATATATATTCTTGCAATAAGAAAAATATATTCTCGTTGTTTGTAATCTATTTCTCAATAATATCATTGTCAATCGGTATTTGTGGTTTTTTTCAAAGGTTTTTTACATATACAATTTATGTCTATTATGCATTTATTTTTATAATAAATAATATCAGAGCTTCAGAGATTTTGATCGGCCGACGGTGGCGGCTCGCATCATCTCATCAGAGCGGCGAGCCTGACGCAGCCACACGTGCCGAGGAAGCAGCAGCCGGTGTCCACACCTAGCCATCCACCAGCACGCGCAGAAGAAAAGCCGAGGCAGCAGCGCGTCCCATCGTTCTGGAGAAAGCCTGCAGCAAAACATCTGTTGTGCGCGCAGGAAAGAAGAGAATCTGCCAAGCTTGTTTTTTCCGGCGAAAATTGTTAGGTGCACCCAAGACAGCGTACCAGGAAGCTTTGCACAACATAGCTTCTATTTGCTACGCACACACAGCCAATTCCAGATCTACGCTACGTGCACACATGAAGTGTACACAGAGGTTCGTGTTTCTCTAGGTTTATCCTACTTTTTTAGCGGCAGATTCAGGATTAATTCTCATGACAAGTTTGAAGTATGATCTATCATTCTTAGACCGAGATACAAGATTCTTCCTATGACAAGCGAAGATATGAGCTGTTCTTGCACAACAAGACCTCAATAATGCACTATCGGGATGTCGGGACGTCTTCGGACCTCTTGATATAGTTAGAAGCCGAATGGAACTCATCCATTCTTCTCCAAAGTATAGCAATACATTCGATGCTTCGAGAAAGAGATAACCGAGACATCGTTGGGTCTTTAGTCCGCGACCAACTTCACTGGATTGTGCCCGTCAAACCACTCGATAATGACGACCGATGTGTTATACAACCAGGAGACTTGACATCAAATGGCTAAAGATCTACGTTGCCTCAATTATCTTTAACTCATACTCGTGATTAATGTGTTCCTAACAAAAGGAACGGGCTAACCACTTTCATCCAAGCATATGGTATCAATAACTGGTTTAATGACTCATTATGAGTCATAAGCTATTACAACATAATAGTTCTTAGAGATACATATGACCGTCAGGCCAAATAGTTATATAGATAGTCATAGCAAACGGAAGCAAACAACATTTTTAAGGATCTTTCTTCAACCGACTAGGGAGTGTCCTAGTATGAACCGTTCGGGTAGAATGACACTTCCTCGACAAATTCTTCCTCCTCGGGAGGAGTCTCCCCTGCAATCATATCTATGCACAAACAAGTATAGAACACACCCAACAAGTGTTACTATAATGAATTGTACTGCAAGCACCCATCAAGCCTAAGACTTATGGCAATATCAAGGAGAAGCTTATGTATGGTTTTATTTTAGCACAAAGCTAACTTTATTTTAGCAAAACCCCATTGTAAATAACCAAATTTTAGCAAAAGAGTAAATTAGGGAGTAAATAATTTTGAATATTTTTGGTAAAGAGTTATACAAATCTTTCTCAAACACATGAAAACTTGTACAAATCTTTCTCAAACACATGAAAACTATACCCACGACACATTCACACGACGTCGAACCGTGAGCACAACTAACCGATTAGTTTTAAACTTTGCGAGTGTGTACACTTTACCCATATGATATGACATAATAATCATGCAAAGCATGGCACGTGATACATAAGTATCCGATTTATTATATACAACAAAGCCCTTCTAGTATCCATGATTTAGCCTTACACCAAAGACGATATGTGTTTTCTCCCATCCTATACCATTTTGGAAGTACAAAGATAGGACCGTTAAGTGGCGGGCCCACGCCTTAAACTTAACGCCGTGGGCGGACACGACGAGAACCCACCCACGTGACACATTACCGTTGTATTGGACAGCCTTAGTTGCATAACTACTTCGTCGGGGCATTAGGAAGCTCCTCCGAGTTATACGAACTCATACACTTTGGCCTACCTAAATGTAAGGCTAAACCACAAATAGTACACTAAGCTAGGGCTATCCCCATACTAGCACATGTGGTTGTACCGTATTCGAGATGAATAATCGTGGAGTGAAGTCCTTAAGGTAGTCTGCACACACTCCCCTAACGGTATACAACTAAACATCATATGTATATCACTTGCGCCCAAACTTAAAAACCAAGTTGTTCTATATTTTGTTTTAACATAAAGCATACTTGTCATAACATAACTTTTGAAAATAAAAGCTTTGCAAATAAAACATAGGTACTTAACCCAATAATCACTGAAAATGTATATTGCTAGCAAACTAAGCATGGGAATAAATAAGTCAAAAGACTTCAGATTGGTTCATAATGTTTTAGCTTCGATCATTTCTAAGGTTTGGAATTGGTTAAAGTGTTAAGTGGAGTTTTCCAGGGGCATGCAACATCGTGTAGTACTAAACATGTTCATATCAAGTTTTTAGTATTACTCAACAAATATCATGCAAGTTCCCATCCCCTTTTAAAATAACCTCCATAAAACTAGGATCAATTTTTTCAAAGGGGAGGTGAGGACTTGCCTGGTTCTCCTTCCTCCGCATCGTACTAGTATGCGGGATCTTCGAACGGTGTCGATGGTTCGTCTAATGTATATGTATAAAGTTTTAGATTTTAAGCATTTATGAGAACCTTAACGAATTAAGATGAATGCATATGAGATGCAGGTGTTTTAGTTTCAGATTGATATATTTTAAGTGGGGTCTCTATAAAGTTCTTTCTTCCCAAAGTGAAAGGCTTATTTACAAATTCCTTTTATAGCGTAGGGGTGTAGCTTTGTATCTTTCTAAATTTGTCCAAGACTAAGCTATGGGCTTTCTAGTAGGTGTTTTATTTTTAGTTGACAGAACACAGAAGGACTGTCCTAACAAAATTTAGTTTGCATTTTTAGGAATTTTATTAGGGCCACTATGATTTTTGGAAGTCAGGGTGCTCTAAAGTAACTCTTTTACCAAATACATCTATAGGTGGTTTTTCTGCCACAGAATGTATATGGTATCCTATTTTTGTCTTAATATACATCTTTTACAGTTTCTACAGAGTCTTGGTTCACTTTATTCGGAGCTAGGAAACTTTTTCTATGATTTTTACAAGTTTAACCTGCCCTAGTTAGCAAAGTGTTTACAAAATGAACTTTTCTACCTAAATCTGCTATTCGGTGTAGCCATTTTTATTTCACAGTCTTAAAGTAAATAATATTGTGGTCCTGACAAAATTTGTCCCTAGTCAAAATATGTTATTTTTAATTTTCTATGGATTTTCAAAGTCGGACTATATTTCTATGAGGAAATACCTTATTCGATTAATCTTTTTATTTCGCGTGGGCCTAGATGTCAACGGCACTCGGCGTTTAAACAATCCAATGGCGTGCCTGTTAAGTGGGCCCCGGTTGTCGGTGGTTCATGGAAAGGGAAACAGAGCTATGACGTCATGCGGGGTTCTTGCCGACGCCTGCAGCGAACGGCGGCCGCTGGGCGGTTGTGGTCAACAGAGAAAAGGTAGTCGATGCTATGGCGAACCTAATGGAGGTCGTCTCGCTTGCTACCGTGGTCGGAATAGTTGCCGGCGACGGCGAGGGCGGAGCCATGGTTCGGGCCTAGTGTGCATGTGCGATTCTAGTGCTTGTCGTGTTGTGCATGTAACGGAAATAGCATCTAGGGTGCCGAGGGTGCTTACCGAGCGACCGGGTGGCGCCGACGAGGTCCGGTAGCGCGCCATGCGGGGTCTCTTGGCGGCAACGTCCTTCGGGTGAACGGCGACACTGTTTGGTGGTCGCGCAAAGTGAGTGCGGGACCGTGTCAAGGGGTCAATGGGGATGCTTGAGTCGGGAGGAATCGGTGTATAACTCACCGGAGAGAGGAAGAGGGAAAACCCGATGGCAATGGCCGGAGTTGGGGACGAAAAGGGTTTTCCTTCCTCGGTGCTTTCGGGCGATTCCTTCGTTTCAACCAATCTCGTGCATCATGTTATAAGGTGGCGAAAGGATTCCGCGATGGCTCACCGTAGATGGCCGGCGACGAGCGGGTGGTTCGGCGACGGGTGATGCAGAGCTCGCTGCTCACGGCTTCGGCTCGGCGGCGTTCCCGATCACCGGCTGTGTCATTTGGAGTGAGACTTGGTCGTCATAGAGGGAAAAGATCAAGGAGTTGGGAATGGGCATTGCCCAAGGGAATAGCTCACCGGAGTGCGAATGCGCCGGCTTCTTGCTCGGCGGAGGGAGCTCGCCGGAGATTTCTCGGTGCTTTCGGGGTGGATAGCCTCGGCTCTCTCGTGGAACACGACTAGAGTGAAGATAGGTCAGCGCCGGTCGGTTGGTTGGGGTTTTGTGTGGTCGCCGACGACGCAGGGGAGAGCGAGCTCGGCTTGACGCGTGCACGGCGCGTTCCCCGCACGCGACGCGTGCACATGTGCATGGCGAGGGCGCCTGAGCGAGTGAGACAAGCTAGAACACGGTGTGTCGCTGGCAATGCGGTCCCACGAGTCGGTATGGCCCACTTGCCAGTGTGTGAGAGAAGGAGAGATGAGAAATGCTGAATTTTACTAAGTCTGGTCTCAATGTTGACTTTCCAACTTTGGGTCTCATTTAAACCTATTTCCTGGCAGATTCAGGGTGGTGTCCCATGTCACATTTGTAAAGCTCGACTCAAACCATAATAATGCCAAGTTTGACCGCCTGGGGCTTGCTGGTTTAGTTTCCACAACGGTCCAAAGTTGGCTCCAGAGTTTTGTGTCGGCCAGCTCAACACTTAGAAAATTTTCTTAGGGTCAATTCTAGTCTCCACACTAATTTCCATCATTTACCTCAATGATGTATCCCTAAACCTTGTGGTTTGTTTGCTGAGGTCATTTTCATGTTTTTGGATATTTTTCTTAATTTTTCTTGGGCTTCTCTCATTTAAACTCCAAGAAGAAATTATGCCTCTTTCATGCATATACCCTATTACACATGAAAATCGAGTATCCGCTCTTCGTTCAAAAGAAATTTTTTTTGGGTTCAAGATTTACAGTATACATTCTACTCTTTCCTACAAGTACAAGATTTTTTCAGGATATGACATGGGATTTGACAAGAGGACTACGGATTGGTCCGACGATGAGAAGAAAATGAATCATAACTATGGCATATATTCATCTTCATCTATTTAATAATATTTTGCAGGAGGTGTGTAAACAGAAGACAACCGATGAGCTATGGTTAAAGCTGAAGCAAATATGCATGACAAAGGATCTGACCAGTAAAATGCACTAAAATAAAAGTTATTTTTGCACAAGTTACAAGATGATGAGTCTGTGATGAGTTATCTCCCCACTTTCAAGGAAATTGTTACTAACCTTGAGTCTATGGAGGTAAAGTACGATGAAGAGGATTTAGGCCTTATTCTTTTGTGTTCATTGCCTAGCTCATATGCAAATTTTAGAGATACTATTATTTACAGTCGTGATACTCTAACTTTGAAACAAGTTTATGCTGTTTTGCATGCCAAAGAAAAAATAAAGAAGATGATACCCTCTGAAGGTTCAAATTCACAAGCAGAAGGCTTGGTTGTTCGGGGTAGGCAATGAGAGAAGAACATAGAGAACCAATCAAGAGATAGAAGTTTAAGTAGCTATCGTGAAAGATCAAAGTCCAAAGACATGTATAAGTCATGCAAATGTTTCAAGAGAAATAGACATGATATCTCTGAGTGTTGGAAGCTACAGAACAAATACAAAAGAACCAAAAATTATAGACCAAAAAGTAATAAAGAAGAAGATAAAGCCGCAGTTGCTACTGATGATAAGCCTGGTGCAGAATTGCTTGTTGCTTATGCTAGTTGTGCACAAACTAGTGACCAGTAGATTCTTGATACTGCTTGCACCTATCACATGTGTCCGAATAGGATTGGTTTGCCACCTATGAAGCTATGCAAGGTGGTACTGTTTTGATTGGTGATAATACGTCATGCAAGAGTGCAGGTATTGGAACAATTCAGATCAAGATGTTTGATGGTTGTATCAGAACATTATCAGATGTGTGGCATATTCCAAATTTGAAGAGAAACCTCATCTATTTATGTACTCTTGATCGCAAAGGGTACAAATATTTCGGTGGAGACGAAATTTTGAAGGTAACTAAAGGCTCTCTTGTTATGATGAAAGCTGATATTAAAACTGCTGACATGTACCATCTGCGAGGTACTACTATATTAGGTAATGTTGCTGCAATTTCAGATTCATTATCTAATTTTGATGCTACTAATCTTTGGCATATATGTCTTGAGCATATGAGTGAAATTGGTTTGCGTAATTGAGCAAGCGTGGATTGCTAGATGGACAAAGCATCGAGAAGTTAAAATTTTATGAGCATTGCATCTTTGACAAACATAAGTTTATACATACTACGAAGGTATTCTTGATTATGTGCATTATGATTTATGGGGCTCTTCTCGTAAGATATATTTTGGCGGTGCTCGTTATATGATGACTATCATTGATGCTTATTCGTGAAAAGTTTGGCCTTATTTGTTGAAGCACAAATATCAAACTTTTGATGTGTTTAAAGAATGGAAGACTATAGTTGAAAGACAAACTAAAAGAAAGGTAAAAATACTTCGTACTGATAATGGGATGGAATTCAATTCTAAGATATTCAAATAATATTGCAAGTCTAAAGGCATTGTGCGTAACTACATCATTCCTCATACACCTCAACAAAACGTCATAGCCGAATGTATGGACAGGACAATTATATCAAATCTGTTATATGTTGTCTAATGCAAGTTTGCCTAAATAAATTTGGGCAAAACCACTTCCACAACTTGTTATCTTATTAATCGATCACCTAGTTATTCCATTGACAAGAAAACTCCAATTAAGATATGGTCTGGTTCCCCAGCAAGTTATTCAGACTTAAAGAGTATTTGGTTGTACTGCTTATGCTCATGTTGATAATGGTAAATTGAAGCCTAGAGCTATTAAGTGCATTTTTCTTGGTTATCCATCTGGTGTGAAAGGCTATAAGTTATGGTGTTCCGAAACAAAAAAGGTTGTGATTAGTAGAAACGTTGTCTTTCATGAATCAGCTTATGTTAAATGACAAACCTTCTACTAATGTTCTTGTTAAGAGTCAACAGAAAGCAAGTGTACAGGTGGAGCACTTGATCAGTTTAGGGCACACACCTGAAAAAGAAGATGTTGCTATTAACCAAGATACACCTGTTATTTAAGATTCTGATTCTTCTACTGTTAAGCAGTCGCCAAAACATTCTATTGCACAAGATAGGCCTAAAAGAAATATTAAACGACCTTAATTATATATTGAAGAAAAGAATATAGTTGCTTATGCTTTGAGTGTAGTACAAGAAATTGAAGGTATTGCATAACCTTCTTCATACCCCGAGGTTATTGTTTCGATGATTGCAATATATGGATAATCTGCTATGCATGATGAGATGAAGTCACTTGAAAAAAATCGTACTTGAGAATTGGTGAAATTATCGAAGGAGAAGAAATCTATCCGTTGTAAGTAGATCTTCAAAAGAAAGGAAGATATATCTCCAAGTGATGAAGCAAGATACAAAGCAAGGTTAGTTGTAAAGGTTATAGCCGATTCCGGGTATTGATTTCAATGATGTCTTTTTCTCTATTGTGAAGCATAGTTCAATTCGTACTTTACTCGTATTGTTGCAATGCATGATTATGAACTAGAGCAAATGAATGTTAAAACTGCATTTTTGCATGGAAAGTTAGAAAAGGACATTTATATGGAGCAACGTGAAGGTTTTGTTGTTCTTGAAAAAGGGAACCTAGTCTGTAGGTTGAAGAAATCTCTTTATGGGTTGAAGCAGTCACCTAGATAGTGGTATAAGATATTTGACTCTTTCATGCTTTCTTAAAAGTTTAGAAAATCCAATTTTGATAATTGTGTTTATCACAAAGTCTGTTGATGGTTAAGCTATATATTTGCTTTTTTATGTTGATGATATGTTGATTGCCGCAAAAGACAAATTAGAGATAGCAAAGTTAAAGGCCCAATTGAGTAATGAGTTTGAGATGAAGGATTTGCGTGCAACGAAGAAAATTCTCGTATGAAAATTACTAGAGAAAGACAATCGACAAGTTATATCTTAGTCGAAAGACTATATTGAAAAAGTCCTTCCTCGTTTTAATATGCATAATGCAAAAACAATAAGTACTTCTTTAGCCGCACATTTCAGATTATCTTCGGACTTATGTCCACAATCCGATTATGATGTTTAGTACATGTTTAGAGTATCATATTCAAGTATAGTTGGTTCACTTATATATGTCATGGTATGTTCTCGTCCTAACTTATCATATGCATTAAATGTTGTTAGTAGATACATGGTTAATACTGTCAAAGAGAATTGGAAATCAATTCAGTAGATTTTCAGATATCTGTGTGGTACTTCTAGTACTTGTTTGCAGTTTGGAAGATATAAAGATGGACTTGTTGGTTATGTGAATTCAGATTTGGATAAAAAAAAATCGCTCACAGGATATGTTTTCAGTATTAAAGGCTGTGTTGTTAGTTGGAAGATAAGTTTGCAATCAACTATTGCCTTATCTACTATTGAAGCGAGTATATGGCTATTTTTGAAGCTTGTAAAGAAGCTATTTGGCTTAGAGGTTTGTACACTAAGCGTTGTGGAGTTACGTCTTGCATTAATATATTTTGTGATAGTCAAAGTGCAATATGCCTTACAAAGGATCAGATGTTTCATGAGAGAACAAAGGACATTGATGTGAGATATCACTTTATTCGAGGTGTGATTGCTGAAGATGATGTCAAGGTATGCAAGATAAATACTCATGATAATCCAGCTGATATGATGACAAAGCCAGTTCCTGTTACTAAGTTTGAGCTTTGCTCGAGCTTGGTATGTGTGTATAGTCCTAGAGACTATTTGATGTGCGGTAATTTTACCTACATTAGGTATGGTGATTGAGGTTTTTTATGCTGCAAAAGAAAATTCGTCTCAAGGTGAAGATTGTTAAATATGTTATTCGAATTCAGATTATTCTTAATAGATGTTTGTTTTATAGGATTAATTTCCTAGTAGGACTATGTCTAGTTTCCTAATAAGAGTCTTTCCTTTTATCTTCTATATATACTCTTATAAGCCATACGAGAAGAGAGACGCTCTCATTGTTATTTCCCTACGATTGTAATCTACTTCTCAATAGTGTTATTGTTGGTCGGCGCCCGTGGTTTTTTTCGTAAGGGTTTTTACGTAAAATTCGTGTCTCCGTTGTGCATCTATTTTTATAACAGTATGAAGAACGTAATTCCGGTGTGTGTTTCAGTATATGTATGTATTGAACTGTGGTATTGTTAGAGTACTATTTTAACTGTACGTGTGGCCAAGGTTTATAAAACCGTACCGTGGTAACCGAGCTTACCGTGGGTTACGGTAAAGGTAAAACCGTGGTAACCTCATTAAATTCAAATAAATTTAAAAATAATTTAAATTTTTAATAAATTTTATATGATTTATAACTGTTACCGCGATTAATACGTAGCAATCGTGTTTATCACTGGGGGTTGTGGTAACCTCTTTCCGACCGACGGTAAGAAAAATTCTGCATGCGGCTAACACCGTTCAGCGTCGCCGATTAAGCTACACCAACTTTTCGGGTTCAAAACTTCAGATCTCCTAGAGTTTGGCGTGCAAATTATTTTTTAGCCAGACAGAGTGTTACCACTGTTGCCGCAATGTATTCTTTTTGTTTATGATATTGTCAAAACATAAGTTCTTATTTTGTGTTTCGCATCAGAGTCTCAAATTCTTTGGTATAGTCTGTTACACATTTTTTTATTTTAGCTAATTTGTGTTCTCAATTTAATGCGTTCCGTTATGTTCTGAAATTCTTCCTTCTGAAATTTTTCACAACTAGAGCAAACAAAAAAAAAAGTTGATGAGACGCCTTTCACTCATAGAGATTCATGTTTTCCAATTCAGTTATCGAATTTCATGCTTATAAATTTAGTTTTGAGGGTGCAATCAGTCCAATTTTAAATTTTAAAATTTAAGCTCTATTTGTGTCAAAATTGGGAATTATCTTATAGTATGCTTATTTTGTCATGTCAGCAGAAACACTAATCTTGTTTGGATGCTTATCCAGCATCTAGCCGTTCGGTTGGAGACTGTAAACGATAGTAAGGGAATTATATAGCACTGTGTAATTAGATTGCAGAAAATCCTGACATTGTTTGGCAGTTCAGGTCTGACAGAAACAATTTCCATTACCGTTTAAGTGAAGGATATGTCCGGTGAAAACCATTAAATAAATAATAATCTATGAAACCAGATCTAAGTTATAAATTCATAAAAAATACTAAATTAGATATAAACATAAAATATATTTTTATCAAATCTTAAATTCAAATTCAACTTTGTTATGCAGTAACAACAAAGAAAAATTTCAGATGAATAGTAAAACACTATTTATTCAAAATTTGTTTTTTCTTTTCTCAAATAAAATTGAGTTTGGATTTAAGATTTGGTGTGAATATATTTCATATCTATATTGTTTCTAATATTTTTTTCATAAATTTATAAAACTTTTAGATATGGTTTTTTTAGGTTTTTACGATTTTCAGTGGAAATTTTCCTTTTAAGTGCAGGGCAAACAATTTTGGGCATAAACTCGAAGATCAAGATGAAGATGTGCATCATGTACAGTCGTGGGTTTGAATTAATCAATCTTTTGAGATTGTGTACATGTTGTATAGATTCTGTAGCAGATGTACATCAACAGATAAATTCTTAAAAACATAAAAACATAGAAGTGAAAATTCAGATTTTCCCCCTTAAATCTATTATCTTATTAAAGTAATAGAAAAAGAGCCTACAACTTATCATATTAATCGGAGAAAAAGAGAAAGAGAGACCATATAGAAATACAACTTAAAAAAGATGAAATTTGAAATTAAAAAATAAGGAATATTGAAAAAGGAGAATAAAGTCCATACCGGTATACAATTTATAACTGATTGAAATTAAAAATAAAAATAAGAAAAAAATTAAAATTCGAAATTAAAAATAAGAAAAAAATTAAAAGTAAAAGTTAGAGTCCACATAGAAATACAACCTATAACTAAAATTTGAATTTAATAATAAAAAATATTAAAAGAAGAGTTTAGATATATTGAAAGAAGAGTCTAGAGTCAGTGTAGTAATTTAAAACTAATTAAAATATGACATAAAAATAATAAAATTAAAAGTAGAACTTAGAGTCCATGTAAAATACAATTTAGAAATAACTAAAATTTAATATTAAAAAATAAGAAATATTGACGAAGAGTCTATGATATACATTTTATACTTAACAAAATTCGGAATTAAAAATAAGAAATATTAGAATAAGAGTGTAGAGTCCATATAAGAGTATAATTTAGAAACAACTAAAACTCAAAAGTTAAAAATAAAAAATATTGAAAGAAAGGTTTAGAGTCCAAATGGGAATAAAATTTATAAATAAAAATTTGAAATTTAAAAATAAAAATATTAGAACAAAAGTCTACGATCCATATAGAAATACAATTTAGAAATAACTAAATTCAAAATTAAAGAATAATTAATACTATCATATATATACAATACAATATAAATATTACACATTTGTTATTTTTGTCAAATTAGTATAGAATTTAAAATTATGTTGTCATTTTAACATATTTTAATAATAAAATATGAAAATATATATGTTATTATGTCATGAAAATATAAGGATGCTAGCAACATAATCTATACAGGCTACCATGATAATTTTGTATAAAAATATGAACCATCAATAATATAAATGAAGAAGAAGCCTACATAAATGGACATGTCTACACATGTACGGTCTCCGACAATCTAAACCGGTGACGCCTTTCGATAATATTGACTTGCAAAAGTATCCAACCCCACGCTCCCTGAAAAAGTCATCGCGGGGTATGCATTCTCCTAGAGCAGAATGATAGACGGGTCCTCAAAAGCAAACAGTACATACAAAATTTTGTCATCCAATTAAGAGCACAGTACCACTGCATAAGCAACAAGTCATACAAACTAACAACCTAGTAGTTTCACCGTTCCAAAATAAATATAACCGGCTGCATTTATTTTAGACACTACTACATCACTAAGTTGTTAAATCTAAGTCCATCGTTTAAGAAGTCTCCATGTTTGATTTTTATGGCTCACTGTGAATCAAAAGTGAAAGAAAGATATCATTACTTTTAATACCATGAATGAAGAGTTATTCTATTTTTTTCATTACTTTCCTCTTACAATGTAACTACTTCTAAAGAGTTATTAGAGTTATTTAAGAGTTACTTTCTCTTGGTAATATAAATATAGTTACTTTTAATATCATAAAGATTTATTTTAATTTTATTAGTTATTATTTTTTAAAGTGATTATTTTAACTAAAGAAAAATTTGTGTCTTTACTTGTGAATCTTCTCTATATGTTTTTAATATATGTATGAACATTATATATAGTTACTTTTAAAGTTTATTTAAGTTATTTTGAAACATAATTGTACTTAATTCAATATTATTAAGAGTTCTAAAATTGTGAAGAATTACTTCTTTTTTCTTAAGAGTTATTTCCCTATGACATAAATTATTTTTTTTGAAAAGAATAATATATATCAGGGATTATCTCATGTAACAACCCGTTCTCTAGAACCATACAACCCAACCATCCAACAAACATGTCTACTTACATATATCACAGCACTACACTTTTGTCCTTGCTTGTGTAAAAGGCTAAACCGAAAGTTATAGGATCGAATACCCAAAGTAAAGCCAACTAGAGGGGGTGAATGGTTGATGTATCCCAAAACAAGTTTTAGCGGAAATAAAACTTAACCTCGATCTGGAGCAAGTCGGTTCGACCGAAAGTGCGCCGCCAATCTCGACCGCTCTGTAGTGCCTGGTCGACCGCCCGATATATGCCGGTCGACCGCCCATGTAGCCGATCGTCGTGCCTTAGTCGATTCCTCGAATGCACCGATCGCCAATGAAGCCTGGCCGACCGCAGCATGCGTGCGGTCGGCCGACAAGTTGAGTCGGTCTAACTGTCGTTTAGACCGTCGCACCGAGGAAAGAAGAAAACACAAAGAATTCTCCAAGAAGATTGATCTTTATTGAATCTCTCTCGTGTTTACAAAGTGCAAACAAAGCACTCCTCACGAAATCTCAAGCTAAACTTGAAACCCTAACTCGAAACTCTCTAAAACTCGAAACCAAAGCGATACAAAGAGGCCACGCCTCCCTAACTATTTATACACAAGACCCGCAGCCAAAAGCCACGAATCCTACTCATATAGAAAGTCCTAAACACCTAGGAAACCTTCCCATATAAGTACAAACTTGATATAAACCAACCGTCACAATCTCGGTCTTTCCAAAACCAAAATTCCGCTTTTCATATGCACACAATATCTCCATCGTAAACCATATGAAAACTTCACCAATTATGTACATCAATCTCTACCTTTCAGCATCTCGCATGATCTCCATCTTGAACGTCACCGTATCTCCAAGTTGATTCCAACTCGATCACCGGCAACACTTTCTCAAGGTGTAAAGATTACCTGCACACAATTAAACAAAGAATACCATATCCGAGCACAAGCTATCTTCAACTTGACTCATTATGAGCATACACGTGCATAGGAACACGAAACTCCCATGTATATGCAAGGAAACAAACCAAAACCGAAATGAAATTGGCAACCGCGGCGACTCAACCGGTCCGACCGCAGCTTGCTCCGCCTGGCTCGACCGCACGAACACCTTCGGTTAGACCGGTAGTACAAGCCCGGTTAGACCGGCTGTGCAGCCGATTGAACACTGTTCATTGTCCAAAAATTCAACTATCTCCAAAACCACTTTGTCAATAAATCTCCAAATAACAAAACACACAAAGCAATAATCTCATATGTCAATCGTCCATCATCAAATAAAGAATCAAACACACTTTGATTTTACAATCTCCCCTTGATGAACACATTGGCAAACAAAATAAAAAGTGTTGTTTTGGTGTTTAGAAAATTAAAAATAAAAAATGATAAAAAGCATTTGAGTGCTTAAAAATCAAAGAAAATTTCTTTCCTTTTGAAAAGAATCCCTTGACGCACTTTGTCTTTGTATGTTCTCCCCATGTGCCCCATGTGACATTTAATAAAAACAATATTTGTTCTCCCCTTTTGACAATGAATTCATCAAACATAGAAATTATTTTTATAAATGTTCAAGGGCTTAGCACATACATAGAGCAAGTCATGTCATGTGTTGCAATAATATGAAGATAAACTCATCAATTATATAGCAAATATGCACTAGAGTATAAGCATAAATCAAATATTTTATAATTAAGATCAATATGCAATCAAAATTCATGGATTCAAACGATTTATAATGCAATATTTTTACAAGCACATAGGTTGAAAAATAAACCCAAATATATATACCTATTACAACCATTACTCTTTCTCAAATTTACTTTTTTGCACACAATAATCAAGAAAATTTTTGTCATATTGATTTGAGCCAAAGTTTTCTTTGCCCATATTTTTTTCGCTCAATTATTCCGGGTACGTCCTTGTCGTCAAGACTGTTTCTAAGGATTCGACACCCATTATTTTTGCTCACATTGAATACGTCATTATCGTAAAGACTGTTTTCAAGGATTCGGTATTCATTTTTCTCTCATAGATAATAATTTAGTCTCTTTTCACAATGAGCAAATTTAAAGTAATTTGAGGAATAATAATTCAACACAATATATATATAAGCATTTATATCAATATTGCATATTTCTTTAATTCAAGTATAATATTAAAGTGTCATGCATTATTTTACTTAAAAATAAAAACTAGATCACATAAAAATACTAAAATACATACAAGCTATGCTAGTGACAAATAAACCTTCATAATATTGCTAGCATGCACATGAACAATAATATGTATGGATAAAGCTCTCTTTTTTAATTTATTTTAATCATGTAGCTTGATAAAACAAAGAGCACAAAAACTCCCTCTCAAAACATGCCAAAAAGATGAATGATGCCCAATTCCCCTCGAAGAAAAGCAAAACGAGAAGAATCCAATGGTTTTGTGAAAATATCAGCAAGTTGTAATTTTGTGTCTAAAAATTTCAATTCAACATCCTTCTTCTCAACATGATCATGCAAGAATTGAAAGCGAATATCAATGTACTTAGTGCGTGAGTGTTGAACAGGATTCTTAGCAATGTTTATGACACTTGTATTATCACAATAAAGAGGCACCTTTTCAAAAGCAAGACCATAATCTTTCAAGGTAGAAATAAACCAAAGAATCTGTGAACAACAACTAGCAGCAATAACATATTTAGATTCAGCAGTAGATTGAGCTACACTAGATTGTTTCCTAGAAGACCATGCAATCAATGAAGTTCCAAGAAAATGACATGTTCCACTAGTACTTTTCTATCAATTCTACAACCCGCAAAATCAGCATCGGAATATCCACTTAAGCAAATAGAAGATGAAGTAGAATATCAAATTCCAAACTCAAGTGTATGATTCAAATACCTCATAATGCGCTTGACCGCTTGACGATGTGAAGCACGAGGAGAAGCTTAAAAGCGTGCACACAAACACACAACAAACCGTATGTCTAGTCTAGAAGCGCTTAGATACAACAAAGATCCAATCATGCTTCTATACTCCTTTTGATCCACACTTCACCATCTTCATCGGGATCAAGAACAAGTAGTAGAACCAATAGGTGTAGATATTGGCTTGCAGCTCTCCATCTTAAACTCGCAAAAGATCTTTGGTGCACTTTGTTTGATGAACAAACGCACCTTGAGGTGTTTGCTTAATTTGCAATCCCAAAAATATGACAAGCCACCCATCATGCTCATTTCAAATTCCCGCGCATAGTCTCGGCAAATTCTACAACCAAAGAGTGAGTTAAACAACCAAAGATGATATCATCAACATAAATCTAAACAAAAAGTTGATTTTCACCATGCTTAAGAACAAAAGGCGTTTTGTTAATTTTTCCCATTTGAAAACCTTTTCAAGCAAAAAGTTTTTAAGTCTATCATACCATGCTCTAGGTGCTTTTTTCAAACCATATAAGGCTTTTGACAATTTAAAAACATGGTTAGGAAAATCGGATTTTCAAAACCTCGGTGGTTGTTTGACATAAACTTCCTCCCGTAAAAAGCCATTAAGAAAAACACTTTTAACATCCATTTGATACAATTTAAAACCTTTGGAAGCAGCAAAAGCTAGCAAAAGTCTAATTGCCTCAATCCTAGCAACGGGAGCAAAAGTTTCATCAAAATCTAAACCCTCCACCTGAGTAAAACCTTAAGCAACAAGTCTAGCCTTATTTCGAACAAGCAAACCATCATCATTTTGTTTATTTTTGAACACCCACTTGGTTCCAATAACTTTATGTCCGAAGGAGCTTCAACTAAAGACCAAACTTTTTTTCTTTCAAAATTTTCAAGTTCTTCATGCATGACATTAATCCACAATTCATCAGTTAATGCATGAGTAAGATCTTTGGGTTCAAAAGAAGCAACAAAAGCAGAATTCGCAAAATCATGCGTAGTTACCTTAGATCTCGTAGTCCGCTCATGTAAATTACCTATTATTTGTTCTGGCGGATGTTGTCGCTGAATATGCAAAGGTGCAGTGATCTCAGAAGTTGATTCACGTTCGGTTTAGCACTCGGTCATAGTTCCCGACGAATCCTCTTGATTGGAATCAACGAGAATCCGGCGCGGCCCTTGCCGCTGACCGGCCCTCGGCCGGTCTAACCGCGCAGCCTCCTCTGCTCTGACCGGCGGCCCTCGGCCGGTCTGACCGAGCAGGTCGACTTCGTCATCTTCGTCATCGCTTTCATCTTCGAAGATGCGACCATCCTCCCCCTGAGCCTGTGGTAATGTACCGAAAGTTCGGTCTAGTACGGGACTAGCCTCATCAAAAGTGACCTCACAAGTCTCGACAATTTTGTTAGTCTCCAAAATAAGTACACGATAGCCACGAGTGTGTGCGGTGTATCCAAGAAATAAACCATCAGTCGAACATGATTCAAACTTGTCCAAATTTCCAGATTTTAAAACAAAGCACTTGCAACCAAAAATACGCAAATGTGAAACTTTGGGCTGACGACCAAATCGAAGTTCATAAGGAGTTTTGCCAAGTTTAGATCGTAAGAAAATATGATTAGAAACATAGCAAGCCGTGTTAATAGCTTCGGCCCAAAATGTTCTAGAAGTATGATATTCATCTAGCATTGTCCTAGCCATCTCAACCAATGAGCAATTTTTTCTTTCAACAACGTCATTTTGTTGAGGAACTGTTGATGAGAAATTTCTCTCACGCGCTGGCCTGGGAGATCTACTTAACTCCAGTGCAGGTCCTTCTCGGCTACCTATGCTGTACAAGGCGTGCCAGTCGGTTTGATCTGTTAACCAACAAGAAAAATAAAGATATATGCGTTAAGTGTTAAGTTAGATCCTACTGGATCGGCTGTAGGAGTCAATTTACATATATATGTTATCCCGAGGTGTATTTAAACCAAGTGACTAGAATAGATCGCCGGGCAGAGATTAATCACTTAATCCAAAAATACAATGAGATAATAAATATATGTTTTAACAATCTAGCCGATGTCGTAAGTCCAACCGGTGAATCGGCTAGTACTCCGATTTATCTTATGAAAAGATATTGATCGAGCTAAATGCGCTAAACTTAGATCGCCGCGTCGGTTGTAGCCGACAAACCGAATCGCTTAGGGCATTTAACTAGAGCAAGATCTTAATATAAGAGGCGGTTTTAATAAACTTGATAGCAAATATATCAAAAGAATATTAAAACAGATAAGGCCGGCTGAAACCTCGGCACTGTCTCTACACATGTACTGAAGGGTTACGCGGAGGCTACGCTAGCCGAAAACAAAAACTTTTACCGCGCAAACCAGAACACTTGCAAGTAAGGGCCGATAGATCGTTACCGATTGGAGTGTGCAATGGAAATGACCAATCGTGGCTATCCGATCCGTAACGTGTAGCCGATTCCCGCAAGCCGACACCGATTCCGGTGACGCCGATTCGCCAATCAGCCGATTCACAGATGCCGTAGCCGATCCGAGTTGTCCGACTGTGTTCTCGCGCCTCGCTTCGATGCGCCCGACCGCAGCCGATTCCACCACAGCCGATCGCTCTGATTGCAGCCGATCCGAAGCCGATCAACAGCGCGCAACGTAGCAGCGCCTCTACCGGTATCCACACGTCCGGGGACGAACGCCGAACACCCGTGTGCTAGCACGCGATGCAAGGCTAGGGTTTGGCTCGAAAGTGGGAAGGGTTTCCGTGGAGTTTGATCTCGGCGACTTTTGTTGCGCGCGATGCAATTGACGTGTCGCAGCTCTCCATCCCTCCCTCCTTTATGTAGAGTTGGCCGACTGAGACTAGTGGCCGATCCGGACTCTATTTTGAATCGGATTCCATCCGAATCTCACAGAGTTGGCCGTCCATACGTCGTAAGACCATAGGACTCTATCCGATCGGATCCCTATCCGATCGAGCCGTATTCGAGTCCAACTCGAATGCCTGTTCTTATCCCCTTAAGCGTGCGACCCTGTAGGTTCAGGTATACTCGGTTTCGGCTATAGTCTAACTTAGCCGATCGTCGGCTCGAGTCCAACTCAGCCGACCTGTCAATAGCGGCGCCTAGCAGCACATATTGACACCATAGTATACAAGAATATAATATCGGCTCGAACCCGTAATGTGTACACAAATCCCTTTGCCTCACGATACCGGTTAAGCTATAGGCAAGATGTGCGTCATCCCTTCAATAGCTTAACCATTCACTCGAACCGTATTGGATTATCCGTCCGTTGATTGACTCCTCAATCAACTTAGCATGGCCATGCATTTCCATAATCCATTACCTCGAGGGCCCAGAGATATCTCTCCAAAGGAGGGGCAAATTTCATCTTGATCACTCACATCCCACTCCATGTTTCATAGCAAACCCAAAAACTACCTTTATAACTACCCGTTACGGAATAGCGTTTGGTAGTCCCAAAGTAGGCTATTACACATGTTGGAATCCATGGTGATCTTAGGTCTAAGGACTTTGTACCAACACTTCCGAGACCAACTAATGGCACATTAATTTCGTAGTGTCTCATGGTGGGTCTATCCAACAATGTGTTCTCCAACATATGTGTCCATGTTTATTGATTTGGTATCTCCATACCCATGATCTATGAGACATGATCATCAATCAATAAACATGCTGATCTTAAAATCATATTTGTTCCAACAATATGACATATGATCGGGATCATTTAGAAATAGATTCATACATATAGAGTCTCATAAATAAGTCACGTACTTATTGATCAATACAAGATGTCTATTTCATGGAACCGAATAACACTTTATTCATAAATACATAAACATTGACGTGATATCCAACATCTCCATGTTGCCTCTAGGGCATATCACTAACAATCTCCCACTTGCACTAGAGTCAATCATGTAAGTATCTAATACCCATTGCTCTTGTGTGCGCCTCATGCTTCGGTGAGGGAGAGGTTTTGTCGGCGGATCGGCTATGTTGAGATCCGTGTGCACTTTGCATATCTTGACATCACCTCTGTCCACTATCTCGCGGATGAGATGATATCGCCGAAGTATGTGTTTGGACTTCGATGTGACCTCGGCTCCTTGGCTTGCGCAATGGCTCCACTATTATCATAATAGAGAGACGTTGGACCGTCGCACTAGTCATCACACCAAGCTCGAAACGAATTTCTTGATCCAAACAGCCTCCTTTGCGCTTCCGAAGCGGCAATGTACTCGGCCTCCGTTGTAGAATCAGCAACGGTATCCTGCTTGGAACTCTTCCAGTTGACTGCGCCTCCGTTCAGGCAGAACACGAACCCATATTGCGATATATAATCATCCTTGTATGTTTGGAAGCTAGCATCGGTGTAACCACTTATAACGAGCTCTTCTTCACCTCCATAGACTAGGAACATATCCTTAGTTCTTCTCAAGTACTTAAGGATATTCTTTACTACGATCCAGTGACCTTCACTGGATCTCGACGTATCTGCTCGTAGCACTCAAAGCGTACGAGACATCCGGGCGTGTACAAAGCATGGCATACATGATGGATCCAATTGCCGATGCATATGGAACCATGCCCATCTTATTCCGCTCATCATGTGTCCGAGGACACCGATTCTTGCTAAGATTAATACCATGTGACATGGACAAGAAACCTTTCTTGGAATCATGCATGTTGAACCTTTTCAACACCTTGTCAATGTATGTACTTTGGTTTAATCCAATTAGCCTCTTGGATCTATCTCTATAGATCCGAATGCCCAATATGTATGTTGCCTCCTCTAAGTCTTTCATGGAAAAACTATTTTTCAATGAAGACTTGACGGCTTCTATCATAGGGATATCATTTCCAATCAACAATATGTCATCCACATATAAGATTAGAAATACAATTGCGCTTCGACCGACCTTTTGTAAACACAGCCTCTTCTTCGTTTTTGATGAAACCAAACCCTTTGATTACTTCATCAAAACGAATATTCCAACTCCGAGATGCTTGCTTCAATCCATAAATGGATTTCGTAGCTTGCATATCTTTCCAGCGATTCTAGATCGACAAAACCCCGAGGTTGTATCATGTATACATCCTCGCTTAGGTTTCCATTTAGGAAAGCCGTTTTGACATCCATCTCGCCATATCTCATAATCGAAATATGCAGCAATCGCTAGGATAATCCGAATAGATTTAAGCATTGCGACGGGCGAGAAGGTTTCATCATAATCAACTCCTTGAATCTGTTTAAAACCTTTCGCCACCAATCGCGCCTTATAGATGTGAACATTTCCATCCATATCGGCCTTTTCTTAAAAACCCATTTACACTCAATGGTTTTGACACCATCAGTGGATCAACCAAGTTCCAAACTTGATTGTCGTACATGGATTCTATTTCGGATTTCATGGCTCCAAGCCACTTGTTGGAATCGGGTCCTACCATCGCTTCCTCATAGGTCTTAGGTTCATCATTGTCCAACAACAATATATCACGTTGTTCCGCACTGTGTACTGCGGTGCACGACGTGATCTTTCGGTCTCCGTGGGCCGGTGTATCTACAACCGGTGGCGCAACACTTTGCTCCTCCCGTTGTGGTTCCGTGGTCGCTGAAACGTTTTCGGTGTTTCTTGAACTTCTTCAAGATGCACCCGCTCCCACTAACCCTTCTTGAAAGAAACTCTTTCTCTAAGAAGACACCGTGTCGGCGACAAACACTTTGCCTTGTTCCCGATTATAAAAGTAATATCCCTTAGTTTCCTTAGGATATCCCACAAAGAAGCACTTGTCGATTTGGGTGTGAGCTTGTCGACGTAAACGTTTTACATAAGCCTCACATCCCCAAATTTTGAGAAAAGACAAACTAGGGGATTGGCGTCCATATCTCATATGGTGTCTTTTCAACCGACTTAGATGGAACTCTATTTAGTGTGAGCGCAATGTTTCAAGAGCATATCCCCGAAGGATAACGGAAGATCATTTTGGCTCATCATCGACCGCACCATGTCCAACAAGGTACGATTTCTCCGTTCGGACATCCCATTCCATTGTGGAGTTCCTGGCGGAGTCAACTATGGAACAATTCCAAAATCTTTCAAATGATTACCAAACTCTTGGCTCAAGTATTCCTCTCCACGATCCGATCGTAGAAACTTGATTGTTTTCCCTAAATGATTCTAGATTCATTCGGAATTCTTTGAACTTTTCAAAGGATTCGGACTTATGCCTCATTAAGTAGATATAACCATATCTACTAAAGTCATCGGTAAAGGTAATGAAGTACGATAACCATCTCTCGGCCGTTGAGCTCATTGGTCCACATACATCGGTATGTATGAGTGCCAACAAGTCACTTGCTCTTTCACTGTGTCCCGTGAAAGGTGCCTTTGTCATCTTACCAAGTAAACAAGACTCACATGTCTCAAATGATTCAAAATCAAAAGAGTGAAGCACTCCATCCTTATGGAGCTTCTCCATGCGTTTCTTATTTATATGGCCTAAGCGACAATGCCGGATAAACGTGGGGTTTATATCATTAGAGAGTTGCCTTTCGTATTAATGTTATAGATGGGAGACGCTTCAAGATTCAAAACGTATAATCCATTCACCAATGGAGCATAAAATAGAACATATCTCGAGATATATTGAACAACCATTGTTCATTGATCTAAAATCATATCCTTTCGCTTGCAAACATGAAGCGAAATAACGTTTTGACATAGTGTTGGAACACAATAACAATTATTCAATTCCAAAACTAATCCTGAAGGTAGATGAAGTGGTATCGTGTCGACAAAGCGTAGCAACGCTTGCTCCATTGCCGACGCGCAGTTCACCTCGCCCTTCTTAATCCTCTACTTCTCATTCCCGCAACGACTTGCAAATATGAGCTACCGATTCGGTATCAAATACCCAAGAGTCGTAGGTGAAGTAGCAAGATTAATGTCTATAACATTAATACCTGAATCGAAGTCGTACTTTGCTTCTTTTTGAGATCCTCCATGTACTTCTTGCAGCTTCCTCTTCCAGTGGCTGTCTCCTTGCAATAGAAGCAAACGGCATCGATGCCGCCGACCCTTCTTGCCCTTCTTTGCATTGGAGGCACTCGCGATCTCATCGGGAGTTAACTTCCTCTTGGTGCAAAGTTTCTTGACAGTGGTTTGCGTTTAGCCTTCGCATCATCATCACATGATGACAATTCTTCGGATACTCTCCTCACTGTCTTTAGCATCCCATGCAATTCAGCCAAGGTTCTATCCATATTGTTCATGTGATAGTTTAATATGAATGGCTCGAAGCTCGGAGGGAGCAACGAAGAATCACATCGTAGCCAACTCTTGGCTAAGGGGAAAACCTAGTTTTTCCGGACTCTCGATATAGCCAATCATCTTTATCACATGCGGATCGACGGGATTCCCTCAACAAGCTCGCACGCAAACAAGGTCTTTGAGGTGTTGAATCTCTCGGCCCGACCTTGGTTCTCAAACATACCACGCAGTCCCTGAATAATAGTGTGAGCATCGCCTCTCATATTGCTTCGAAGCTCGAGAGGACATTGTAGCTAGCATGAGACAACTTATGTCTAGGGCATCATTAGTGTGCTTCTCGTAAGCTCTCCGTGCGATTGCGGTGGCATTATTAGGCAAATCCTCGGATAAGGTACTTCAAGAACGTACTCCTTACGCTCTTGCTTGAGAACAATTCTCAAGTTGCGCTACCAATCCATAAAGTTTGTTCCATTTAATTTTTCCTTTTCGAGAATAGATCGCAAATTAAAGGTACGGGTGTAGTATTAGCCGTCATTTATTCTACAACGTAAAAAGCAAAGTTTAGCACAATGTTTATGCTATATCTTTTGTTAAACAATTTAACATAAGACTCCCATTACGTATTTTCCACCTTCCCTCTAGGTTACGTATTGGGTCAAGATCCACATGTTAATTAATTTTCTAGTGAGCTTTGGCATTACTGCTAGAAAATTAATAACATCGGTAAGCAACTCCTTGCTAATCACATCTCTATGTGACTCTTGTTGTTGGTGTGGCATCTCCATGCCCCGGCCCCAACCTATGCCCCAAGGCCCAAAACTGCTTTTTGATAGCCTTGTTAAGTAAACCAAATGCTCTGCCGCCGTATATGTCCGACATATACCCCTCGTGTTATGATAGAGAATGGCACTCTGCTTTGGCGGACCCACCATTGACGAGCATAACGGTGACGGTGCAACATTTGGATGGGCATCATTACTACTTAATATTGTAAGGGATGCTATCCTATCAAACAAACATATCACATATATGAAAGCAGTGTAGAGGATCTTCATGCCGGTGTAGAGGATCTTCATCTTCAACACCGTTCTTCCGAGTACCGAATGCTTGATTTCTTCAAACTAAGCTACTACTATAGAAGCTCTAATTGAAGATTACATCGACTCGTAGGTCATGAAAGAATATTACAAGCATTGCACGTATGAAAGAGTATTACGGGGATTGCACATATGAAAGAATATTACATGCATCACATGCATCTCATACATACAATAGGGCCATACCATCTCAAAGCATTCTCTGCAAAAACAAGTTAGGCGTAGAAACGTTTTCTACCTATCGCAGAGATACGGCACCGAGACGACCTATAAGGGGGTACGCACACGAGATAGCATCAGCATAATCACATTATACCGTTCCGATACCCTATCAAGGAACGCTATCTCGAAGCCGACTCAAACCGAGTTATATGGAAATTGCTTCGACGTAATCACATTACGCCGTTCCGATACACTATCAAGGAACGCAATTACCATAAACTCTCCTCAACAAATCCCGTAAAACCGATTGATCTAATCAACCCGTGCGCAAAACTTGTTTCAGATCCAATCTAAAACCCGAACTAAGCAAGATTAGCTCTGATACCACTGAAGGGTTACACGGAGGCTACGCTAGCCGAAAACAAAAACTTTTACCGCGCAAACCAGGAACACTTGCAAGTAAGGGCCGATAGATCGTTATCGATTGGAGTGTGCAAATAAATGTACACCAATCGTGGCTATCCGATCCGTAACCGTAGCCGATTCCCGCAAGCCGACACTCGATTCCCTGGATGCCCGATTCGCCAATCAGCCGATTCACGTGATGCCGTAGCCGATCCGAGTTGTCCGACCGTGTTCTCGCCCGCTCGATGCGCCCGACCGCAGCCGGATTCCACCACGGCCGATCGCTCGATTGCGGCCGATCCGAAGCCGATCAACAGGCACAACGTAGCAGGCGCCTCTACGGTATCCACACGTCCGGGGGAACGCCGAACACCCGTGTGCTAGCACGCGATGCAAGGCTAGGGTTTGGCTCGAAAGTGGGGAGGGTTTCCGTGGAGTTTGATCTCGGCGACTTCGTTGCGCGCGATGCAATTGACGTGTCGCAGCCTCTCCACCCCTCCCTCCTTTATATAGAGTTGGCCGACGGGACTAGTGGCCGATCCGGACTCTATTTTGAATCGGATTCCATCCGAATCTCACGAGTTGGCCGCCCATACGTCGTAAGACCATAGGACTCTATCCGATCGGATCCCTATCCGATCGAGCCGTATCGAGTCCAACTCGAATGCCTCGTTCTTATCCCCTTAAGCGTGCGACCCTATAGGTTCGGGTATACTCGGTTTCGGCTATAGTCTAACTCGGCCGACACATCAATAGCGGCGCCTAGCAGCACATATTGACACCATAGTATACAAGAATATAATATCGGCTCGAACCCGTAATGTGTACACAAATCCCTTTGCCTCACGATACCGCTTAAGCTATAGGCAAGATGTGCGTCATCCCTTCAATAGCTTAACCATTCACTCGAACCGTATTAGATTATCTATCCGTTGATTGACTCCTCAATCAACTTAGCATGGCCATGCATTTCCATAATCCATTACCTCGAGGGGCCCAGAGATATCTCTCCAAAGGAGGGGCAAATTTCATCTTGATCACTCACATCCCACTCCATGTTTCATAACAAACCCAAAAACTACCTTTATAACTACCCGCATTTAATAGCGTTTGGTAGTCCCAAAGTAGGCTACTACACATGTTGGAATCCATGGTGATCTCGGGTCTAAGGACTTTGTACCAACACTACCGAGACCAACTAATGGCACATTAATTCCTGTAGTGTCTCATGGTGGGTCTATCCAACAATGTGTTCTCCAACACATGTGTCCATGTTTATTGATTTGGTATCTCCATACCCATGATCTATGAGACATGATCATCAATCAATAAACATGCTGATCTTAGAATCATATTTGTTCCAACAATATGACATATGATCGGGGATCATTTAGAAATAGATTCATACATATAGAGTCTCATAAATAAGTCACGTACTTATTGATCAATACAAGATGTCTATTTCATGGAACTGAATAACACTTTATTCATAAATACATAAACATTGACGTGATATCCAACATCTCCATGTTGCCTCTAGGGCATATCACTAACATATACATCCAGTCGAATAGATCTAAAAGCTCTAAAAACGACTTAATGGATCAATACTGATGCAACATTAAGTATAAAAAAACAATATGATCTACTGTAGCTGATGTAAATACCTCGAGACGGTGGATATCGCATATAACCTAGGCCAACCTTTAGATCTAGCTCTATCGGTTGCCGATTCTTGATAGAAACGAGCCGATGTCGAGACAGATCTAAACATTGTTCTAGATTATATGTGATATATGATAACTAGCGTAGCATAAATCATCGAATTTAGAGTGTCATAGCGATGGAAGAACTAAATTCGATGAGATACACCACTAATGACAAACATTTACCTTAACTTGGGGATCGAAACGATGCAGCCCGAAGCCGGATCAGTTGTTCGTCTGAAGAAAAGGAGGCGATGCGCCGAAGGTTGTATTGATTGTGTGAATGTTTAATTACAAGGATCTCGGGTCCTATTTATACCCAAGAATAACATTATCTGTACAGACCCTAGACTCTATCTAAACTACTATTTAAAATACGACAATATCCTGGGAAGGACCCATGCCACATTACAGTAAACAATCTAAACAAACTCCTAATTTACAGATACAATTGCCGTTACAGGACTCTATCCATAGATGGCAATATCTTTTAACGCGCAAATTGAGAACCGAATTTTCTATTTATCTTTAAGCAGTTTCACCAGAAACGGTTTTATCCTCTCCTCTGACTCAGCATCGGCTATCGGCTATCCTTGTCCGATCCAGCCTCAGCCAATTGACCTCGTAGCCGATCGTTACTCAGCCGATTTGAGCATAGCCGATGCAGCCTCTGTTTCTCCATAGATTATTCTCCCAATCCAATTCCGCTTCAAATTCGACCTTGAACTTAGAGAGTTGGTTACCAAATTTGGTCGTTAACAGGAACACGAGGAGAAGAAAATTGATGTTCAAAGCCTTTTTCATTGCAAAATTGTTCAAAAGAAGCATTTTTAAATTCACCACCATTATCGCTTCTAATTGTTTTCAAAGAATTGGGAAATTCACAATTTAAGCGAAGAACCAAACTCTGAAAGTGTCCAAAGGCCTCATCCTTGGTTGCCATGAAGAAAACCCAGGAATATCGAGAAAAGTCGTCAACAACAACCAACACATACCATTTTCCTCCGACAGATTGCACTCTAGCTGGACCAACAGTGTCCATGTGTAAAAGCTGTCCCGGTGCATCCGTCATCACAGAAAGAATCGGTGTGTGTGTGTGTGAAAAAGCAACCATTTTACCATGACGACATGGTGCACAAACCAAATCACAATCCCTTTTGAGTTTAGGCAAACCACGAACAAGATCCAAACCACTTAATTGAGTTAAATGATCAAAACCAACATGTCCAAGTCTGAGATGCAAAAACAACACAAGACCCGCAGCCAAAAGCTATGAATCCTACTCATATAGAAAGTCATAAACACCTAAGAAACCTTCTCATATAATTACAAACTTGATATAAACCAACCGTCACAATCTCGGTCTTTCCAAAACCAAAATTCCGCTTCTATACGCACACAATATCTCCATCGTATGCCATATGAAAACTTCACCAATTATGTGCATCAATCTCTACCCTTCAGCATCTTGCATGATCTCCATCTTGAACATCACCTTATCTCTAAGTTGACTCCAACTCGATCACCGGCAACACTTTCCCAAGGCGTAAAGATTACCTGCACACAATTAAACAAAGAATATCATATCCAAGCACAAGCTATCTCCAACTTGACTCATTTTTAGCATAAATGAACATACACGTGCATAGGAACACAAAACTCCATGTATATGCAAGGAAACAAACCGAAACCGAAACGAAATCGGCAACCGAATCGGGACGACTTTACGGTCGACCGCAGGTTGCTGCCTGGTCCCGACCGCACGAACACCTCCGGTCGGACCGGCGATAAGCCAGTTAGACCAGGAAATGTCGGCCAGACTAAACACCTGCATTCATTGCTCCGAAAATTCAACTATCTCCAAAACCACTTTGTCAATAAATCTCCAAATAATAAAACACACAAAGCAATAATCCCGGATGTCATTCGTTTATCATCAAATAAAGAATCAAACACACTTTAATTTTACAAAAGTGATATGATTAAAAAGATAAGCTCTTATAATTTAGTTTCTCTTACTCAACTAGTAAGGCAATACTAATACTTAACTAGTAAGGCAGTACTTATTCAAATGCACATAGCATTTATGGCCCACACAGGATATATCCTAATTGGATCAGGATGTCACACCTCAAATGAAAAAAATCATTTATTTACTTGTGAATCTTCTCTACACTTTTCGCATGAAGATCTTTCTTTTAACACGTCTATTTGTTTACTTCTAATGCTATAAAAGTTACTTCCATGGTAAAGCTTAGTTACTTCTATTATTTAAGTAAATTATATTTAAATATTTGAATATTTCCAATATTTAACTTATTTTGTCATATATATATTTTGAGTATATTTCAATGGTTAAAACGAATCTTAAAATTAAAAATAATACACATTTTAAAATATATATAAGTCTTCAAGTATTAAAAATAGACTAGTTCTAGAATCTAGGAGGATTAACAGGCCAAATCATGTGGGTATTTTTTATAAAATGTGTCATGGTTTGAAAGCTCTCAGAATACTCTTTCCGACGGATCCAGCCTCATCTTTAAATTTAATCTCAGTTAGTTGTAATCATAAAAATAAGATATTACATCATCTATAATGGGTCTATGGACTTGTAACTTCATCTAGGATTTTGGCCTAAATGGGTTGCGCCCCAACAAGGTGGAGCACGACCCTAGGGACCCTTAGGTCGTCCTCTCACCTTCTTAAATAGCTAGCTACCCCCTCAGGGTTTTTTGGGTTTTGTTTAGATTAAGTTTAGCCATTACTAATTTTTCGGGTAAAGCCCTGATCGGTTAGATCATCGTTTTTCTCGTTACAAAATTTCAACTTATCATTTGTGTCCAATTCCTATTTGCAATTTAGATTGTTTTGCTTCTTGCTTGTTTCTTCGATTTGCTTGCAGTAATAAGGTTGATCTGTATCGGCAAGATCAACAGCCCACGGAGAGGTGTATCGATCGCTAAGACGCAATACAACAAAGTCTCGCACGATTGTAGTCGAGTCGTCAATATTTCTCTCAAATCGTAGTTATCATCAACTCACCAAAAGATTGGGCAAAGCCGTGAGCTTGTCAAGTGGTGCTCAGGGTTTATCAAGTGGTATCAGAGCTTTCCTTACTCGGTGAGTTTTTTAATCTACCTATAGACAGAAAAATTGCAAGCTAGAGAGACATGTCATTGCTAATCATGTTATCTCGAGTTTGTGTTATTGTGATTTGCAAGAACAGGATGGTTCTGAGAAAGAGTAGCGACCGGATTACTCAATGTGGTCACCATGCACGTAGGTAGTTGCATATTTGGGTTCTAAAGAATGGGAGCAAAATAAGTAGCAAGCGAAGCAATCAAATGTGATATCCATGTTTATTATTGTGCATCCCCATTACCAAATATATTCGTTTTATAGGAGATTAATATTGTTTGCTAAAGAACTGATGATATTACATGGCAAAAGTTTGTTGTGTTTTTTCATGTAGACGTTTCTATGAGCAAGATTATGCACTACACGATAAGAACCATATGAAAAACTGAGAATAGTTTTCTGTGAAGAAGGGGAGGATGATGTGATTATGGTTACTATGGATACAACATTATTCACATCATATGTCAACAAGAAGACATCAAGATTAAGATGTCCAAGTTCTGCAATCCAAATCGGTCACCTGCTACAATCCACCTGCTACAGTGCTGACTTTAAACGGTCGTCAAATATGCATACAAGCTCCTTTGGGGGCATATGAGTACTCGATGGAAAACTCTTGGAGTCATCTTTTCAACGGATCCAGCCTCATCTTCAAATTTAATCTCAGTCAGCCGTAAACACAAAAACAAAATGTTACATCACTTATAATGGGCTTATGGACTTGTAATTTCATCTGGGATCTCGACCCAAGTGGAGTGCGTCCCAACCTGGTGGAGCACGACCTTAGATACCCCTAGGTCGTTCTCTTACATTCTTAAAAAGCTAGCTGCCTTCTCAGGGTTTCTCGGGTTTTGTTTAAATTAAAGTTTAGTCATTGCTACTTTTTCGGATAAAGCGGTGATCAGTTAGGTCGTTATTTTTCTCGTTACGAAATCTCAGCTTATCATTTGTATTCAATTTCTATTTGTAATTCAGATTGCTTTTATATTGTTTTTCGATTTGTTTGTAGTAATAAGGTTGATCTACATCGGTAAGATCAACAGCCTATGAAGAGATGCATCTATCGCTAAGGCGCAACACAATCACGTCTCATACGGTTGTAGTCGGGTCGTCAATATTTTTTTTAAATCGTAGTTATCATCAACTCATCCAAAAATCAGGTCAATCAAAGCTGTTAACTTGTCAAGTAAAGCTCAAGGTTTATCATGTAGGTTATATGCTCCTTATCACCATACAAACCACGTTCTTCATCTATGGTTAGGGTTTGGTAATGAGCATCACCATCAAGATGATCAATCAGATAAGGGAGTACGTCTTTCTGGGACATAGGCACAAGAGAACAAATTAATCAACGCCTCGCTAGATCAATGTATCCTCGCTGGTGTGTGTTTGCGACTGGGATAAGACAAAGGAGAACATGGCGGTAAGCCGATAACGGGAGGAGCCAAATCCTGTGACTAGGGTAATGGAAGAAAGACGTACGATAAAATAAGCCTGATGCTACAGTGATTTACAGATGTTATAATGAAATTAATGTAAGTGGCAGTAGAATTACTATAGTAAGAAAAACAGTAGGGTACTATGCGAATTCACTGTTCATTCGGTACCATAGCATATCGATTTCATCTATCGATTGTACTAATCAGGTGGCTGCAAAAATTCCCAGTTCCCACAACAACAAAAAATGATCTAAATACGTGATCGTGATGAGGACGTGTCTGCGCAGCACCGGTAGCATAACAAGCATTGTGCTGCTGTGGGATCCATTTTACCAAACCCCTCTCCGATGGAAATTAAATGAGAGTGATTAGTTGGGAACATTTTTTTCCATTCAGCCGGAGGGAGATGAGGACTTCACAACAGGGTTATGTATAGGCTACGATAATATAAATTAAAATTTTTTATTGTGTAAATCAGGAATAATGAGATCATATATCATTATCACTCGACGTATTATATAGCGGAAGTAGGTGCTAAAAAACCAAAGGAATGTTGGCGATATAGCGCACATCGATGTAAAGAAAGTAGTCGATCACAACAGCCCAACCTTCTTCTACTCATGTGTACGCCTCGCCGTGCGCTCATGTCAATCAGCACTGCAGACCAGCTGCGCCTCTACCGATATCCACACGTCCAGGGATGGAACACGTCGCATGAACGTGCTAACGCCCGTACGCGGCTAGGATTTTGTTCGGAAGGAGAGTGGCGGCTAGGGTTTTTCTCACACCACCAGCCTCATTATCCGAAGAATATATAGAATCCATAACTGAGCCTTTGAGGCCGATAGAAGTTTTACTCGGATCTCTATCCGAATTAAGCATATATTGGATCTCCATCCAATCCCTTTATTTTGGCCTGTTAAGTGTGTGATCCTGTAGGTTCATGTACACTTGGCTGCAATCTAAAAACTTCTTTTTTGGTCCACGTGTCAACAGCGGCCCGTAGCAGAACATATTGACCACCGAACATACATAAAGATCATATTGGTTGAACCTCTAGTGTATACTTGTATGAACCCCTTTGCCTCACGATATCGATTAAGCTTAAGTCAGATATATGTCATTCTTTAATAGCTCAATCATTCACTCCATCTTGTAATAGATTATTTAACATGCGATTGACTCTTCAATCACTTTTTGGCATGACCATATACTTTCATAATCTATAACATCGAGAGGCTCAGAGATAGCTCTTCAAGGAAGGGGTAAATCTCATCTTGATTATTCATATCTCTCTACATGTTTCATAGCATGTCCGAAGACTACTTTTATAACTACCCAGTTACGGAGTAGTGTTTGGCAGCCCATAAACAAGCTACTACATATGTCGAGAACCATGATAATCTCAGTCCAAGAGTTCTATACCAACACTAATATGAGATTACTGGTGACACATCACATATAGCTCTCACTGTGTCTTATGTTGGGTCTGTCCAACAACATGTTTCTCAACATATGTCTATATTATTAATTTAGTATTTTTATATTATGATCCATAAGACATAATCATCAATCAATATATGTCTTGATCATCGAACCATATTTATTTCATATATGATATTTGATTAAGAATATTTTTTAAAAAATAGCAACATACAACATAAACGTTCTTAGAAATGAATCATATATTCATTAGTTATCTATTTTAAATAATAACGTATAATAAATATATAAACTTATTATGTGACTCAATCATTTATATAATTACTGCCTCTAGGACGTAACATCGAACAGATTCCACTCAACCCACGTTTGTTCGACGAGATATTTCTATCTTTGTGAGTTAAACACCATGTATCAAAAAATGATTTCTCTAACTTTAAATCATTGATTTTTGAGTCACTGGCATTGACTCGATCTCGTTTAATACCCCCACACCGCACGAAACCCTCCTCTAGACCTCTACATGCACAGAATCCACGGGAAAGGTGGCGCCACCGCCACCTAACTTACCCGACAGGCGTGAACTGGCCATCATTTCCCGGCCCCCACCCTGCCCCACGCGATTATCACTCTCACGACTCACCCATCGATCACCGGCACCAGTCGCGGTCGCGGTCGCGTCGGTCCCGAATACGTCGGGACTCGGGCGCGCGACCGCTGCCAAACCTCCCCACGTCTCCGATTGGGAGACGACACGAGACCGAGATGCCATCGCCACGCTCCCCTCCGGTGCCTGGTCCCCGTCACCGACAATCATTGAGACGCGCACATGCAGCCACCGCTGCTATATGAGATAGTACCCCTACAAGCGCTGCCACTGTGCGTGGCTGCGTGCTACTGCTGTTGCTTGGCCTAGTGTGAACTGAAGAACTGTGTGCCCCGGCCGCGCGCGCGGGGGCGTGTGGGGGTGATGGCTGCTCGGCGAGCGAGCTGCGGACTGGTGCTGGTGCTGGTGGTCGCACTGGTGGCGGCGCGGGACGCCGGTGCCGCGGTGCCCAAGCCCAACTGGCTGGGCGGGCTGAGCCGCGCCGCGTTCCCCAAGGGGTTCGTGTTCGGGACGGCGACGTCGGCGTACCAGGTCGAGGGCATGGCGGCGTCCGGCGGCCGCGGCCCGTCCATCTGGGACGCCTTCGCGCACACCCCGGGTAACCGCCATTCGTCTCTTGCTTGCTCTGCTCTACTTCTTCTGCCACTCGATTTTACTCTGCTTCTTAGTTTCGAAAAGAAAAATACTGTGATTTTTCCAAAGCGCTATGGTTGGTAGTTTCAGTGTTCAATTACTGCAGTTACTTACGGTACAGTACTAGTTAGTGCCAAAAATGTAAATTTTACAACTATTCTGTTGGTCTACTATATAGTACTTATTATCTAGGCATCCGACTAAAGTACTCAACTCAACAGCCACTAGATGACAGAATGGTGACATATGGCTAATTGATTATGACATTTGTGAACGACAATTGCACAATTAAGACAGCTTGTTGGGATCATGTAACAAATTGGTATGTTGCACAGCGACCAATTCGATCTTGAATGTTGACCAATATCTGTGCGTCTTTATCCTTATATTAGTGTTAGCTGAAGGCTACTTGAGTTTTAATTTAAACTGACATTCTTGTAGATCTCGAGCCATCAATCATGTGAATTGTGACCAACTTGTCAAGTTCACCCATAATGACATTTTATTTTTAAAATTTTCATTTCAATGAACAGGAAATGTTGCGGGAAATCAGAATGGAGATGTTGCGACAGATCAATATCATCGCTATAAGGTACTAACTAGTACATCAGAAGTGAATGAGACCCATCTAGTCCATTGATGAACTAACTGGTTTTTTGTACTACCTCCTGTCATAAAAAGTTTGACAAAATATTATCGTAAACATCAAATATTTACTGGAGGGAGTACTATGACAAACCAACCATGCAACTTTTCAAAACCTTTTCCCGGGGGAGAAGTGTTTGGAGTCCTCTAGCTAATTTGGCGGTTTCCCTACTTCTACTTCTTCCTTTTTGGGGGGATAGGGGCAGGGGTGTATCTTTCTTTGGTAAATAGGAAGGGCATGGGTGCCCCCATTTGTTTTCTGTCAGATAATGGATACCCAGATTTCTAAGTAAATGAAACTTGTGTAGTTCAAGATAGCACTACAGATCACAAAACTGGTATATTGGCACCTCTCCATGCATTATTAACTGTAAATGTTCTAGAGTATGCTTGTGCACGGTCTTACATTTAGTGTTTTCATTCTGGAACAGGAAGATGTTAATCTCATGAAAAGTTTGAATTTTGATGCCTACCGGTTTTCAATCTCATGGTCCAGGATCTTCCCAGGTACATTGAGTCTGACACAAGTTGTGGCATGTTACCCTGATACCCTGCATCATTTGTTTTAATTACAATTTGTTACTGCCAATTATGTGCCTTTGGTGTACCTAGATGGTGAGGGACGAGTTAACCAAGAAGGTGTAGCATATTACAACAATCTTATAGACTACCTGCTGCAGAAAGGTATCACATGAAGTCATCCTTGAAACTTTGAAACTTCCATGGGAAACTGAGTGCTATATATCTAAATATTTCCTTTGAACCAAGCAGGCATCACTCCTTATATCAATCTTTACCACTATGATCTCCCTCTTGCGCTTGAGAAGAAGTATGGAGGCTGGTTGAACGCAAAAATGGCGTAAGTCAAATTAGTAATTTATCTTTTTCTGTTAATCTATTACAACTCTCGTCCTTTCTTGGTTATTGAATTATTTTAGACTTGGTTTTAAAAACATAGAAGCACACATGATAAGTATGAATGCTTGGGACAAAATTACCAGTTTCTTAACACAAGTTCATGACTAAAATTGGCTTCTCTTCTAGATATATGACAATTATGAACGTGGAAAGTCTATTAGTCTATCAAAAGAAAACATTATAATTAGTGGTACATGTTGTCTAGCTAAATGCAGCTATCTCTGGCATCACTAGTTGTATAAGTAGCACTCAGGAAGTCTGGATTATCTTCATACTACTTGTTCTGTAGGGATCTATTCACGGACTACGCTGACTTCTGTTTCAAAACCTTCGGCAATCGTGTAAAGCACTGGTTTACATTTAATGAGCCAAGGATAGTAGCACTTCTTGGTTATGACGTAGGAACAAATCCTCCTCAAAGGTGCACAAAATGCGCTGCTGGTGGGAACTCAGCAAGAGAACCATACATTGTTGCTCATAATTTTCTCTTATCACATGCTGCCACAGTTGCAAGATACCGGACTAAGTATCAGGTATTTTTTCTACTTGTAGAAAAGTCCATAGAACAGTTATAGAAGTATATGCCCAACTGTTTTTTAACGGATATTTCCTCCTGAACAGTTTATTCAGACACGAATAACTAATCCCTACCATCTTTAAGTCTAATTTTGCGAAATATAATTTTGAAAATGTAGGCAGCTCAGCAAGGCAAAGTTGGAATAGTTCTGGACTTCAATTGGTATGAAGCTCTTTCCAACTCAACTGAAGACCAAGCAGCGGCTCAAAGAGCCAGAGACTTCCACATTGGTTGGTAAGACCATATGAATATCCTCTCGCAAAGCCTGTGAGGTTCACTAAAAAAATTATCATTGTTACGATCGCTAATGGTTGCAATGGTCCAGGTATCTTGATCCATTGATAAATGGACATTACCCGCAGATAATGCAAGATCTTGTGAAAGATAGGCTGCCCAAGTTCACTCCTGAACAAGCTAGATTGGTCAAGGGCTCGGCTGACTATATTGGCATCAACCAATACACAGCTAGCTACATGAAGGGCCAGCAATTGATGCAGCAGACACCGACGAGTTACTCAGCCGATTGGCAGGTTACTTATGTTTGTGAGTTCCTTGCCTTGCCTTGCAGCTTGTACATCAGTATCATTGCTAGACATATTCTCATAAATATTTTATCCCCTAAATTCTACAGTTGCAAAAAACGGCAAACCAATTGGACCACAGGTATGCAGTAATCAGTTGTATCCTTCTCCAGACTCTAGCTTCAGATTCTTCTAGCACAGCATTCTATTTCTACCAATGTCACCAAACTGACAAATTCAAAACTAGCATAACTCATAGAACCTTTGTTGATCCGTGGATCTTTACAGGCAAATTCTAATTGGCTTTACATCGTGCCATGGGGGATGTACGGTTGTGTGAACTACATCAAGCTGAAATACGGGAATCCGACAGTCGTCATAACTGAAAACGGTAGCTCTGAACTTCTCCCATATCCCTCCATTCGACTTTTCGCTCCATATTGCACAATCTGTGTGTAAACCAGAAGTGAACATACCAACATCTTCCATCTTGTCATCAGGAATGGATCAGCCTGCGAACCTCAGCCGCGACCAGTACTTGCGCGACACCACGAGGGTTCATTTCTACCGGAGCTACCTCACCCAGCTGAAGAAGGCCATCGACGAGGGTGCCAATGTGGCTGGCTACTTCGCCTGGTCTCTCCTGGACAACTTCGAGTGGCTATCAGGTTACACGTCCAAGTTTGGCATCGTCTACGTCGACTTCAACACGCTCGAGCGCCACCCCAAGGCGTCGGCCTACTGGTTCAGGGACATGCTAAAGCACTGAGAATGCGAGACATGCAGACTGAAGTTGAATTTGCCATCCACTGATCATCATGTTCATTCTGGGCTGCTGTTTGGATGGCGTCAGAGCTGACTATGAACTATGGGATGGAAATAAAGGACTGCAAATTGATTTGATTATGCAATTCGTATCTACGGTCAGAATTGTGGCTGTCTTGTGAACTTGTAGAAGTGTACTCTTGATGTGTGATCGATCTTGAGTAATCAATGTTTGATCAGATTTCGCCTTATAATTTATTGAAGTGCACTCTTGATTAAACATCCATGATTGATCAGATTTTGCGTGGAGATTTTATAGGAAACTGTTGTTTGAAGCGATAGGTTTTTGTTTTTTAAACCGAGTTAGCCAGTTTTCTAGGCAAAATTGAACTGATCTAGCAGCAACCCAAAATTAGGCAGAGCGCGTCCTGAACTACAAGCGAAACAAGCTCATTCCGCGGCAAACGCGTTCTGGCCTCAGCCAGAACCACGTCGCAGCATGCACGAACCGAGCACGCGCCATTCTGCATGCCAGCATCGACCACACACGTATGCCCGCGATCGCAAGCACACCACCGCGCCCGCGCCGTTGCCATCGCAGCACCGCCATGGCCACGGCGCCCGTCAAGATCGTCGCCCTCGCCGCCGCGGTGGCCGCGGCGGTGGCGCTCAGCTTCTTCTTCCGGTTCAGGTGCATCCACCTGCCGACGCCGTACTTGGCCGACGGCGGGCGGCAGCTGATCGTGGTGTCGAACCAGCAGGAGGTCGGCGAGGAGATGGACCTCGCCGACGACAACGTGCAGCTGCTCTGCCACGGGTACAGCGAGCACAACCACAGCCGGTCGGTGTGGTCGGCGCGCGCCAACATCCCCGGCGGCACGACGGCGCGCCTGACCCTGCCCGCCGTGCGCGGCGACGAGGTGTTCGAGGTGCTGTGCTCCTACCGCGGCGCCAACCGGTGCTGGGCGCACGGCGTGCGCGTGTTCGGCAACCCCGGGCACGACAACCTCTTCTGCTCGGAGCACGCCGGCGGCTGCGAGGTGCGGTTCCGCAAGGACGGCGGCGTCGAGAAGCAGTACGGGTCGACCGCCACGCCGCCGATATTCATGGGGTTCGTGCCGGACTTCGACAACGCCAGGGACGGTGCCTGCGCGTCGGCGAGCTGCGTCGGCAGGACGCTCAACAGGGTGATCGGCCAAGAGAGCTGCTGCGACGATTCCTGTGGGGGTTGGGAGAAGGCATCGCCCGAGAAATCATCATGAATCCATGCAAACATGTAGATCAGTTGGTAACTACCTGACTTTTTGTATCATGTGGATGTAATCTAATCATACATTAATGGATATAGGTAAAAAGACACCTGAATTGAGTCTCAATCCAATGCAATCTTGGTACATGACAACGACAATTCGGTAGTACTAGCATTTTTCTTTAAGAACTGACGAACAAAACGTACAGCTTCTTTTGAAGTACTCCAGATAAAAAATAGTCTGTCAAAATTCAGAACTTTTGGCAGTTGCATTCCTCGCTCCATCAGCGTAGGCAAGGACAGGCATTGTAATTGGATTGTTAATCAGTGTCTTCATAGACGCCCTCATCATCAGAAAGTTCATCGAAAGAACGAATGTCCAACTGATAGCGCAAGATGCCACCGATGCCACCAAAACCTCTGCAAAACTGTGAACCCTCCTGGGATTTGTTGGTAACAAACTCAAGCGTGCAACCGAACTTTTTGTACTCGTTAGCAAACCACTCCAGAAGGGATGTTTTCTCCTGAACTTCCAACTCAGTGTTGGTAGATGTATCGCGGAAATTGCTCTGATCGGCTTCTTGCTCTTTGTTCAGATGTTTTATTACAGTTTCTCCGGTAGCACTGTTCTTAAGTATATATCTGTTGACATCAAGGTTTTCCCACACTATCAATGTCTCAACAGCACCCATTTCAAGAGTCTTAAGGGTGTCATCAACGCCAAAAACATACTTTCCGGTATCTTGACTAATCTCTTCAAAGTACTTCCCAATCAACTTCTTCTCCTGTATGAACTTCACATTTGCTAGAATTTCAGCTGATAACTCAATGGCTTGGTTGAAACCATTTTCACCACCATACGAAACATCAACAACATTAAGTATCTTGGCTTGAAGACGCTGATCAAACATGTCAGATTGACTCAGTTCTGTCTTAAAATCAGCAGAACCAGCCAAAATTAGTCCAGAAACATTAGGCTGACTGGTAGCTGGATTGATGAAGAACTGAGTAGCAAGTTCAGCCGTCTTTCGGACATAGTTATGACGCTTTTCCATCCGAAGCCGAGCAAAACGCAGAGCAGATTGCCCTCCTCTTCCATGTTTCTTTGGGAGATCTACAGTGAATTTGTGAAGGATCTCACGGGTATTGCCACTCAGTGTGCCGAAAAGAGTTCCATTACCATCCATAACAATAAAGCCAAACTTGTCATCGGATTCCAAGAGCTCATTCAAAGCTTTGGTGTGGAATTTGTTGTCACAGAGATACAACGATGCATTGATGGGTTTGAATGGTTCAAAATCAATAGTGACTTTCTTTTCCTTGCCATCTTCAGTAACTATTGTTCCTGTGTAGAGGACGAGTCCATTTGGCGGAACCTTGCTGTACAGCTTCAGCCTCTGTTGAGCTGATGTGATGGCTGCCAAAACAGATTGTCGATTGACTCTACTCTTGATGTTTGAAGCAGTACCATATTCATCACCCAGCATCTTGGTTACACGGGAGACTTGATCACGTGGGGGCATAATCAGAGATATCATGCTTGTGCCATTGCCTCTAGCAGACTCCAGTGCCTTGATCAACTTCTTAATCTTCCAAATCTCAATATTCTTGTCAGTTTCTTGACCATCTGACATCTTGAAAAAATTCGGATGCTTGATTCGCCTGCAGAATACCAAATTCAAATATTAGTAACAAACCTGACAGAATTCAGAGCTGTCAAACACAAGGGAATAACAAAAAGGAAAAGGTTGACAAAAAATTAGACTAGAATATACTATCTAGTGTCCAGTAAACTGATTATAGCTGCTCCCTTACAAAACAAGAGTGCTCTATCCAACGTCATCCGAGACAAAGCTATTAGCTTATGAAAGTTGCCGCACAACAATTCTTATAACACTACAAGCATTAAATCCAATCTGCAATTTGTATCAATATTTGTGTATAATGTAATTGTAATTTGTATTTATGGACATAAGCCACGACAACAGACCAGGGACAATCATACATGACTACATGAGTGGCCTGTAACTTGTGCTGCTTCTTTACAAGTACAGCATTTATGGCATAGTGGTTAAAGCAACCATAAATCGATAGGAATGGTCACTAATGACTTGTGCTCACAAGAAGTAAGAAATAAGGGGAACACCAGTTCCATAAATAAAAAATAGGAAACAACTAAAATCAGTTTCCAACTCTCCATACTAATATTGAGTTACTAGGTTTAACACAAAGAAAATAAACAATCATATCAAAATGTGGCCTGCGGAAATCATTTACTTCTAGCTGAAATAGAGCAGACAAATCATTGGTGGTACAGTCTCTATATTTATACCAACATATAATACAGAAACAAAACTCTCCCCATACTTGGATGGTCATTTTGGGACATAAGTCATAAACAATCATTTCTAGGTCAATTGCATAGTATGGTAAACACAAAACCAAGAGTTCTGGGTAGACAAAACCAGAACAAGGCTTGAGGGTCATGAACGGATGCTGTCCTGGTTCAAGACCTACATCCTGAATAGGTTTAGCGACAGTCAGACCACAATTTTGTCAGGTCACGTCCTGTGTCCCTTGACCCAGTTCCTAGTAATCATGGGTTGTTTGGTCATTTCAAATTCCGTATCAAATGGGCACTTTCCAGTTCTAGTTTGCAAGCAAAATGGATTAGATTTGTGATGCTTCTATGGATAGAAGTACTCATCAAAGTTAAATCTAGCACATCAAGCTAGTATCAAAGAATTGGAACTCAAGTCAACCGATTTAGCTTGAAAAGGACAGTAAGGAACTAAGGACTCCATCCAAATGGTTAGTGCTGACAACGCTAATTGGACACTTGGGACAATTACAAATCCACATAAAGCATAATAACATGAAGCGGAAAAACCTCAAAGTAACTAAAACGAATCAGATCTCTCAGACCGGAGAACACCAACACAATAACCAGAAACGACCGAGCAATCGAATCCGCAAAACGGATTGAGTATGAGTATCATCCGTCCCAAAAACAACGATTTGGATTAGGTTCCCCACTACAAAGCGGAGACCAGAAGAGAACTCCCAGTACAGTCCAAGCAAGATTAGCGTCTCGCCACCAACGAAACAAAGATTCTCCCATTGCCATGAACACCTAAACCAAAGCTTAAAAGAGAGGCTTTCACTAGAAAACACAAGAGGGGGAGAGGGGGGGATCAGAAAACAGCGGGATCCAGCCAGATGCGCGTAGCCACAGATTCAGTAAATACCGTGGAGATCGACTAGGATTTACACGAGGTTAGATCGAATCGAACGGAGCTGCGTGGGAGCGGAGACGGAGCAAGGGTTTTACCTGGAGGCGGGGTGTGCGAGACTGCGAGGGGGAGACGGCCGGCTACGCAGGCGTCTCTCGTCTGACGTACCCCTTTGGCTGCCCTGCCTGCCTCTATTGAGCTGGAATGAGAGCCAGATTCTACTCATGGAAGTGGAATAATAATAGGAAGAAGTTCATAATTGACTAAAATATCGGGTATTCGACACCTTTAACTATTAAAGTCATGTATCTTCAGTCATCCGACCCGGTTTTACAGAAATCACATGTCACGTGGCGCGACGAGGGATTTTTAAAAACTTCGAGGGACTTTTTTAAAAACCGGATGTCAGTGCGGGCCTCGCATGCGTCGGCGGCCTCGCCGGCGCCGCGCTCTCGCACCCGGCGACGCGCCCGCCGTCCATCCGCCGCCGCCCGACGGCGCGCGCGCAGGCGGACCACGCGCCGACGGCGGCGCGGCAACCCCCGTGGTGGACGGCGAGCACGGAGGCAAGGAAGCTGTGCCACAACGGTGTGTCCGTCCAAGACTAGCGTGGCGGCGAGGGACTGGACGTGGCGTCGTCCCCGTCCGTCCTCAGCGAGCTCAGCGAATCGACGGTGTCAATGCAGGTCCACGATGGCTCGGCGGCCCAGTTGGAGTCCTTGGAGGGCGTCGACGTCACGTCTACGGTGTTTGACGAGGTGGACGGGGATGACAAGGTGACGCACTTTCGCCCTAGGCGGCGTCGCCGCGCGCCGCCGCCGACGGCGGAGCGACGAGCTGGAGCGAAAGAGAAGGTCAGCCATCACTATCCTCTGTTCCTCCCATGGCAATGCATGAAAGACGTCTGAATTGTCTGAATGAGTCCTTCAGGAAGCTAGAGTCCTGCTCCATGGACATGAGCACGGCGTCGAGGGTGGTGCGCGAGCCACGGGTGGTGATCCAGACGACGAGCGAGGTCGACATCCTCGACGACGGCTACCGCTGCGCAAGTACGGGCGAAGGTCGTCAAGGGCAACCCAACCCAAGGTTCGTCGCCTATCAAGCCTCTCCTCCATTTTCGAGCTCCTCCATGATGCGATCTCTCGTCATCGTCTTGATCAGGAGCTACTACAAGTGCACGCACCCGGGATGCCTGGTGCGAAAGCACGTGGAGCACGCGTCGCACGACCTCAAGTTGGTGATCACCACGTACGAGGGAAAGCACAACCACGAGGTCCCCGCGGCGAGGAACAGCGGCCACCCCGCGGGCTCGGCGCTGCCGGGCGGAGCAGGGTCATCGTCGCCCAACGCCGGTGGCGCGGGCGCAGGCCCGAGGTGCCGTCTATGCAGGAGAGCCTGATGAGGCTCGGGGGCTGCGGCCCGGCGTCGTTCGCGCCCCACTTCGGCCTACACCTGCCGCCAAAGAAGAGAGAGATGGATTCATTCTTTTTTGCAAAAAAGTCCCTAGAAGTTTTGGAAATCCCTCGGCACGCCACGTGGCATGTGATTTTTGCAAAACCGGGTCGGATGGCCGAAGATGTATGTTTTTGATAGTTGGGGTGTAGAATACCTGGTTTTCTAGTTGGATGATCAAATACAAACTTTCACGATAGTTAAATGGCCAATTATGAACTTCTTCCATAATAATAATACCAATAATAACAGGACAAAAGGCAGTGGAGTGGACTAGTGGTGGCCTGGTGGCAACGGCAAGTCATCCAACTCGTGCTAGTAGTACTAATTTAGATCTTCTTTTATTGTGGAAATTTTATGGTTTTTAATTGAGTAAATTTCACTTTAAAATATTTTTATTAGTCAATGTTTTACTATGTGCTAAAACTAAACATATCTTCTCCCTTAACACCGTATATATCGACCAACTTTTATACTTTAGACTAGGGTTAATAACCAAGGCCTCTATACGAGCTACTGCTGAGCAAAGTAGCCAAACTCACTCCTTTAGATCAGGGCTATGCCGTCGCCGAGCAAGCATGCACAGGAGCAGAGGAAGTTGGCACTATATTGCTCGAGCCTCGAGTTGTTAGATTAGCACACCCAAATTATCAACCCGGTACAAAGTACAATGAATAATAAATATATATGGTGTTCAATAAAAAGACATGTTTAGCCCCAGTCCAAAGTAAAACTTTGGTTAATAAAAATGACCGAAAGTAAAATTTATTTTTTTCTCTAAACTTCATCGTTCCAAAGAAAACAAAGATGGATCTCCAATATTCATGACGGCTGAAAGACACGAGACCAGAAGCAAACGTCTGTATCCACTTTACGGGTCGGAACCCATTTAGGCCCTATTTGGTTCAGCTTTTTAAAAGCCAGAAGCTAGCTTTTGGCTTTTAAAAAGCTGAAACTCCAGAAGTCAGAAGCTGAAGTCTGTTTGGGAGCTAGCTTTTGAGTTGACTTATTTAGAATTGAACCGTTTTTTGTGTAACGATGACAGACATGCAATTATTTTCAACTTTCTCCTCAGAAGCTAGAAAAGTTGTTTAAAGTGACCTTCTGGCTTCTGGGTTTTTCTAGTTCAATTCTGACTTTTGGCTTTTCAAAAGCCAGATTGAAAAGTCAGCTATTTGATTCAGCTTCTAGCTTCTTAGAGTGAAAAACCACTAAAGATCTGAACCAAGCCCTTAGCTTTGGCAACTGCTGCTACATAATAATTAATCTGGAGAAGGTAGAGATGGCGGCAGCTCGCTCAGGCTTCCTCCCCCACCACCACCGCAACAACCTCGTCGGGGAAGATGCTGATTTATAGGCAGCTTTCTCGGTCCACTTCATGGCTTCCTCGGATCTCCTAGACAGACTCGATTTTAATCGAGGTATGTCATTTCAGAAAGAGGTGTGTGAACTCTATAAATCTCCTATTCATCACCTCTTGCCTTCGCCTGCTGGTTCGTTCTTCTTGCTAGTCACCTTTCGTCGCTTTCTCTTCCGTCTCTCCGAAGATTCGGTTGCTTTGGCTCTTCAGTCTTGCTTAGGTGGCAAGGCCTCTGATTTTCATGTGACGTTTCTCAGTAACAACCATTTTCAGTTCTCGGTTTTCTCTAAGAAAGTTGGTTTTTACGTGTACAAGCTTCGCCTGATACCACTGAGCTCTTCGATTGTTATTTTCATCTGTGGAACAATGGCACCCCTCATTGGGAGCGAGAAAAACTTCTTTGGGAGAAAGAGCAGAAAAAGGAATGGACGAAGGTCATATCCAAAAGAAACAGAAGGAAAGCTTCGAAAAATCCTAAGAGAGTGTTGTTTGCTAAGAACTAGGTTCTTTCCCCGCTCAAAAAGTCTGCTCAACAAAGGTCTCTCTTTTGGGGCCTTTTCGGTTCCGCTCAACGTTGATCACTCGTTGGTTCTTGGGAAATTGCTCTTTCGTGGTTCTTCTTTGATCAGCTCCTCTGGTATGAGCAAAATTCAAATCAAGGGCTCTGTTCTTAGATCCTGCTTGAAAAAGTCTGACGATTTTCAAAGTCGTACGCGTATTCAAGGCGCTACGTGCAACGTCAGTTCAATAGCAATGAAATCTTCCTTGGCCCAAGTTCCAACTGCCAAATCCCTTTTCTCCGGGTTTTGTTCCTCCTGTCGTTCCGCGGGTCACTTCAGCATTAACTGCCCAGGGAAAACCCGTTACCACCGCTGTTCAAAACTTGGACACACTTCTAAACGTTGCATGTCACGCCCTGGATGCGCTCCTCACTTCGTGTGGCAACCAAAAGTTTGTAAGGCTCTTACTCGGTATGGTTAGACTCGTACCAAGCCTAGTATCTTTTGGGCCCTAAAGTCCAACACGGGGAAACGGACCGACGTCCACGATCTCTGAATCCTTCGCTGCTCTACCAAGGGACCGGAACCCCCAGTTTGTCTTCCCCTTTCTCCGCATCATTCCCATTTTCATCGTCTCCCTCCTCCGTCTTCTGCCTTCAACTCCCAAAAGGAAAATCACCCTCATACTTCGACCGACGTCACTCCTTCCTCCACCTCTTTTGCCATGGCCAACTTCCGGGTTAATCCGCGGCCATTCCTCACTGGAGACCTATAGATTGCTCATGGATGGGTGCGCCCGACACAAGGAAGAGTGGTTTTGGGAGGAGAACAGCCAAGAGGGCATGAAGAGTTCGCCATTGTCTCCCTTCAGCAGATGTCGTAGCAAGATGAACTTCTGAGGCCTACTCTCAATGTTGTCTGTCAATTTCTTGAGCAAGATCAGCATGTCAGCATTGTGGATGCTCACCTGTCCCCCCTCGGCCTAGGGTTGATCAAGCTCCGTTCAGCAGTGCAACGGGAGCGGCTAGTCCGTAACTCCCCTTCTAGCAAGGCGATGAGAACACTATCATGGTGGTCAGGCATTATGAGGGAATCAACTTTAGATCCTGCACCTACTCAAGAATCTGTTGGGTCATGTTCTTGGCTTTTTCGCTTGATTACCAGTCTGATCTCTACATCAAAGCGGCAGTTTCTTCTTTTGGTAGGGTTCTGGAATGGTACAGGGATGCCAATCGGTCCAGGATCCTAGTTCGTACCCTGATTCTATCTCCTGAGAGGGTCCCAATAAGCATTGTTGTTTCTGATGGCTTAATGATTGATGGCCTTGGTAGATCCTGGTCGGTACCAGTGTATATATTAAATGGTCAGTTCCCGGACTAGTTTCCTGCTAATGAGGATCCGGTACCACAGGATGGGATCCCTTACCCGAAACAAGGGCCACCCCTGCATGCCAACGACTTGCAGCAAGAACCGAACTGGCAACATGAGCAGATGCATGCGGCCGAACATCTTGATCTCTTGGCTGGCCATCCACTACAAGGGCACCAACAGCACCAGCAGCAACAGCCTTTGCAAGGTCATCAGCATCTGATAGGCCAGGGGGAACAGCACCATGAGCAACAACAGCAGCAGGAGAATGAGGGTGTCGGTGACATGGAGGTCGAGGAGCATGAGAATGATTGGCCGGCCTGGGAACCTCAAATTCTTGAGCATCCACATGTGCCGCAGCACTATCTTGATGTTGATTCTGATGGCTCGTCCAAGAATACCTCCGAACCCATGGCCCTGACATACCGATAGAGGATTTAATGAGGGCCTTGAAGGCAGACAGGGATAGTTCCTCGTCAAGTGAGGCCAACTCTTCCTTCTTAAATGAAGAGCAAGCTCGCTTTGAAGCTACTAGAGCCATATGCGCCAACATCTGTTTTTATGGAAGAAAGGACATCCCTAGTGCGGTCATGTCGCCGGCCCTGATCTCTTCCCTCTCAATTCGGATTGATGTCTCTGAGCAGAAGGTCACATAGGCCAGTGGGCTGGAGATTGTGCCCTGGGAACCGATCACATATGCTATTGCGCTGCAGCTTTGGCCTGCTGTCCAGCAATCCATCAAGGAAGCCTGCGGGAAGATGCAGATAACTGCACCTCTCCCCTCAGTGGATCCGAGCCCATCTACCTTGCGGGGCACCAAGAACAAATCTTCTGTTGGTAAATCAACTCTTGCCCTTCCTTCTTCAATATCTTCTGTCAGCAATTTAATTACTCTAGTGCAAAGTTCGGTCAGAAGAAGTTCCAGGAGAAATACTAATCTGCAAGGTTTCTTTTGCCTGGCAGTTAAATTGGACGCCAATCCCACCAAGAAAAGAAGGATTGTGGTGGTCCAGATTGATGAGAAACCGGGCAAAGAGGGGCCGGTGCAGTTGTCGGTGCTTCAGGGCTGGGGAATTGATTGTGGTGTCTCCTAGTGAGCTCACTGAAGATGTCATCCTACAAACATCCAATGCCAATGATGATGAACAAGAACTACAGTCTACTTTACATCCCTTGCTGTTGTGACTGGAACTCTAGTATCTTTTGCTGTTGGTTATTCTGTGTTTTGAACAATTTGGTCTGTAATTATGGCTGCTTGGACGCGGACCCTATCCTTTATTCTATGGTCATGTAGGATTGTTTAGCCTACTTGGCTTTCTCTGTTGTTTGGTTGTTGGCCAGGCATGATATCCTCACTTGCCTTATTTGTAATCTATCACCCGATTGGGGTCTTATCCTCTTTTCGGCCTGCTCCTTGTTGGTGTCTGATGTGAGCTGGCTAGCCATGCTCGGGATCTCTTGTTATTCAACCCCTGTTTATCATGTTAAATCGTGACTGGGCTATCCTCTGTTGGAACATGTGTGGGCTCAATGCTTCTGCTAAATGGAAAGAAATCAGAAATAAGATAGAGGAAAGTGCTTGTGTGGTCATCTGCCTACAAGAAACTAAGAAGGAAAACTTTGATAGATGCTTCATCCGAAATCTGGCCCCTCGGCATTCTGATGCGTTTGATTTTATTCCCTCAGTTGGGGCTTCCGGAGGTATTCTAGTTTTGTGGAATAACAGTATCCTCTCGGGTCAGGTCTTAGACAAACAAAGTTTTGGTATTTCAGTCAACTTCAAGTCCGCTCATAGTCAGGACTCCTGGAAATTAACGAATATCTATGGTCCATGTGAGGAACCGGCCCGAAGTGATTTTATAGCTTGGTTCAGAAGTCATGATATCCAACCCTTAGACAACTGGATCTTTCTCAGGCACTTTAATTTTTACAGGTCAATAAGAAACAGAAACTTGTTGGGTGGAAACATTCAGGATACTCTTATTTTTAATGACGCTATTGGGCATCTTGGCCTCATTGAATTGCCTTTAAAAGGCAGGGCTTTTACTTGGAGCAATATGCAGTCGAATCCTTTGCTTGAACAACTAGATTGGTTCTTCACCTCCATCAACTAGACAATTGATTATCCGAATACTTTAGTGACACCTCTAGCAAAGATTACCTCCGACCATGTCCCCTGTAAAATTTCTATTGGCTCTTTCATCCCCAAAGCCAATATCTTTCGCTTTGAGAACTTCTGGGCTGAGCAAGCTGATTTCCTAGAAATGTTCTCGGAATGCTGGACTTCCACTCCAAATATACCTGATGCAACGAAGAATATCTCAAAAAAATTCAAAGTGCTGAGAGCAATCCTCAACAGATGGAGCAGAGGCATCTCCAACTTAACAGTTATGATCGAAAACTGCAACACTGTCATTAAGCACCTGGATCTCCTTGAGGATAGAAGGGGACTTCATAATCCTAAATTCAATCTGAGAATACTGGTAAAAAACAACTCCAGATCTGACTTCATTACAAAAATTTATACTGGCGAAACAGGCACAAAATAAACAAAGTCAAGCTTGGAGATGAGTGCACCAAGTATTTTCATGGGATGGCAACCATTGCATACCACAGAAACTCAATAGCTCAAATCAAAAACGAAGACGGAGTTTGGATACAAGACCATGCTGGAAAGGCATGCATTATCTGGAATGCCTTCAGAGATCGTATGGGTACCTCCTCAAACCCGACCATGCCTTTTGACCTACCGGCCTTGATTTCGCCGGTACAAAATCTGAACCACCTTTCAGATCCGATAACTCAGCAAGAAATTGATGTTGTCACTAAAAGAATACCCAATGACAAGGCTCCTGGACTGGATGGCTTTAATGAGCTTTTCATGAAGAAATGCTGGCATCTGATTAGGGCAGATTTGTATTCTCTATGTGAAGCTTTCCAGGATGGCACAATTGACCTTGGACCAATTAACAGCTCCTTCATAACCTTGATACCCAAGAAGGGAAACCCGAAAATAGCCAGCGACTACCGGCCAATATCTCTGATGAACATCTCTCTCAAAGTTATAACCAAAAGTCTGGCTGATAGGCTTCAAAAAATGTGATTCTTTCAATGATACACAAGAACCAGTATGGTTTTATCCGCACAAGAACCATTCAAGACTGCCTAGCTTGGTCCTATGAATATATCCACCAATGTCATCAATCAAAGAGAGAGATTTTAATCTTGAAGCTTGACTTTGAAAAAGCCTTTGACATGATCGAGCACTCAACGATTATTCAGTACATGTCTTGCCTTGGTGTCCCTGAGAAGTGGGTGCTCTGGGTCACTGCTATATTGTCCTCGGGTTCTTTGGTTGTGCTCCTAAATGGGGTGTCAGGGAAATATTTTCACTGTAAAAGGGGGGTTCGCCAGGGTGATCCCCTTTAACCACTCTTGTTTGTTTTGGCTGCAGATCTTCTTCAAACCCTAATCAATGAAGCTCGACGAAGAGGATTATTTAATCTGTCGATCCCTCAGCCATCTGAGGACTACCCCATTGTACAATATGCAGATGACACCCTGCTGTTCATTGAAGCTGGGGCCAAGCAACTATTCTTCCTCAAATCTCTCTTACATAGCTTTGAAGTCTCCACTGGCTTGAAAGTTAATTATACCCTTGCCACATGTACCCTATTAATGTCAGTACGGAGAAGCTCAATGTTTTGGCTAATACTTTGGGATGTGATGTGGGTACAATGTGGAGACAACAAAACCAAAGCTTGAAGATCTAACTCCAATGATGGACATAATTGAGAGGAAATTGTCAGCATGTGCAACATGGCTTTCTTACTCGGGTCATCTTGAATTGATAAACTCAGCCATCACCCCGATAACAACATATGCAATGTGCACAATCAAAATTCCCAAAGGTGTAATTGAAAATATAGACAGAGCAAGAAAGCAATGCCTCTGGAGAGGAAGTGACAGGGAGAGAAAAGGGGGCAATCTAGTGGCCTGGCCAAGGGTTCAACAACCTAAATCAAAAGGGAGACTCGGGTTACTAAATCTGCGGCTACAAAATGATGCCTTGCTGATGAAGCAACTAAACAAATTTTATAATAAAGCGGATGCACCATGGGTGAGTCTGGTATGGTATAGATACTATTCTAACAAAGTACCCCATGACGCTAGAGAGATGAGTTCCTTCTGGTGGAAGGACATTCTTAGGTTGAATGATATATTCAGAGCGGTCTCTAGATGCAAAGTGGGAAAAGGGGACACAATCTGCTTCTGGGAGGATCACTGGAATAATAATAATATCTCTGAGACTTACCCTCGTTTGGCATCTTTTATCAGAAACAGTAATGCCTCAGTGGTGGTGATTATGTAGGCAGAAGATTTGGATTCCATCTTTTATCTACCTCTCTCGTAGCAGGCATTTCAAGAGCTAGAACAGCTTCAAGCCTACTTGCAAAGCCTGGTATATGAGGACGAGACTGATGATTGCTGGACGCCAGTTTGGGGTAGGCGATACACATCGGGAAGATTCTATCAGCATGTCTTCAGCACCTTTGAATCTTACCCGGTCTTTCTCAGGCTTTGGAAATGTGGCCGCACGCCTCGAATTAAATTCTTTTCCTGGTTAATCCTCGTGGACAGGTTGAATACGAAGACAATGATCCAAAGAAGAAATCTCAATGTGCAGGATAATACAATCTGTGTTATGTGTGACAGAGGAGCAGAGGAGACTATTGATCATCTGTTCTTTTCTTGTCCCTTTGCTAGCCAATGCTGGGCTAACATTCAAGTCCAATGGAACATGGGCCTTCCATGCGCGGATAGATTAGTTCAAGCCCATAATGCAAGCGTCATACCTTTCTTCACCGAGAAGATTCTCATGGCAGCATGAGAGTTATGAAAGTTACGGAATGACAAGGTCTTTAACGAAAGTGTGACAAATTTGAGGCTTTGGAAGTTAAACTTCAAAAGTCAAGGATATCTCCACTCAAATAGGCTTAGAGAAGACATCAAAACTTTCTTTTGTGCCTGGCTCGATGCTTTTTTTAGGGTCACAGAGGTTAGGGTTACATGGTCCTCTATTTGTTTCTTTTGGTCTTATACTCTCTGTAACCCTTCTATGTAAGTGTTCTTTTTCCATACTTTTTTAATATAAGCGTTTTTGGTTGCGTCTGTGGGGAGAGATCCCCACGGTATTTTCAGTAAAAAAAACTACTGCTACATATTTGGTTGGTTCGCCGACCTGCGAACTTGGGTTCTATCACAGCGACAAATCCACAAACATATGCTGGTGGAGATTGGAGAATGGAGGCTGACTAGCCCATGCAAAAGTGCATTTCGTAGCTAGCCACAATTGTTGAGCTCACATCGCAATCGTTCCTTTCCAGCGACAAAAACAGGACAATACTGGATTCGGGTCAATGTGGTAACGAAACCAGTCATTGATCCCATAGCGGTGGTCCATTGATAATAGCGGTAGCTTATCGGAAGGTAGGAATTTTACAGCAATCGGTGAAATTCTCGTCGAGATCAGATATTCAGATACACCCATGGTGCTTGCTGTAGTACTTAAGACGGGAAATGGAGCAAAATACCCAGAAACGGAAACAAAACTGCAATACAAATTAGCATCTATAAAATGCTTTACATCGTCTATGGTCTGCTAAACATTTTCAATATTCTGGGTTAATAAACAATGTATATCTAACACAGCTACCAAATTTCTCCCAAGAACTGATCAAACATTTGACCCTATTCCTGCACCTTTCTCTACTTCATCTCCAGATATCTCGCCAATACACACAGTGCCAACTAGCAAAATATACCACGAAAGGACATCCAAGCAAAATGTCACGGACACGGTGAATGCAAGACTATTCACCAGAGCTTCTAATATGGCTATAGTTTATCATCCTAACACCTCTTTCAGACTCCCCAGGAGGAAAGTGGTTCATCTGAGATAAAGTTTGCTCCCTCAACTAACTCAAAACTTCAGAAAATGGTCATCTGCTATTGAAGCTGCCAGTTTGTGTCCGGGTAACATAGGAGAGGCGTGAAGAAGGAATCAAAGGGGCTTCTTCATCAACCCCTGCACCTTCTGACGCCAGACTTCCAACAGTTGTTTCATCATTAGCATCCATGAAATTGTCAGGCTTGTATATGTTTGAAATCTTCTTATCCTGCGAAAGTTGAAGATTTCAACAGTTATGTAACTTGTAAGTACCAGAAAAATGAGCAACCATTTGGTTTCGCCTATTATCAAAGTTGTGCCAAGTAAGGTAAGTAAACAAAATGAGAAGCTCCAATACTATATTTACATGTGGTATCGGATTTGTTGACACAGGAGAACCAAACTTCAAAACTGAACTTCATGGAGTAATAAAATGTTTTGTGGTCAGGTGGACAACACAACGGCCACCCATATGATACAAATTGGAACTGCAATTGCTATAGTAGTGGAAGCTAAGGTAAGGTAACCATTTTTAGACAATAACTTGATGTTGTGTGTGACAACAACGCAATGCATGAATAGCAGTTATTTTTTATGCAACCAAGAACAAGAGCACAGAAATGAGCAAACAACAAGAAAGTGATAACTGAAACAATATTGTACTTTAAAGTAGTGATACATGGAAGATCTGTATGGATGAACATATTGAAGAGGAAAATCCCAAAGAATCAAGAAAACTAAAGTAAGTGCAGAGAATCATACTCTGACCTTTGTAGCTCTGTCAGGAGCGTTATCGGCTGGAAGTTGGTTTGCTCTGACATCTTTCATCTTCAAATAATTATACATGACAACGCCAGAGAGAGCTACACATTAGAGCAATACTAATTAAGAAGGTTAATCACAAACAGCATATTCGAAATAAAAGTATAGGCAAATTTCACAAGCCCATGTTTGTGTCCTTTTGTAACACAAAAAAACGTGTTATAATCCCATGTTTATGCAATGTAATTTAACACAAAGCCACAGGTTATAGATATAGATTCTAATTCTACAGAAAATTGAATGGACAATTACCAACAGCATATCCAATTATATTGAGGCTTGTAATAATAGATTCAGGAAAGATAATGGTTGAGAGGGCAATGAGTATCCAGTCCTTCAGAACTCCTGCAACTCGGATGGTGACTGCTCCTGTTCTTCCAATAACTAGAAAGATGGATATGTTCAATGCAAATGCAGCAACTGCATTAAAGAAAAATATCCAGTAGTTGAACTGAATTTGAGAAACATCCATTTCTGGCTTTTCAAGTAAAAACCAAGGAACAAACAGGAAGATGAAACTGCAAAACAGAAGAATACATATAAGAAAATGCAGAGTAAAATAGCACAAACCTTTTAGTGACATACAGAATATGCAAAACTTAGTTGTATGGAGACAAAAACAACGCATAATAATCACAGAGGCTACAAAGAAAAACCAGTGAGTGCAAAAGTTGAGGCAGCAAATGGTTGTTCCTAAGTCCTAACAAACTATTATCTGCTTCTCAACAAGAAACCACACATTAAGAGTCTTACAGAAAGATGCCACAAACCTCTCGAATGCGCTTGTTGCCTAATCATATGCAATCTACAAAGGCATATATAAATTTCAAATCTTTTTTTTATTATACATTCAAACAATTGAGGTTAAAAACTACTGCAAATGGAGAGCAGTGTTCTCTCTATTAATGTCATAGGAAAACCAATTGCGTCATAAGTTTTAGTGATTTTTATTTACATGTGTACATTACAACAGCAGATGCATAATAAAGTAGCACTAACTCCTTTTGGTTGTACATATTATATATATGAGTCATTAATATCACTGATGGAACCTTAAGAAAATGGCAGTTTACATGCTTTTTGTACAAATATTATGTGCAAACCCAAAAATCCTCTTGTTTTTCGTATAAGTGTTCCGTAAGACATTAAGAGAGAAGTCGTCATTTCATTCAACAGTAGTTGGTTGAAGTCATATCAAGCAAGCAGATTTTTCAGATATAGTTGCAATACCTGCAAGGGGCTATATAATACAAGCTTGTGATAGGGTTTAGAGTTAACCCCTTCTTTTGAAGGAGGACCTGTGTTAGAACCAGCCTGAGGGCTTCCGCAAAAATGCCTGTTACTTGGTATAATGTTCCTATGATATTAAAATGAATCTCGCCATATGATGAAACTACGACACCAACACTGACCAAGACCATGTTCAAGAAAAGATCCCATCTTAATTTGTCAGTACCACATAGAACAGCCATTATAAATGTTGCCACAGGCACTGCATTACAAAGTAACTCAAATCAGTACCATACCAAAATGATAAATTGATTTACAGAGAGTTGCACGGTAACTCACTCAAGGCCTTGAGCATCTGAATGAAGGCAACTGAAATATACAAGTATGCTGTGTTTCCAAACCTGTAGAAACAATCAAATCAATTAAAGTACAGTTAGAATTTTATGCAAGGGAAACTCATTCTTCATACACCTGATTCCAGATAACTTTACAGGAGAAGTAGCAAATTTCCAATTATAAAAATAAAGTAAATGCTGTATGGGGGCTAATAAAGGAAAGTAATAGTATAATTCACATACTGAGATAAGATTCTAGTGTCACTATTAACAAAAGTAGAGTTTGTATACTGCGGTCCATTTGCAAAAATAACCAAATAAGTTAGAACACATTATACACGCACAGAGCATTCATTTGTCAATTCACATCACAATTACACATAATACCAAAGCTCACAAACCATTCTATTCAAGCTATGGTATACAGGGCAAATAGTACATACACAAAAACTAGGTTTGAAAACAATCTCAATAGCAAAAGTATATCAATTCAAAGCAATCAATCAGGTTATCATAAAATATTGAAACTGCAAGTATCATGCCATTTGTGAAACATTGATAGTCAGCTTTAGTTCAATACATTTAACATTTTAGGTCTACATATATCACATACATGTGTGCATATGCTTTCAAAGCCATGCTTTCTCATACAGGAGATAATACAGTAGTCGATAAAAAAATGAGATGAAACGTGGTTCCATCTTATCTATGTTTAGCTTACCAAAGACTTGATGCGAAGAAGGCACTAATTGGAATCACACATGTGGCATATCTGCATTAAGCGAAAGAAATGACTAAGAATCAAATCCCATCACAGTGAAAAAACAAAGGTAAATGCTCTTACATTTGGAATGTCATCTTGACTGGTGCAACAACCTGCATCACCAACATAGCAAGATGATTCCATTAGCTCTTACAGGAAAAACCAAATGACAGCACCAGACAAACTACAAACCAAAGGTTATAATACCAAAACTACCTTGCTTATTCTTGATAAGAACAGTTTCTACTCGACGAATAACAGTTTGTATGCCATTTGGTTGAAAGTTACAACAAGCAAGTAATGTAGTATGCGTCGAGCATGGAAGGAGGTAATAGGAAAATTGGCACAAAGAAGCATACCTTAAACACACGGACAAGGAAGAACGTTACGACTCCAGAAAATGCCATGTGAATCATAGTAAGGGTAATAGGAAAGGGAAATTTGAAGTACTTTGGAGAAAGTACCCACTGCAAAAATAGGAAAAATGAGAACATTGATCATAGTCAGCGTGGCCTCTCATAATTAAACATCTACTTACGTCCAAGCAAGCATATAGCACCGCAAAAAAAGAAAAATGCAAAGTTCCAGATCTGCATTATCAGCATCCATCACCGACATTCCTCAAATCCGTTACGCTTTGAGTGCACATTATACTACAGATGACAGTGTGCCGTACCAAAAACCCTGATTCACCTAACAACCCTAAAATCCTACAGAAAGCAAGCTTTGTAATAGACCGTCCACCAAACTAACGGATATAGCAATTAAAGTAGCACTCACTCGTCTTGAGTTCTCCAAACCACACTAGAAGTGAAGTCGTTCAAGGAGCAAACACTATACAAAAGACACTGCGAACAAAATGGACCTCAGATCATCGCATTCCTCGATTGCTTCTCTAACCCAGAGCAAACGCAAAAGTCTAAAGCATACGCAGGTAGAGCGGCGCAACCGGCATTCGAAGGAGGAGAAGCCCTACTTTGTTGAACAGGATGACTCCCGACGAGAGACAGACGTAGATTAGCAGGTAGAGGTAGGTCAGCACGAGCTGCCTGCTGATCATCTTCGCCGCCGCCTCCGCTGCCCGGTTCACCTCGCGTTCCTCCGGGTTCGGTTCACTCCCGGGGCCAGGCGGCTTCGGCGGCCGGGTTCGCGGCCGCGGCGGAGGGCCGGTGCGGCGGCGAGTCGGTGCGGCTGTGGGGGAGGAGTGGAGTGGGCGCGCGAACCATAGATCTGGGACGCGTGCGGCGCCACTCGGATTGGAGATTGGGGGAGGAGGAAGGAAGGAAGGGATCGAGGGGAGCACTGAAATGAGATGGTGGGAGACCTGGCAGCTGGCAGGGTCTTTTCTGCAAAACGGTGGGATTAATTAGTGTAGTGCTGTTCCGGGCCCAAACGTCTGTCACTGATCCACGCGTTTCTATTTTATTGTTTTCTGCTTGACTGCGAGGTGGTTAGGAACTTAGGATAACGGCGGATAATTGTCGTGGTTTGCAGAGGCCCAAAAATTTGCAGACGGGTTTGTTTTTTTTTTTGCTCCCTACCTTTTTCAGCGTGCAAGGAAAACACTGGATAGAGTAAAATTTCATAATTTAAGGAGTGAATTTCTTGATTTTGGTACTACAAAGTTCCGTTTAACTCATGTTTTTTATTTTAGATCCTCCTTTTTTTACAAATTTTTTCACTCTGAACTCATTTTTCTCAACACTGTTTTCATCGAGTAGGCTGTGATCTTAGTAACTCACGGTCCTCAACCTCCGCTTCCTTATTTTCCACACGCATGTTTTCCGAACTATTGAACAATATATCTTTTTAAAAAATAGAAAAGTTGATAATATTTAATTAATTATATGTTAATCAGGGTTTCCAATTCCTCCAAAAGAAACACAGTCTTATGACATCCACAAATGTGAAAATATGGATAAGTACTGAGACATCAAAGTAGACCTTATATATTGTGAGGGGGTCTTTAAAGTGGTCCATGGCTATGGGCTGCCCATATGTTTATAACATGTCCTTAAGGCATTGAAAAAAAATGAAAAATGACTTCCCTCTTACACATAAAAAGAGATGGAGGGATAGACAAAAAAATCATTTTCTTTTAAAAAAGGTGGGTCCCAACTGTCACGTCCAAAAATTCATGCACGGAATTTTTGAAGCTAAATAGGTATTGAATCTCTAATTAGGACTAGCCATGGTACATAAACGATAAATTGTATATACAAAATCCACGTCTTAGAAACATCATAAGAAGTCTTACAAGAATGCAGCAAAAAAAAGTAAACGAGCTAAACTACAACCTGGTACTCGTAATGTGGCAACTCCACTCCATGGGCATCCTTGACGGTAGCGACGAGCCTACTCATCTACGAATACATCTTCTTCTCCATTGTCACGCCCAGAAATTCACACCAGAATTTTCGAAACTATATGTGTATTAAAAATCCCTGTCCAATACCAGTCAGGGTATACATACGATAATTGTTGATATTACAGTTTCACGTCTTAAAAACATTACAAAAAGATTACAAAAGAGCAGCGGAAAAAGAAAAGGATCCAAGCCTAGTCTTAACGCTTGCAGCATGGCACCTTCCACTCCACAGGCATCTTCCAGAGTGTAGGACCAAGTCTACTCGTCTTCGACCTCTTCGGCTTCTTTCAAGCATTGGCTCTAGTGAAGAGGCAAGGATGAGTACTTTCACGTACTTAGCAAGTCATACCGGAAGAGAGGGGTATGAATGCAAGGAGAGACAAGGAGTTGGCTAAGATTTGCTTTTTAGTGCAAACAGCTAAACTTTTCACAAAAAAGGAGTTGAAGGAGGGGAAAACAGTTGTAAATTAAGTATTTAAGCAATATTATTTCCAACAGTGTCCAACATTATCCCCACGTTGCGATAGACCCAAACCATCCATCTATACTAGTCCAAATCCATTATTCAGGTTTTAGCACTGTGAGACTAATCACAGTGAATCCGGTCGATCGCCCATAACCGCGGGCAGGACTACTCGAATATTTTTACTTTGATCAGAGGTGTACATCTGTACCCATAAGACACAGCCCTACAACACGTTTTCGTGCACCAAAATACTGCCACGATATCCCAGAAAATGATTGTGATAGGACCTTTCGTATAACCCCTCGCTAACCAAGCGAACCACACCATGGTTTCGTCCCCACTCCCAACCGGGCAGTGAGCAGCCCCGCGAGCACCGCGGTGAATCCGATAGCCCAACAACCGGTAAGCCCCCGGCCAACTGCAACTCCATTAGTCTCACCCTTGCCAGGGTTCGTCGGCTAGGAAAGGCTACACTATGGGACCTACCGTTGCCCATTCTAGCTTGTGGTTAGTACGATAATTCTTTCAGGGTTTCCCGTGAATCGGTCCTTAATTGCTATGGGCACGACTGTCCAAAACGGTTCACCCACAGCTCACCATTTGTCATATTTTAATTGTATATCATGATCACAATGTCACAAGATTAAGTTCTTCATTTCATGTGTATAGAATAGTGTAATTTAGGTGAAATAACTCATTTAGTGTGCTAGTTGATCTAAGCAGGGCTAAGCATATCCTAGGCCAAAACTAGTCATATTATTGTCCAAGTTGTATCAAAGGTTTAGAGTGATCAAGACCTAAGGCTGAGTACTAGTAATAGAGGTGTAGTATTTCCCATGAAATGACATTATAAAATAAATACAGTTTAACAGAATAAACAAGGTATTTTTTAGCAAAATAGGTACAATATGATCAACAATAAAGCATGACTTGCCTTGCTCTTTGACTTGGGAAAACTCCGCAACGACTTCGAAGTAAAAGGTGTTGGCGAAACTACCGGGATCTACACGACAAACAAAGCACTCAACAAAACATGATAAAATTCTATTGAAACATGAACAAAACCATTTTTAATGGATTATTAGCAATTTTATGAATTTAATAAAATTTGAATGGAATTAAATAGAGCTCGGATTGAAAAGATATGAGTTTTAGAAGATTAACTGTGTTTATTACTAAAACAGAAAAATCCTTAATGAATTATTGCGCAATAAATCCCGAGGCTTGTGTCAGCGGATAGGACTGGCGTCAGCGGCCGAATGCTGACGACATTGGCCGCGGGAGCACCGGTCCACGGTGGACCGGGTCCACGGGTCCACCACGTGGACGGCCCAGATCACCCCGAAGGGGATCAGGCGGCCACGGGGACCGACAGCCCCGATCGGTTCGGGACGAACGGCCCTGATCTGTTCGGGACCAATCCGACGGTTGGGAGGCGTGGCCGGGCTGGCGGGATCGGGCGGGAAGGCGGGCATGGGGTCGGGCGAGAAAGCGGGCATGGAGTCAGGCGAGAAAGCGGACACAGGTTCAGGCGGCGGGGAGCGGTGAACGACCGACATTCGAGATCGACGCGAAGAGAGGGGAAAACGAGGGGGAGAGAGATTGCTCACCGAGGCCGCCGGAGATGAAGAAGACGACGACGCGCGTGGTGAGGGGATGATGGGAGGTGACAGCGAGGGGCGGCCGAGGTAGCTCGGACGCCGGCGAAGAGGATGGAGGCGGCGGGAAGGTCCGGTGCGGTTCAGGATGGTGGGATTTGGTGGCTGAACGATGGCAAAGAACGGCGAAGCTAGGGCGCACGGCGAGAGAGAGAGAGCGCGGGGAGCTCGAGTGAGGGGTGGGGAGGACGGGAGAGGTGAGGGATGGCTTTTATAGGGCTCGGGGGAGGTCGGTCACGACCGGGGGAGGAGTAATTCCTCGTCGGAGTAAATGGGGAGATAAATTAGGGTTTAATGGCCGGGGATTAATTCCGTCCATTACGAGCGCGGGAGCGGCAGATGGGGGCGGCAACGACCGACGGGAGGGCAGGGGTGCTATGGCAGCGTTAAGGGCGCGTGGAGGAGACGGTGGTGGCCGGGATTCACGTGGGGTGAGGCGGTGCAAGCGGCGGCGGCGTAGCCGAAGGTGGAAGACGGGCCTGGTAGGTGGGCCCCACCTGTCAGTGACCGGGAGGCAAAGGGAGGCAAGATGGACTTTTTCGCGTGCGAGTGGGGCTAGTAGGCCACGACCTTTGGCTGGCCCGCGAAAGTGAGAGAGAAAAAGGAGGGCCACGCTGGGCGCGGCAGCTCGGGCCGGCGGCCCACGACCGAAAAAAGGGTAGGAAAAGGACGGAGAAAGAAAAATGATTTTCTCGAGGATTTATTTAAAAATTATTTCTAGTGCTCAAAATTCTACTAAAAATCATGTTAATGTATTTTGACATGTAGAATTTAAGAAAAATCCTTCCATGCCATTTCCATTTAGATTTTGTATTTTAAAAATTATTTCTTTGCTCTAGGTTAATTCTTGAATTATTTTCTTTCGTGATTTTCCTTAATGATTTTTAAAAGGGAAAAGCTCAACGGTGTGACATCCATCCTCCAGCTTTGAGGTGGGAGATCGCCGAGGGCTGGCCCGTTGGCGTGGCGGAGGGCGACGTGGACAGCATCTACGCGGAGGTCGAGCCGACTGCCGAGAAGTTAGTCGGCAACTTGGTTTTCAAGGAATTCCCTGTAAAAACCCTAGGGTAAAGAAAAATTGAGTTAGTGAGGTTCAGAGCCTGCAAACTTTTTCATTGTAACAAAGTTCAAACTCTTCGCCAGATCAGAGAACCATTTATTAGACTGTAATGAAGTTTTAAGTTATTATATTCGCACTGCATCGACTACCGCACGTCAGGTCACGATCTTAGCCTGCATCAGCAGGGAGAAAGCTCTGACCAGACCCTGTCAGGTTTCAGATCGAACCTCAGCGATGTAGTCATTTACTTTGCGAATAGGTGGATAAAGAGGTCGCTGGAGACCGAGTCCCCGAGTAATTTGGCATTTTACCTAGCTGTCTTGCGTCGAAATTCGACCCTAGCCGACCCCGGGAAGGGACATGCCCATACTCTGACCGGTGGGCAACATGCCGAGCCACTGCATTAGGCTAGGATACGCCGACTATGTACTCGAAAGAGCCGTCGAACCCCCGAGTAACACAGACGCACTCGACAGGCTTTCTTCCGGGAACCCCGACCATAACGGGTCGGGGCCACGCAGCTCAGAGCAGATCATAAGCGCACGTGGAAGTTATGGAGCATACAAATGCTACTCGATGGTCGAGAGAAGCCGCCGAGCCCCCGAGCGTACTCAATAGACTTCCTACCTCTGCCATTGCGGGTCAGGACCGCATAGCTTAAGGCTGACCATAAGCGTAGCACGGAAGTTATTGAGTATACATAGGCTGCTCGGCGACGGGGCAGAAAGTAAAAAGTGATAAATGGAGAGAACACCAAAGCTGATTTATAAAAAGAGCCAAGTGTAGAATACATAGTTGTTCGAGAGTAGAATCTGCATGAGCTTGTCATGCGCGCGCACTCCAGCGCGCCGAAGGTCTCCCGGAGGGGGCGAGGCGGCTGGAGTAGCCAGCGCGACAGTCCAGGCTCCCAAAGACGAGCATCGTCCAGCAGACGCCGTGAAATCAGTGGAGACGAAAACAACCATCGGATCACTTGAAACGATAAAGAAGCGCCCCTACCTGGTGCGCCAACTGTCAGCGGGATTGCCGGCAGTCCTCCGAGGGGGTTACCCAAGGAGGTGAAAGAGAATGGTCGGGCCATCTTACCGATGGATCCGATGGTCGACTCAAGTACCAAATGAGTCAAGAGACAAGAGAGTTTATACTGGTTCAGCCCTTCCGAATAATAATAGGCTTACGTCCAGTGTCTTTGTTAGGGTAGATTATGAACAAGGATTACAGGGGAGAGAGTTTTTGGGGCTCTAGGGATTGGATCTAGCTCCCAAAGACTCGAGTTCAGAGAAGAGTTCTCAGAAAGTGCTCTCCCTTTGCCCGTGCGTCATGTCCTTCCTTTTATAGCTCAAGGCGGGCAGTTACAAAGAGGACTTGGGGCCAAGAAAGCTAAGACTAAAGACTAAAAATCAAGAACAAACAATATCTAAAAAGTACATAGAGATCCCCCGAGCCTTGCGTGCCATGGGTATCTTGTGCTCTATCCTGTCTTGGGATCCGTCCTCCGCAGGTACCCTCTGCGTAGTCTTGGCGGATGACATCATCTTCTGTCGGGTTGTTCCCTCCTTGCCTTCTCTGCGAATCTTGCAAAGCAAGCCTTCCTTCTCAAGGAGTTTTGAGGTCGGGCCAATGAACTGAGATCGAGAAGGAACGCCAAGGTTGGACCTGGGGGAAGGTCGGGACGGCTGACCCCAAGAGGAGTCGGCCTTCCGACCCCGTCCCGAGGATTCTCAGTCCGACTTCAGCTGACCTTAACTCCGCTCTATGAGCTACCCGGGGTGATACCCCCCACATTTGTCTATCCAAGGTTCATATCGGCTGATACCGAATCGACTAAGGGGTTCGTTGGCCAATACCGAATAGGACAGGGTAAGCCGATATAGCCGATTCCGGTAAGATTACATTGGGATCGTTATCGGATCATATTAATGTGCTTCATGAGGATTGTCATACATGGATAGAGTCTGAAAAAGATAATTGTATCTATTAATTAATAAGGGTTTGTTAGCTTTTTGTTTTATTTTTAGGAAAATATGTTAGTGTCCAATAAGGACTCGGTTTGTTTCCTTTTATCTTTAAAAAAGTTTGATTTGTAATATGTTAGGATCTTTGTTTGCCTACGGGTATAAATATGTGAGCCCGAGGTTCATGTAAATCATCTCACGATCAATACAATTCGACGCATCGTCACCTTTTACCTTTTTACTTTATCATCCGACGGAATTTGGCACCGACGCAGGGCATCGGCTTCGATCTCCGGCGAAGGGTAAGTCCAGTGTTCCGTCGGTTCAGGTTGTATTGGCTACGTTGGCGTCATCCAAGGCTGCATCAGTACATTCGATCTCTTGGATTGCTCCGGTTTGGTTAACATATTTGCCTGCCTATTTATCATATGTCTCTGTTGATCTAGTCCTGGTATCTCAATTTAGCTTTATCGGATGTCTCTCGCTTTAGGGTTTCTGCTGGTACCAGCTAAATTATGTACTAATTAGATTAGGCATCTACCTCCTTGAAAATCAGTCAAAGGCTTGATTGTCTAGATATTATGTTTCTTTTCATATTTAGTGCTTCATCAGTTCAGTTTGACCTACTAAGTCGTGATTAGAAACGTAATCTCTAGCCTTCTTGTTGGCTGCCACTAAGGGTTTCATCGGAGTTTCAGCCGGTGAGTTATCTGGACATGACATCGGCTATGCTATGAATACGTATAATCTCCTTCTTAAGGTATGTTTAGACATAAGTGATTTATATTGTCCCGGTGTGCTACCGATCTATCCCAGTCACTTGGTTTAAACATATTTCGAGACCTATATTATACACTATTGATATCTACAGCTGATCGGGCAAAGCTTATTTCTCATGGACGTTGCATCGACTTGTAAGGATTGCATATAAGTTGGTTTTTAGCCGATGACAACAGAGTGTTCATTGATCATTGTTTATCTGTCGGATTTTATGCCATCGAATCTCCAGCCGATGTATGCTTCAATGTTCATATCAATGTTTATTTTATCATTGTGTTATCGTCAGCCGATCCTCTCTATTATAGATGTTTGCTCAACACACAGCCGATGGATTAAAATTCTAACTGTATCGGCTGACATCGGCATCGGCTGGGATCGCGCTATCGGCCTAGTGGCCGATCAGCTATTTTGGTTTATGTTACGTTGCTTTGTATATCTTGTCACTGACAGGATCAAACTGGCTAGCACGCCCACGCTTCATCAATTTTAGGATCTGTACTGGAGCTAAGCAGATCTCCCAGGCCAGCGTGTGTTTTTCGTGTCAACAAAGATATAATATCTAAAATATGTAAATTTTCTATAAATCGGTGTTAAATCTATAGTATGTAATCTTATGGCTTACTCCCTCTGTTTTATACTAGCAAAATGCCCGTGCGTTGCAACGAAACGATGACACAGGGAGGAAAGCAGGCGAAGGGCGAAGGTCCAGGCGACGACGCGGGAGCTCCGAGCGACGACGGGGGGAGGGGCGCAGGCGCGGCACAGATGGGGACGGAAGAGAGGGACGTAAGAGGTCTTTTTTCCATCCAAGCCCTTTCTTTCTTTTCAGCATTGGGATTGCAGGTTAATTTTATAAACACTCAAGGGGTTTTCTGCAAAATAAGCAGACGGACGAAAATTTTGGATAGAAACACTATTTGTTTTATAAATAGTTATATATATACATATATATAACTTTGAAAGCAAGAATATCTTAACTTTATGTACCACTAGACCTTGATTAAGAAATATTATCAGATAGATATTTAGTCTAGTTAATTTAATTTCACCAAATTAAGTCAGAAATATAATGAAAATAGATATTGACTTACCGATACTTTAAACCGATTAGAAATTTGGTAAAAGTTTAAAATATTTATGACTCGAATATTATTAGTTAGAAAAGTATATTGATGAATAGGATAAGTTGCATGTATATCGACGACGACGCGCTAGCTCACACACGCAGTGTGTGCTCGGCCGCTCCTCAGGGCAATGTACGGCGATGCAGGAGGCGCGTGAGTCGGGCTCGTCTGCTGGAGGTGAGGAAAGTGAGGCAACAATGGAGCGAGAGGTTATACGAATCGGAAATTTTATATATTTGAAAAAAACGATTTGATGATCAAAAAGTTATAGATTTTTAAGTAGTTAAGATAAGCTCTATCGTATGTATAAGCTGGGTTTTTTAAAAAATAGTCGGGCAATTCTTGGTTAATTTAAAAAAACTAAGGAGTTTTCTGCAAAATAGCTAGGCAAAACAAAAACAAAATTTGGATGGAAACACTACTTGCTAGATAAGTTAGTTATAGATATAGATTATAGATTGTAGATTATAAAATACTTTGATTTTCTTTTATAATCAAACTTGTTGAAGTTTGATCAACTTTATATATAAAAATTTAGCAAAATATATAATATCGTTTTATGTTGAAGATGTTACTATATTTTTATGTTTTTTCTCTATAAGCTCGATCAAAACATATTTATGAAACGGATTGAGTACTTCTTTAGTTTGTGACGTTTTTATCAGAAAGTTTGTGACTAGTTCGACATAATTTTATCAGAGCATATTTGTTTTACTCTACTGCTAGCTCCATAGTCCAAATCAAAAGTTTTTCAGAGCACATCATCTTCCACACGTTGCCATCAGGGAGACCGAAGAACGGAATTTCTTTCATTTTTCTTGTCCGTCAACCACTGAGTACGCTGTGACACCATGACTGGATCACTGGACTAGTTGCTCTACTTAACTAGCCCCATTTTTCCACTCGGAATTTTCAGGTCCATACTGTACTGCAGACTAAGCCCACACAGCCTGGATTTGGTCAGGCTTTGTCCTTACTATGACTGAAGATATTCTGCATATATGTGCTTAAGACCATAATAGTACATCCTTTCTTTATTTTGCCGTTAGCTAGTTAATCTACATGGACTAAGTAGTGTGGTCGTTGTCAAACATTATTAATCTTGTAGTCAAAATGTCTACTTTATTCAACGTACCCAACGGAGAACGGACCATCAAAGGAGAGGGTGTTTGAACCGGTAGGACATCCAAAAGAATCTACGCTAGAGAGCTCGTTTCTGCCCTCACTAGTCACTACGAAGTTGGACACACAGAAAATTCATGATAATTTTATAGGTTTTTATCAGAATCAGTTTACTTATCATAGTGGTTAAGAAAATTCTCATATTTTAGAGGAGGCAAAAAAGACCATATGAACTAGAAAAAATATTATATATATTTCAAATAGGCAAAAAAGTTAAAGCAAAGAGCCTAGGTTACCTTGGGAGCTAGGAGGTCGCAGGTTCGATCGTTTCGACATGTACAACCCACAGACAACCTCTCGTCTATAGGCTACTGTACAGACAAATAGAGAAACAAATCATACAATCCATAGATAAAAATTCGTCTGTAAGCTTTAATGCTATAAACTATAAATATTTTTTATTTCATCTTCGGCTTCAACTTTTTACCTTCCGGCGTTCTCTTCCCCTCTTCCCTCCTCACACAATGCTCCTCCTCGCCGGCGTCGCCACCTTGCGCCCCGCCGCATGCCTCCTCCTCTCCGTCTCGCTCGCATTCTTCCTTCCCGTCACCTCCTACCTCTTCTCCGAGGCCAAGAACGATGTCCCCGGCGCCGGCGACGAGACCTACGCCGAGCTGCGGGCGCGACTCATTCTCATTGAGTTGCTCGCAAGAAGGTGGAGGCCATGGTCACCGGCACTAAGGGCGTTGGTGGCGGCGGCCCCGCCAGCTGTGTCGGTCACGTCGCCTTCCTGCCCATCCATCCTCTTCCCCCGCCACGCCATTAGCGGAAAGTTTGCTTGCGAGTTGCGAGGCAGCTGTAGGGGCCTAGATGGGCAATTTGATATCGTTGGGTGCGGTGCAGCAATGGGCCAAGATGGGCAATTTGATATCGTTGGGCGCGGTGCAGCAATGGAGCGCGGGCGTGGCAGTGGAGCGCGGGCGTGGCGACACCCTCAGCAACGAAGCGTGGGTCACCGCCCTGCGCCTCCTTCGCCGTCATCGCCTCCCCTTCCTCGCGCACCTCACCCGCGCATCTCGCCGCAGGGGGCGGCTTTGCGGCTCCTGTGCCGAGCCCCTCCGCCAACGAGGAGCTCCTCCGCCGCGTCGGGCTCCTGCGCGGCTCGACCGCCCGCCGGCCATGGCTCCCTCCCTCCCTTCCTTGGCGCCTCCGCCTGCTGGCCATGTCTCCCTCGGCTCCCTTCCTTTGGCGCCTCCGCGTGCGGACCGGATCTACAACGGTGCTTTCTCGCGTCTGCTCAGTCTCGGGCTATGAGTCACACCCGTTGTCTAGCGAGACGACGGGGAGCCCATCTCCAACGCATGCAGGTTCTTTTTTTTGCAAAAATATTGTCTTATAGATGGGATAAAAAGACTCGTTGTATATGCCTTAGTGTGATGGCTGGCACAGCTTACTGATTACTGGCCATGGTATTTTTTTTGCATATAAGTTGTGATACGTCGACAAAATATGAGCGGAGAGAAGTGAATTGCCTCCTCGTGAACGAATGAATTGGGCAAGCAAATCAATAAGGATTAATGACTGTCCATTCAAGTAATAATAATACAGAAAGCGTGGTGAGAGCTTAGGCAAAACATTTGTAAAAACAACCCAACATGCTCGTGTTACATGACCGTGCATTACACTCCATATACAATACACACAAGTTTTCCAGCTACCGGAATTTGAAGCAGAGCGCCAGTGCAGTAGACTTGCAAAACCAAAGAAATCACTCTTTTTTAAAAAAACATATCAAGAAATTACTCTCTGAATGCAACAAAAGTAAGCAGGGTGACGTCGGAAGCACCGGCGTCCGAATATTTTACCGTCCGACTCCGACTCTCTTGACTCGACAACGGCTCAACCGTTCCACATAAGCTAACGACCGGGTACCGCCACGGCCTAATCACGTCCCCCCGCTCTCGCCGTGTTCAAGTCGCGAGCGCGAGTTTCTTCGTAGGCTACAAGGATTTGACCTGGAACCGCCTAATTGCCACTCATTAATCCTTTTTTCTTTCTCGGTCAGTTTAGAGTACGGATTAGTAGACTGAATCTACAAATCACTTCGCTATTGCATAACAGTAATAAAGAGCTCATAAATTCCGTACCCACGCATCGAAGGATTTATATTTATTAGTTGCACGCTTTGCACCGGTGACCGGAGCGGCCGCGCGCATCGAGAGAAGGGGACGTTGGTCGATCGGTCGAACTCCATGGCGGCGCTTCACCACCACCACCAGATCAAGGCGCCGACGCCGACTTGGCTCATCCTTATGGCTACCCCGCCGCCGAGGGACGGGGCCAAGAAGCTGGCGGCGGCGGCGTACTCGCCGCTCCTGCTGTCGACGTCCGTGTGGCTGAAGGCGCAGGACGCCAAGAAGAGCAAGGACGACGGCGGCGACGCCCTCCCGGCGTCGCCGAGGATCACCTGCATGGGGCAGGTCAAGGGGAGGCCGAGGAGATGTTCGGCGGCGCTCGGCGGCGACCGGCCAGCCGCGAGAGGTAGTTCGGGTGCTCACCGCGGCGGCAAGCAGCTGCTGGAGCGGCTCACGCTGGGGCTGTTCGGGCGGCGGAGGGGGAGGACGTCGTCGCGGGCGTGCTCCAAGGTCAGGGACGTGCCGGGCTGCTCGTCGGCGTCGTCGCGGGGGAGGAGTCCTTGCGGCGGCGGCGCGGCGGCGGCGGTGTGCACGCTTGACCCGCCGTTGCCGGTGATGAGGCGGCCCGCGGTGGACGACGACGCGCCGACGCTTTGGGAGAGGCGGCGCGGCGGTGGCGGGAAGGTCCTGGAGACTCTCCGGTTAACGTAGATCGCCGGCTCGCTGCAGAGTTTGCGCTTGGCAAACCGCTGCCCGCGGGTGAGTAGTGACAGAGGAGGCCAAAGACAACGAAGTAAAGGACGACTTGAGCCGAAGGCTATGATAATTTCCTAAAATTTTGTCCATAATAACATATATGTTTAATGTTTACTCAATTTTTAGCTAATTTGTATAGTGGTATGTGATCCTACTGTCCTTTTGAAAAGCCTGATCTCTACAATTTGGAAGCTCGCCCTTTTTTTTTCTCCCCACATTCCTTTGGAGTTTCGGTCTTCGTTTGTACTTAACGTGACGGTGCGCTAGTTGGGCCTGGGCTAGCTTTCGCACAAAATTTGCGCCCAAAATATCAACAACGCCCACCAACGGGAACAAGACGGCCCACAAAGGGATCTGGCATCTGGGTGTGTTCTGTACTCCCCCTTTTCCATCGATTTTTTGTTGATAATAATCATTATCCCTCAAATTAAATAAGTAGTAAATGCTGGACTGGATTTATGTAAATAGGAAGGACGGAGAAATAGCGTCCAGACGTGGGGACGCTATCGTGCACGACGTCCTACCCTGGATGTACTGGACAATGGCGTCCAGCCTCTGGTTAGACCCACCGAGCCCAAGCCCATAGTCATTTCTCGACCATCCGTCATCCACAGACAGTAGACACCGCTCGCTGACGAATATTTTGCGATTTTAATTTTATTTTTTTTAAAGATTTATAAAACTAATTTCTCGTTTCAAACAATTGAAAAATGGTTCCTGCCGTTCTCTAGGAGGGCTCACGACCGTTGAACTCCATCGATGTTTTGGGTATTTTTAAATTTGTGAAATTTCGGAGGGCCTAAATGCAAAAAGATCGCCCGTAACCCTAACTCTAACCTGCTTCGGCGCCTCCGCTCGTCGTCGCTTCCACGCGCTGCTGCCCCGCCTCTGCGCGTCGCCGCCGCGGCCTTCATACTCCGTCTTCGTCGCCGCCCCTCCGGTGCCGCCCACCCCAGCGGCATGCCCGATTACGGCGATTTTGCGCGTAGGCCTTCTAAATTTTCATAAATTTAAAAAATATCCAAAACGTCGACGGAGGCCAACGGTCGTGAGCCACGTCACAAAAATCGTCTTCTAGGAGAGCGATTTTTAAAAATTGTCCTCCCAAAGAATGGCGGGGGACCATTTTTGCAATTATTTGAAACGAAAAATTAGTTTTACAACTCTTTAAAAATAAAATTAAAAATACAAAAAATTCCCTCGGCAGACCGCCCATCCATCCCGCATAGCGAGGCGGTGCGTCTCGGCGCCTCCTCGGCTACCTTCCATGTCAAGTTCTACTGTCGCGCCTAAAGATGGCAACGGGTAAAATCCGCGTGGATAGTGATATCTCAAACCCGTACCGCGAGATAAATTTTGTACCCGTGCCCACGCCCGCTACCCGCCACGGTAGCAACACCGCCCGCGCCGCTACCGCGGCGGAACATGCCGCGAGAGCATACCCGCATACCCGCAAAACATACCATATGAATAGTTCACATAAATAGTTCATCACATGACCACACATTTCACATGAATAATTCACATAAATAATTCACCACATGACCACACATAGCACATAAATAGAAAAAAACATATTGTTCAATAACAAAGTCTTCGAAGTGATGCAAATAAATAAGACATGAACAAGTTAATTAGTCGAAATCCGCTCTAGTGAAGCAAGATTCATCTTTGAGACCTTCTTCATTGTCTTCAAGGCATGACCAAAAGCTATTGAACCTTCCATCACCGTCATCTATATTCAAGTTCAAACATATAGTGCGGATAGACGGGTTTGCGGATACGGGTCTACTTAAGTTTTACCCATATAAAAATACCCGTTGGACACAACCCTATACCAAAGCCCGTACCCGCGAGCATAAGTTCACGCCTGTATCCGCGCCCGCTGGGTCGGGTACCCACGGGTATACGGATTTTTTATGTCCGTTGCCATCGCGCCGGCTTCCCTCGGAGTGGAGACCAGCCTCTCTGGCGCATTCCTCGCCTAGCCGATCGACCATGATCAATGCCCATCATCGATATCATGTTTGCTCAGGCAAATATTTCTCCTTGCTATATACTTGCAGTCTTGCAGATGATGTAGGCGGGGCTAATTAATGACGCTGTCCTCTTTCACCATCCGTGCACCATTGTATTGTTCCAGTCCTTCATCACGAACGGAGATCGAATGCTTCTGGGTGACCGGCGCTGAGGCCCTTGTTTCGCCGAAATGATCATTTTGGGCTTGGGCCGGTCTGTGTTGGACGGATGAGGATTTCTCAGATTGTGGACGTTGCTACCATCAGCGTCCAGGGCTGGACATCGTTACCAACAGTCGTCCACATCTGGACGCTAGGCACAATAACGTCCATCCTAATTGTGTAAACCTTATAGGTGCGTTTTTATAAAAAATATAAAAAAATTACTTAAAAATTATATTAATCTATATTTAAAGTTTTTTATAATTAATTAATTATGTGCTAATCCATCGTTTCGTTTTTCATAGAAGAAAGGTTCTGAATCGAACGCATGACTATTTGTCGCATAGGGCGTAGGCGCCCCTAATTCGAAGCAGGGACTTGCAGTTCCAGGAATCCTTACTAATTCGTTAAATCTGTGTCACAGATTGATTAGATTGAAATTTTATATAACTATTAAGTTTGGAATAAATCCACTTCAAACTACTTCAATCTTTTCCTCGTGTGGATTAAACAAACAAAGCTCTACGAGCAGCCGGCCCCCGCGTCATTTAAGAGTTCGCCCCGGTAGCCGCCGGGATGGCGGGATGGGACCGAGACAACGCGATCGCGACGGCAATGCCGGCCCCGCCAGCCGCTGCTACACATCGGATGTCGAATCAGCGGGAAAAATCGACACTTGCACTGTGTTGAAAGTTGAAACACACACACTTTTGTGTCTTCAGGATAATATTATTCGATCTGAACCAAACAAGGACATACTAGGAGAGTATCTAAAACCTCAAAACAAGTGTAGCCCTGACCAGTTGACTAGCTTTCTCCGAGTACAGTATACTCTGCTAAGTTTTTTGGTTGTCTGAATTGTTCTTCGGCTCATTCCAAGACGTCAAACGCTGGACAAATCCATCGATGCACCTCTCGTCGCGCTCCCTGTCCGCCACGATCTGCTGCAGCTTCCGGGCATTTGCGGCGAATGTCTTCCCCTCTTCCTCCATCACGACGGCGCGGACAGCTCCGGCGACGCCGCCTCGGTCGAACGATCCGTCCTTGTCGTTCCTCGGCACCGTCACTCCGAGCTTTCTCCCCGCGAGAATCCGCGCGTTCGGGCCTTGGTCGCCTATGATCGGCAGCATGATCAGCGGGTGCCCGAACTGGAGCGCCTCGACGACGGAGCCCCATCCGCAGTGCGTCAAGAACGCGCACACGGCGGCGTGCGCCAGTATGCTCACCTGAGGAGCCCACCGCGTCGTGACCAGCCCGCGCTCACCGATGCGGTCCAGGAACCCCTCTGGTAGGACGCTTTCCCCGTCGACGCCGGCGGGCTTCCTCATGGCCCAGAGGAAGCGGGTCCCGGCGAGATCCAACCCGTGAGCCAGCTCGCGCAGCAGGGCCGCGCTCATCGGCGCCTCGCTTCCCAGCGCGACGTAGACGACCGTGTTGGCCACCTGCTGGTCGAGCCACTGCATGATTGCGTCGTGCTCGCCGTTCTTGCTGACGCCGCGGGCGCCGTCGGGCCGTGGCGGGAGCAAGCCGAACGGGACGACTGGCTTGCCGTAGAACCTCGTCAAGATCGTGAACGCGCCGGGCTCCAGCTCGGGGCAGCTCCGCATGGCGACGAGTTTGGACCTCTTCAGCGTCAGGCTGAAGCGAGTCATGATGGACACCCCCGAGGCGCCTTCCGTCGCGAAATCCTCCGTGGCGCGCTTCGCCTCGAACCTCGGCGCCGCCGTGCCCATGGACCGGGCTAAAGCCTCGCGCTGGTCCGCGCTCGTCTCGGTTGGCGGAGCAGACGAGGCCACGACGGCTGCAGAGCAGGGGAGAATCATGGCGCACGGCACCCCGCGCTCCTGAGCAGCCGCAGCGACCCAGTGATGCATAAAGTCGGCGAAAACCCAATCCGGCCTCTTGCCGCCGGCGCACGCGGTGTCGAGGAACGCGGAGAACGGCGCGGCGAGCCCGTCGAACGCCTTCCTGTGAAGCTCGAACTTCTCGAACGGGACGTCGCTGGTGGCCTCGGCGCCGTCGGGGAGGCCGTCGATGCGCGGCAGCGGCAGTGCGACGAGGTCGACGAGCCCCACCAGCGCGGGGCGAACTGGTGGGAAGCGGGCGAGGTTGCGCGGGGTAGAGACGAAGGACACGCGGTGGCCGCGCGCGGCGAGGCGCTCGGCGAGGTCGAGGCAGGGGAGCAGGTGTCCGAAGGCGAGCCACGGGAAGATGACGACGTGCAGCGGCGACGGCGAGGAGTGGGCGTCCATTTTCGGCCGGCGGGCACCGGGTCAGCGTGGGTGTGGGAACGTGGTGTTTTGGCTGATCCAGTGTATAGGGAGTATGCAGCCCGCGGCCGTTAAGTTAGACGAAGATATAGACTCATTTTCGTGTGGAAACGTTTTTCAAATATTATATAAATTTATTTTAAAAATATTAGATAGATTTATTTAAAAATATTAGATAAATTTATTTTTTTATGTTTGTAATAATTAAAACTTAATTATGTTATCACTTAATCTTCACCTTCGTTAAATTCAAACCGGACGAGAAAACAAGGACGCATCGCCCTCGAGAATCTTTGCTGGTTTTCTTCCTTCCTCCTAAAATATACTCCGTCTAAAATTAATTATAATACTATAATATACTTTAACCATTAACTTATTTTATATTATATCACCAATAACTATAAAAATAATATCCGATAAAAGTATCTTAAATACTTAATGTAGATATTGTCAGTGTGATTATTAATCAAGTTTGATTTTCTTCAAAATTAGAACAACCTATTTGATACGGAGTGAGTAAAATATTTTAATCAGATGAGACACGTTCTATTATTATAAATCTAGATAAAAAGTCTATTAAAAATTTATTGTACTAGATATGATATGTCACATCTAACTAAAGAATTTTATATATTTTATGACAGTAGTAGTATATGCGATGTAAATATGGTAAGATTCACATGAAAGGATGTAAGTAGGCAAGCCCATCATTCACATGAAAGCCCGTTTGTTAGTTCATTTCTCATATGGTTCATGGTAGTATATTCTAGTTTCGTTCTTTCAAAAGACCGAAAACGACTAATTAGTCTAGTATTAATATATAAAAATTAATAAATAAATTTATTAGCTTTTTAAACAACTTTTACATAAAAATTTTTTACATAATAATATTATATTATTTAGTAGTTTGAAAAATATGTTAACAACAAACGAGTGTCTGGTTGAGAAGACCGTAGCCTTAGAAAAAATAAACTATAAATGAGATCAGCGGAAAAAAACTCGTTTGCCCGTCCTGCTGGAATCCCAGGTGTTGTTGTCTGTTTTGGGAGCGTGATTGTGGCCTTGTGGATCGGCATGGGCATACGTTGTCGACAGAACATGTCATAATTTGTGCTGGCGGTAAAAAACTGTGTTCTCGCGTGTGGTTTATAGGTTTATATGCACCACTTGCATGCAAATGGGCCAGCAAGGAAATCAATCTCTGAACCACCTCATCTGCTCCCCTGCCTTTTGTGTGATACTATCGATCCGTTCGATCTGATAGGACTTGATTTTATAATTTTAGATTCTAATTTTTTTAATAAAATCAGAATCGATATAATAAAATAATAATCAGAATAATATTTTAGATGATTTTATGATGATTCTTGGAAAAACTGGTTTCAGTTGATTCTGAGGAGAAACTGTTTTTTTTATTCTTACTTCCTATATCACTTGAAGAAGTACAAAATATACAAAATAATTTGTTTAACAAAGATTCTACTGATTCGAATAGAATCAAGAAAAAAAATTCCTAATAAACGAGGTCTATATATACGAATCAACCGTATGGCAACGACAGAGTGCCTACTTCCACCGAAAAATCAACTTACACATGCACGAATTGAATTATCGGGACTTATTTTTTCAAATCAGCAAGAGTATATTCGCGCCGTTACTTGGATTAACCGGAAACTGATGACTTGTTGAATCATAAGTTAAGAGCGGGTGATTAGACTAATTACCTAGCGTAATCTGCTCCCGTGTATTTTCATCGTTCATTGAAATTCACTGAGGAAAAAAAATCATTGACGAATTGACGGAGGTCCGAGAGAGTTCCGCGTGGATGGCTACACGATCTGCAGAGACAGAATAACAGTGTCGCTGGTCTGCGTAGGACGAGATTTGCCGCGAGAGCAATGTACCCTCGATTTTGTGCCGAGCGATTAGATCATCATCACATTACGAGAAGAGACGAAGAAGAAGAACTGATTCCATGCATGGGGATTAGGAGAAGATGCAGTAATACAAGCCTGATTCGGTGCCGAGTGATTAAGGCTCTATTTTTCTACACTAGTTTTTGGCTTTTCTGGCTTTTCAACCTATAATAAACCAAAAAAATGAAAGAAATAGCTACTTTATATGTTTATCTTCTCAAAAATCATTTGGCTTTTTTAAACTACAAAAGCTTTTCAACCTATAGTAAAACAAAAAGTGAAAGAAATAGCTAGTTTCTATGTTTATCTTCTCAAAAATCATTTGGTTTTTTTAAACTACAAAAGTTAAAAGCTAGAGGCCCATCAGGATGATCTTTTCTGGCTTTTGAGGATAAAAACTACCCACCTCTGCCACTGTAATAAACATATCGGTTCATGTATAATCCAATCTCGCTTGCGTGTGAGGCAGGGGGATAGGGTACGACGACTCCCGTGCCGCCGCCACCAGAGACGGCGCGCTGCCTCTCCTCCCCCGCTGTCGCCGGCGCCAAGGTACGTCGGCTTCTTCTCCTCCCCCATCCCCGCCGCCCTTTCCTTCCCTCGCGGCGCCGCCCTCTCTGCTACAGGTAGCATGGTGCGGCCGCCACCAAAGCCAGCGCGCCGTCTATCCTCCTTCCGCCATGGTGCTGCCGCCACGAGCCGGCGCGCCGCCTCTCCTCCCGGTGTCGCGCTGTCTCTCCTCCCCGCCGTCGCGTCGCCTCTCCTCCCCACCATCGCGTCGCCTCTCCTCCCCCTGCCGTCGCACCACCTCTCCTCCCCCGCCGGCGCGCAGTCTCTCCTCACCCCGCCGACACGCTGCCTCTCCTCCCCCGCCGTCGCTCCGTCTTCTCATCCCCCCGTCCCCGCCGTTCTCTCCTTCCCTCGCTGGCGCGCCCTCTCTGCTCCCCTTGATGGATTTTCAGGTTCCGAATCCGATCGAATTTAAGCAAACAGATCAAACAAACTCCTCAGTAAAGAGCATTTTCTCCATCTCATTTTGGCAGCCGTTGATGCCGCGGCGACTGCGGCAAAGGGTGTTGGGGACCATGGGATGGTGTCCGCGTTGGCTTCCTGCCCGGTGTTGGCCGGCAAATGCTAAATCTGAGCCACCATTGATGGATTCTTCACCATTTGGTCACGATTTCATTATACATTGTCATCCCTCTTCCTCCCTCTCATCTCTGCGCGCTTGCTATGTGGTGATGATGGTTTTTATTTGCTAGTTTCTCCTGCAGTCCTGCTGTTCAATAATTGCCAGTTTACTTCGTATTGTGGTAGAGCAACTAGTTTTTATGAAGATTCTAGTTGGTATAATATGTTTAATCCTTTAAATCTGTAGAAAGATTAGGTTTTTTTGTTTGCTGGGATTTTCGTGATTATAGGAATCTGTGGCAGCAGGCCTTGCCCTGCCCGTCTGATAAACTGTTTGCTGAAATGTGATAATTTAGATGAGCATGAAGGATAAACCCGTTGTGATTGCCAATTGGGATGTTGAAGCAACAAAGATATTTTGTGAAATATGTGTTGAGGAAGCTGAAGCGGTAACACACCTCATGGCACTCTATCCAACAAGGGATACATAAATGCAGCTGAAAAGTTTAAGGTAAGGACAGGGATACCAAATGATCGTGATAAGAACTATGATCCAAAAGATGAACTTCGAGAAGAACAAGGCCAAGAAGATCAAGAAAGCCAGCCGGCTAATGTAAGCCAACCGAATGAGGAAGAAGACGAAGTCGACATGAATGCATTTCGTGATAGCATTGCTAATGCTTTGATGTCGATGAGAGAATGATATACAAAATGTTACTTATTTTGTCATGAAAATATTATATTTTGCTACCTCTAAAATTATTATTATTAGTATCATCATTTGAAATATTATTGATACATTTCGAAAAAAGTAGATTCATTTTTTGATATTTTAAACTTCATTTGGTTTAAAAGCTAATCTGAAGAAATTTGTGAAACATGCTTAGCTTTTATAGTTCCAGCTTCTAGAGGTAGTAGGAGCCAAAAGTCAGAAGTCATAAGCTTGAAAAAAACAAGGCCTAAGGAGAGAGGTTGAAGATGAAGCCATTTGGATATTTGTGTATTAGCCACGTGTCTGCAATCTAATAGGGATGCCACTGTTGTTGGGTGGCACCCGGTGCCATATAATCTTTTTCCCTATTTATGTTCTTGACTTCTGGTTCTCGGTGCATCTATAGTCGGCTGGATCAGGCTAGTGGCTCATAGGAAGCACGTCCTGGTGAGCTTCAAGGCTCCAACCCAGACAAAGCGCCAACTTGGGTACCGGCTCCACACGTCCGACTTTTTTATATTTTAATTTTTTTTGGGAAAATTATTACAAATAAGTGTTTCGTAGTTTTAATTCGAAAAATAGATCCCGAGCTCGACGTCATAGATCTTGGCGTCGAGGTTGGCGCCACACCTCATGTACTTCTTTAGATATACTAGTGAATGTGCACGTGCAAGACAGGTCAACATATACAGTTGAGAAAAAAATATGATTATTGCTGATCATATACTGATATATTATTAAAAGAATCATCATAGACACTGATAAAAATAAAATTATTGTAAGCATTGTATTGGTAATGCATGAAATAAATCTAAAATTATTTTTCATAATTGATTCCGCTTTCACTTCCAGATCAGTCCTTGTCACGCTCTGCTATAACCATCCTACATCTGAGGCCAGTCTTGAGGAAATCGTGGATCGTAATATTGAGGAAATCTGGATGCACATGTTAACATGAAAAGTTCCTTCTGAAAGAGAAGAAATGTGTATATGAAGTTTGTATTTGCACACGAAAGTACAGGGTAACTTGCCCTGCAGGCCGTGCCAACCAAATGTAGAGGTGAACAGGAAGACATCAAGCTCAGAGGAGAGGTTAATGGTCAGCTACACAGTTTCAGGATGCAATGAGCAACATCACACTAAGGCATACATTAGTGAACCACACTAAGATACCAAGAGTTCTGCCACATCATTTTATGGTAAAAAAATGTTGTTTGCAATATGTCAACAACAAAATGATCTCTTCATCACAAAAGGCTTCCTGGAAGCACCTTCACAACTGACTGGCAATTTCTATTTAGAATCAATAGAAAAACAACAACATTGACTTTTGGTCCCAAAAAGGTTGGGTTAGTCAAGAGATAAAACCTACCACACGAACCAAAAGGAAAAAGAGTGCTATAAATCAAATTATCCAACAATTACCAACCTCCCTGTTATTGTGGCATAACCAGAACTACAGTCTACTGCACATATACATATTACTATCATATTCTACAATCTTAGTTAACAAATATCATTTGGATTTGGGTGGTAACTATTGATTCTTAAGAAAGGTACACTGGCATTGCACCATTCAGATCAAGTATTTTGCTTCTCCTATGACATCCTACAACCCAATGTCAATTATCTACAATCTACATTTCCCTGTAAATTAATCATCAACAAGCACAACAGATGCATCTTGAGTAAGATTGAGAATTTATTTATTTTTCTTGAGAGGACAAGAATAAAGAGTTGGATTCAATCCAAAACACAACACAAAAGTATTGATAGCCTATCCCGGTCAATTATGTTACTGGTCCTACATCAACTGGATGTCAAATAATGTGATAGTCCTTATTCCATAGATTATTATCAATAAGCATAATGGTTAGTACCCATTAAGAATAAATCTTTTGGTTGCAAGAAGAGAAGTGTAGAGAGTTCACATCCAATTCTTGGCATGACAGAAGTACTTTTTAACACTACAGACTAACTAATATAAGACTTGTATATTGTAAGGTGGTGATGGTGGAGATGGGAGAAAAAAAAGAAAGAAATAAACCTTTCCAGACACTTGTCCTCAGTGCTTCAATAGAGAGCCCTTGAACATATTCGCCCAAATACTTGCGAAGCAAATACAACACCTACAGTTAAAATTGTTGAATTTTATAACTCTGCAAAATCAAAAATACTATCTTAAAGATAAATTTATTGAATAAGAAAATGATAAAAGGTTTGGAAATTCTGGATCAAAATAACGAACTGTGAGCATGAGGATGTACTATACAACCTGTGTTATTCTCTATTCCAGAAAAGAGTACAAAAAACCACACATGGTCAAATGGTCAGTGAAAAATAAGAAAAATCAACTAAAATGTCAGTAAATGTCTAATCAGTGAACAAGAATTTATAAACAAATACAAGTTCTATTATATAGATATATGCAGATAGAGTGATGTCAAGTCAAATTAACACTGACCAAATAAATTTATTAATGCAACAAGCCATAGGATAAGCGTAACTTAACCAGTGATCTAATTTTATCGAACTTATATTTTAAAAAAAGAAGTTATAATCAATACTACATACTCACACTTGTTGGTGGCCTGCGCGCTTGTGCAAGGAAGTGGATGAGTGGGCTTTACATGCTTTGCTTTGTTGAGTTAGAAATCAAAAGTAGCCAACCAAATTACCAATTTACCACTGCACTTCCGGTTACATCCTAGATTTTGTGTGGAACTTTTAGGTATGCCAGTGCACACCCGGAACCCCTCCAGGTCCACCCTTACCTGAAGGTAGTATACACATGGCACTAATTACAACGCTTTATCTAAATTTTCAAACATAAACATCCAAATCGTGAGAGAAGTTAAACGATTTGCATTATCTAAAAAGATGCACATGCTAATCAAATTGTTTAAACTAGGATATCATGAGAAACATGACACTGTCATTTATTATTCACATCCACTAATTTCACCATTTTACATTTATAATGTAAAATTGGAAACCAAGATAGTTAGATTGTTGGTGGGTTAGTTCGGTGGCCTGCGAGTGAGAACAAAATATGAGGATCGCCGGCGACCTGACTGGCTATGCAGTGGGAAGGAATTCAGTGGCGGCGCGCGACGGATAAACAAACTGAAATCATTGTGAAACAGTAAATTGTGACTCAGCTGAACTTAATTAGTCACACAGTTAATGTATAATATATGCCATCAATCCACACTAACTATATAGATGCCCTTATTTGACCAGTGACCATTAGTTAGCGCACAAAGCAAAAAATTGATCATGCAAAAATTGTGAAATGGGATTCTGCAAAAAAAAAACCATCTACGTAGAAGTTGCTTCCCTCAGTCAGCTTATCACATATATCAATTGTTTGGATACAGCCACAAATCATCTCTGATTATACATTTGGAAGGCCAACCAGACAGCTCATAAGCTTGCTATGGTAGTTTTTTCTTTTAAAATCATTGTAATTGGGTCGATGAACCCTGGCTTTATTTTGAGAATGTGTGAACAATATGATTATTTTATGAAATCAAAAAAGCTTGCCAAATGGCATTAAAAACAACAGCTAATGAAAGATATATTGCCATCAGTCCACACTAACTATATCAAATAATAAAATTGGGAGTGTAAAGAAATTCAGACAGAGGTGATAGGGTTGATTGAATATCAAGAACAATGGACATCTTGATCCATAGCAGTGAAGTTGAAACAGTTGACGTCAGGCCAAAGTTGCACACTAGATTAGCTATAGTTAAAATTGTTACTGCCTAATGGAGTCAGCATTGAGAAATTCGAGAAACAACTAACTATTGCATCTTAGAGATACTGCTTTTGCTATTGATCTGCCCACTAACTTGTTAATTTCATTGTATATTAGGCATGGCATCTCAATTAGTAGAAAAACATGGTATCTCAATTAGCAGAAAAAAAGATGCCATAATGCATCAATGAGATCTTTTAGAGATGATATAAAATCTATTCCTCATCAGTTAAAATCTATTCCCCATCAGTTCAAATTTTCTAGACTGCTCTATTGATGGAGTCGCTTAGCAAAAGCAATGCCATTTTCTGTAGATCATATGATCCTATCCATTTAATCCATTGTTACGCGTTACTAACAACAAAATGCCATGTAAATACAGAAGAAAGGAACCACATTTACACTCCATACCGTTGCCAAATTACATAAAAGGGCATTGTTATGAACAAATTGAAAAACTTTGCTTAAAAGAACACTGCCCGGACCAATTAGGCCACTGTTCTGTACATACCTAATGGAGAAATTGCATATCGTTAGCTTGGTGAGGCACTTGAGGGCGGCGACCTCAACCAGTATGGAGCACGCGGACGACCTGGGAGGAACCATGGAGAGCTTGAGCTCCTTGAGCGCCCGCATCCGGCGGAGCGGCGCCCCCGGAGACCCTAGGCGCGGACACCTTCACCTGCAGGCTCTCGAGCTGGTCCAGCTCCCCGGCCTCCGGCGGGAGCACCTCCACATCGTTGCGAAAGAACTTGAGCGACCTGAGGCTCCTGCGGCACCCGCCGATGGAGCGGGGCATGAGGTTGTACATGTTGCGGTAGATGTACACCTCACTGTCGTTCCGCACCGCGGCGTGGGACGGAGAGAGCGCGACGAGGTCCCAGGTGTTGCCGGCGACGTGAGTGGCGTCAGATCTGCGCGCGGGGAGGTCATCGACGTCGGGGTCCGTCGCGGCAGGGGCCATCTGGGTGCCGCCGGGGCTGGACGTGACGGGGTTTTTGGGACAGCGTGTTGCCACCTAGGGTTTCATACACGGGAAGAAGGGGGTGGGGAAATAATAAGAAGGGGGCGAGGAGGGGAGCGGCAGAGGACGCCCGCGAGGAGACGGGAGGCGGAGGGCGCGCGCGAGGCGGTGGGCGTGGCGAGGAGGGAGTCGGTGTTCTGTACGAATGCGGTAACCGAATATATACTAATAAGATGTTAATTGCTAATTGCGGGATGAACTGATACAGTTTATATTAGTATAGATTTGGCACAACTGTTTATTAGCTCAGTTGGTTGTTGCGCAGTGCTAATGTCTTGAGGTCACATGTTTGAATTTTGCCACCTACGGTTTTGCAAAAAAATTTACATTAAGTTTTCTTACGCAGAGGCTTAGCCTTGATGACGAGTAAGTTATTTGTTTTAGTATAGGTCGGCGCCAAGATCTATGACGCCGAGTTCGGTGCTAATAACAACGGCACCGAGCTCGGCGTCAATAGCGACGATGCCGAGATGTGTAAGCTCGACGCCAATAACAATAACGTCGAGCTTGGGTCCATTTTTCGAATTAAAACTATGAAAGACCTATTTATGATAATCTTTTTAGAAAAACCAAAAAAATTCGGTCCACACGCACGTTGACGCACGGTTCGGTGGCTCGCACGTTGAGCCAACGAATTGATGGTGGGCTGGGCTCGTTTATGTCGTTGTTGATGTGAATTTTTAGCTTTTTAATTTTATGTTTTAAAAGATTTACAAAAATAATTTTGGTTTGAAAATATTGTAAAACTAGTCGTCTCTCGCCCTCCGGGAGGCGAGATTTAAAATCGCCTTCTCAGAGGGCGTTTTTTCTGACGTGACGGACGACTGTTGGCCGCCGTCTGCCGCGCGCGTGTAATTTTGCATTTTGCCCCCTTCCCGCCCTTACAAAGGGCATTTTCTTGTGCGGTGAACGGTGATAAACGATGAACAGTGATGAACGATGCAGAACGGTGATGACCGATAAATGAACGGTGAAAATAAGGTCGGGAAGGGGTAAAATGCAAAAATATATGTGCGCGACAGACGGCGGCCAACGGTCGTCCGCCACGTCAGAAAAAACACCCTCCCGGAGGGCGAGAGACGACTAGTTTTACAATATTTTCAAATCACAAATTACTTTTGCAAATCTTTTAAAAAATAAAATTAAAAATGCTAAAAATTCTTATTGATGTTGCCCTCCATTGGGTGACGGTGGCATGAGGTCGAGGAGGACAAGAACGATGCGCACCGTGCCATGGCTCGTCGCACTGGACGTGTGTGAGGCAGATGAGGTTACATGTAGCCACGTAGGGCATGGAGATCTGAACAACGCACGATGGTCCTGACCTCCAGGTAGAGATGGCAATGGGTACCTGAAACCCGAGTACCCGACGGGTTTTACCCGATAAAGAAACGGGTATGGGATGAATTTTCTACCCGCGGGTACGTTTTTGGATGAAAACACATACCCATCGGGTATGTCGGGTGCGGGTATGGGTATGTACTACCCATACCCGTCTACCCACGGGTAAGAAATACCCGTCTAAAAAGTCTAGCTATCCTTCCTCAGCCCATTTAGTCTATAAATATGCTGTGAACCTTACTACCTTGCTGTGAATTTGGAGGTTGAAATGAAAGGATTTTATGTGTCTTTCTACCTTGTTGTGAATTTTGAGGTTGAAACGGAAAGATTTTGTGTGTAGGATGACCTACATGTACATACTCTGTCGGGTGCGTTGACGGGTACGGGTAACCCGTCGGGTAGAATTATCCGTGCGGGTATGGGTATGAAAGTACTTTCTTACCCGCATACGGATACGGATAACCTGACGGGTAAAATTTACCCTGGCAGGTATAGGTATGGGTGAACACTACCCATCGAATATATATCCGTTGCCATCTCTACCTCTTGGTGCTCCACGAGATCGACGGAGGGGCAAATGTATTAAATAGCGTTCATAGCAGATGTTATAGCTAGCGACCCACTACCGCTACGCCCTAGCGGACTGGATACAATATATTGGAATTTAGCGGCCGTTGTTTTGACTTAGCGAGCAGCTACAATTTGATTTAGCGGTCTATACTTGTCCTTATAATTTATCACTAATTTATTTTTCAGTTACTTTATTAATATTTTAAAGTCATTATTTATATATATATATTTAAATACGTATTATCACTATTAAAACTTAGTGTTCGCTATAGCGTCCGTTATCTACGATCTGCTACATAGACATTAATTCGCTATTAACCCGTGATACGCTATTTATTACCTTGCGAAGGGGATCAGTGGAGGCCCAGACGAATGCGAGCCAAGGTCATGACATCCAGGCAACCTGGCCTTGTAGCCTTGAGAAGGATCGTCCCACGTCCATATATAGTGTGGGAACAAGCGTGCAGATCGATCGGCTTGACTCGTGTTCATGCTAGTGTTATAGTGTTATAGCGCTCACTGCTAAGTGCAGGCACTTGTAACAGTTCTATGCAAGCCAGCTACACATAAAGGCTTAAGGCTTGCCGGCCGGTGTGCATGCAACGGTGTGACCATGGTCCACAATATTGGTTGAGGGGGAAGTGATGAAAAAGGGGAAGTTTTTGACCAATTTTTTCACGAACAGGCATTAACTTAATTTGCATACTATCGTATTAAGCTTGAGAAGAAAATATACAACGAATCCGAAGAAAGAAAACAAAAGAAAAAAATGGGGACAAAGCCTAAATGGCTAAGGTTCTGTTTAGTTCCTCTAAAATTATGTAAAGTTTTTTTTATTTTAGATATTTTTATGAATTTGGAACTAAACAACCATATATAAAGTTGGGTTGTAAACTTTTGGGTTTTGAGATATTTGAGATACAAAACTCTGTAAAATTTTTTTGGTAGACAAGCTTGACACACTTTACCCCACGACCTAGACTTTCCAAATCATGCAAAACCGAAAAATATCTCCCCTTCTCTCATCCGCATCCGCCACGCCAGCCCCATCCCTCATCCGCCGCATGCCCACCGCAACCCTCATCCACCGCCTGCCATCGCCATCTTCTTCTCAAGTTTCACCGGTAGCCATCCCCATCCCTCCTCCGCCGGCAGCCATTCCCATCCCCTTCTCCAGATCCGCCGCGAGACATCCCCATCCCCTTCTCAAGTTCCGCCACCAACCATCCCTATCCCGAGTTTGCCGCCAGCCATCCCCATCCCTTATCTGCCGCTTGGAGTCCCCATCCCCTTCTCCGGATCCGCCGCCGCCATCCCCATCCCCTTTCTCTCCTTCTCCAAATCCATGGCGTGGAGGATGTTCGGCTACGGCAACAACGACCAGTACGGCTACGACTCTAGGAACTTCAATGAGGATGGCTACGGCGACTGCAAGTGCACCAGGGATTTCCTATCACAGCCAAGTCCCTATTCGACCGCCGATGGGTACAAGTACTTCCCCGACGTTGCTAGCCGCATTCCCGACGCTCCCTGGTCGGGGACGGAGGCGCTAGACCTCAACGGCGGCGAAGGGTGGCCTGGAATGGGGACCTACAAGGGCATCCTTCGCTCCGGACCTCAAGATGGAGGCAGCGACACCAGCACGGTTCCCCCTCCTGTTCGTGTCCCTCCCTGGAGCGGTAGTCGTACCCTCGGCTTGCGTGGGGCTCGTAGCGTCGTTGGAGGAGGCCCCACGGTCAACCAATCCGGCGACTGTCACCTTGCTCGTGGCCAAGCCGAAGGTCGAGTGATGTGTGGATCTATATCCAGTGCGTCGGCAGGATCCAGGGGTGCGCTGCACATCTAATTGCGGCTTCAGACAACTTCAACTTCGGAACGGCAAACGACGACAACATCACCGACGCTCAAGTTCTGGTAAAATTTCATCCTCATCTCATTGTAAATGGTTGTATTTTTATTTGAGCTTGCGGAGCTAATATATCACTTGAAACAAGCAAAATCATGGTTGTATTTGTTATTTGACAAATATCTATTGATTTCAAAGTTGCAAGTGACCTAGAAATGAATAGATACTCATTTCTCATCTTTCAGCAATTGTGTTAAGAGAATTTTTTTAGGCAAAAGGCAGGAGCTCTGCCTGGATTATATTAAGGACATAGAAACATGAGAAGAGAATTTTTATTGCCATACTATCTGTGGAGATTATGGCAATCGGGTATCTACATGGCACGTTTATCCGATTGGAGGTAGGGATAGATTGCACGTACTATATCTGTAAACCAAATATGACTTGGGTATTACGTTGCCGATTGAGATAAGGCAACGGCCCATAGTCATGGTTTGGTAAGATTGAGGAAACTGACTTAGAATTAGATAGGGTTTCCGATTTGTAAGCCCGCCTCCCAAGACTATATAAGGGGGGTAAGGGGCGTCCCTTGAGGGATATCAGAGATCAGATCATATGCTTTACAAGCCCCTAGCTTTCAGCCTTAGATCACGAGATCAATAAAGACACTCGACGGATCGAATCCCCGAAACAGGAGTAGGGTATTACCTCACGAGAGGGCCTGAACCTGTCTAAATCCTCTTCTCCGATCTAACCCATGTGCCTTGCGATCTTGACTGGAAATTCTATTGCCGAAACCAAGTTTCAACAGTTGGTGCGCCAGGTAGGGGAAGCGCGTCAAGACTTCTTCGACAATCTCGCCGACAAGCGTGATGGGATCTCCTTCGGGATTCGACGACTTCGCCGCCAACGACTTCGGCAAATTCTCCTCTTTCGACCGGATTCGAACCAGTCGGAAGGAGACACCCACTCGGCGCCGTTCGGGCTCCCGAACAGTGCCGAGATCTACGACGACATCGTCAAGTCCAAGATACAGTCTACCCTCCCCGACGAAGGACTTCACTCGGCACCGTTCGGATTGCCGAACACCGCCAAAATCTGCACCGATCTCCTCGTCTCCCCAACAGAGACGATCTACTCCAAAGAAGACCTCTCGGCGCCGTTTGGATTACCAAACGCCGCTGAGATCTACGGCAAGATCCTCTCACCCGAGTCGAGGCCGACCCACTCGGAGGAATCCGCGTCCTCAAGCTATGACTCGGACTGGAACGATCCAGATCCAAACAACCCAGGATCGAGGGAGGTCGTTGTCATCCTCCAGCCATTCGGCTCATGCTCGTCTTCGGAGCTCAACGAATATCTCAGCTCCGCCGGCTTTGACGACCTCTATGGCATCCCCTCGGACGAAGCCGACGACTCAGGCCGCAACAAGGACTACGGCCGAAGTGCTTCGATGTCCTCATGGGCGAGGTGGCCGAATCCGACTCGGGCATGGCCCGCATGCTTGCGAGGAAGAACGAGCCAGGATTGAGCAAGAGCGCAAACTGGCGGAGGAGGAGGAGAAACGCAAAGAAGAAGTCGACAAGAGAAAACAAGATCTACGGGCAGCCGGACGGTCCGCTCAGGAGGCTATTCTTCAAACACGGGTCCGCAACACCAATATCTTCCAGACACCACAGCAGAACGCTGTTGCTGCTCTCACGCTCTTGGACACCGTCATCGAGACGACACCCCCCGACGTGACTCCAATATTAGATAAGATCAAGACCATCGTCGCAGCCAAAGCCAACGGTCATCCCTCCACCTCGGCACGAAGGCCGGCGAGTCTGTGGCTGAAACGCCGAGCAAAAGCGGCTCCGCCGCTAAGGTCGGAGACTACAAAAGGCCGAGGCGGCCGGTCGACAACTAGGCCAAGAGGCCCACACCACGAGTCCACGCAGAAGCATCAGGAGCAAACGGCCGACTCCCGTGACAAACGACATGGATGTCCACCCGTCCACCACCGCGTCCGCCGCAACAACAGCTCCAGCTACCCAACCAGCAGGGACCCGCCAGAGTGATCTGCGGGAAGTCCTCTGTCGCCGCTACCAAGAGCGAGACCAACGCACTCGGGAAGATCGGAGGATCACCCGACGACAACGACGATGGAGTGCCGGCTTTCACTCGGGAGCTTCGCCGAGTGCACCGGCGAATGGATTCAAGCCAACAGGAATAGAGAAGTATGACGGCAAGACCAACCCCAAGTCATGGCTTACCGTGTACACTCTCGCCATCCGCGCAGCAGGCAGCGACAACAAGGCTATGGCCAATTGCACCTGTGGCCCTCGCCAACTCGGCCGGAGCGGCTCACGAGCTGCCAAGAGGCTCGATCGGCTCGTGGGGCGGGCGAGGGACCACTTCATTGCCAACTTTCGGGGCACCTTCGAGAGACCGGCACCAGCCGACTTATACAACGTCATCCAGAAGCCGGACGAACCTCTGAAGGATTACATCCGGCGCTTCTCCGAGAAGCACAACAAGATCCCCAACATCACTAATGACATCATCATCGCCGCCTTCCAGAAGGGAGTCCGTGATGAGCTGTTAATCGGGAAGTTCGGACGCAAGCCACCGAAGACGGTGAAGCAAATGTTCGAAACGGCAAACTCTTACGCCAAATCCAACGATGCCATCAAGGCGGCGCGCTAAGACCGGCCCGACGGGAGGGAAGATAGCGGGCGGGAGGAAGCGGAATCCTAAGAAGGATAACGGCAACAACAACAACCAGGCCCAGAAGGACCGCAAGCGTCGATCCGAAGATCTGGTTGCCGCAACCTCCAACACACAACGCCGCCCCCGAGTCGCCGCCTACGATGCCATCATGAACGCTCAATGCACTCATCATCCCAATCACAAGCACGCGGCTAAGGACTGCTTCATTTATAAATAGTTCGCCGAGCAGTACGTGACGCAGCTCAACAAGAAGCCGACTAATGAAGCCGGCCCATCGGGCGCCAAGAAGAACAACACGGCGGAGAATGCCGAGCCTTTCCAAGACCCCGTGGGCGAGCTCAATCACATCTTCGGGGGGCCGTTAGCCTACGAATCCAAGAGGAAACAGAAGCTAATCGACCGAGAGGTCAACGCGGCGCAACCCGAAGTCCCTCAGTACCTGCGATGGTCGAAGGTGGCCATCACTTTTGATCGCTCGGATCACCCCGATCGAGTGGTCCACCTGGGGCGCTATCCACTCGTCCTGGACTCGGTGGTCCGCAACATCAGACTCAAGCGCGTCCTCATTGATTGGGCAGCGCCCTCAATATTTTGTTCGCCAAGACCATGGACGAGATGCGAGATCCCGAGGGCCGAATTGAAGGCAAGCTCACCCCTTCCACGGAGTCATCCAGGGCTATCATCTACACCACTCGGGCACATCGCCCTCCCGGTCACCTTCGGAGCTCGAGAGAACTTCCGAACGGAGAATGTCACTTTCGAGGTGGCCGACTTCGAAACGGCCTACCACGCCATCATCGGAAGGCCTGCGCTTGCCAAATTTATGGCGATCCCCCATTACACCTACCTCTGCATGAAGATGCCGGGTCCCAACGGCGTCATCACTCTTCGCAGTGACGTGAAGCAAGCCTTCACCTGCGACAAGGAGAGCTGCGACATGGCCCAATCTCGCGAGAGATCACGCGGCCAGCAAGAAATCCGATTGGCTGCATCAAATTCGGCAGAGGGTGAAATCCCAGCGAAGAAGATAGCCAAATCAGGATCCAACGACGCCAAGACCAAGAAGATCTCCCTTGATCCATCGGATCCCTCGAAAACTATTGTAATCGCCGCTGAACTAGATCCCAAATAGGAAAGCGCGCTCTTCACCTTCCTCCAAAATAATAAAGATATTTTTGCTTGGAAACCATCTGATATGCCTGGAATTCCTCGGGAGGTGATCGAGCACTCTTTACACGTCAAAGATGACGCCAAACCGATAAAACAACGATTACGCAGATTCGCGCAGGATCGAAAGGACGCCATCAAGGAAGAGCTCACAAAGCTCTTGGCCGCCGGCTTTATCAAAGAAGTACTACATCCCACGGTTAGCCAACCCGGTTACGTCCGCAAGAAGACGGGGCAATGGCGCATGTGCGTTGACTATACCGACCTCAACAAAGCACGCCCCAAAGATCCATTTGGGTTGCCTCGCATCGACCAAGTCGTAGACTCAATAGCCATTGCCAACTCTGAGCTTTTGGTACTTACTCGGGCTATCACCGGATCGGTTTGAAAGAATCCATTGCTGAAGACATCGTTTATCACGCCGTTTGGGGCCTACTGCTACATCACCATTCCTTTTGGCCTGAAGAACATCGGTGCCACATACCAACGCATGATCCAAAGGTGTTTCTAGACACAGATCGGCAAGAACGTGGAAGCCTATGTCGACGATGTCGTCATCAAGACCAAGCAGAAAGAAGACCTGATCGCTGACCTAGAAGAAACCTTCGTGAATATCCGGGCCTTCGAATGAAGTTGAACCGGAGAAGTGCACTTTCGGCGTCCCATCGGGCAAGCGCTCGGCTTCATGGTCTCACATCGCGGCATTGAAGCCAATCCAGAAAAGATCAACGCTATCTTGAGCATGAAGCCCCCGAGTAACCAGAAGGATGTCCAGAAGCTCACTGGCTGCATGGCGGCGCTAAGCCGTTTCATCTCTCGACTCGACGAACGAGGCATGCCCTTCTTCAGATTGCTAAAGAAAACAGACGACTTCCAATGGACCACGGAAGCCCACAAGGACTTTGAAGATTTTAAGGAATTCCTTACGACGCCGCCCATCCGCCTCGCCTCGGCCCGGGAGCCCTGGCTGGCATGCGTTTGACTACTCACCAAGTGGTTAGTACGGTCCTCGTGGTCGAGCGCGAAGAAGAAGGATGGGCCCAGAATATTCAAAGGCCGATCTATTTTGTCAGCGAAGTATTGGCAGGAGCCAAAATTCGCTACCCTCAGGTACAAAAATTGCAATATGGTGTTCTGATAACCGCGAGGAAATTGGCACACTATTTTCAGGGTCACTCGGTCACCATCGTCACTTCCTTTCCACTCGGCGACGTCATCCACAACCGGGAGGCAACTGGGTGCATCGCTAAGTGGGCTCGGAGGCCGATGCCACTTGGACTTGACTTTTAAGGCGAGGACGTCCATAAAGTCACAAGCCACGGCGGATTTCTGGCCGAGTGGGTGAGCAACAAGAAAACGTACCTCGGCAAGACCTCCAACACTTGGACCATGCACTTCGACGGATCCAAGAGGATCACCGGCTTGGGAGCAGGAGTTGTGCTGATCTCCCCGACTGGGGAAAGGCTAAGATACGTCCTCCACCTCTACTTTTCCGCCTCACACAACGTTCCCGAGTACGAAGCACTGCTGCATGGACTGCGGCTCGCAGTTTCACTCGGGATACGTCGGCTCATCGTGAAGGGGGACTCCCAGCTGGTCGTAAACCAAGTGATGAAAGACTGGTCCTACCTAAATGACACCATGGAGGCTTACCGACAAGAGGTCCGCAAACTTGAAGATAAGTTTGACTGACTCGAACTATCACGTCTTGAGACACAACAACGAAGCAGCTGATGAGTTGGCGCAGTTTGGGTCCAAACGAAGCCGCCCCAACGACGTTTTTGTCGAACATCTCTATGGGCCAAGCGTGGCGGCGAAGCCAACCCCAACGAACAAGCCGCAAACGAAGTCACCATGATTGACGCCGACGGAGGACGCTACTCATCAAATTTTTGACTCGGCAAGAGGGAAGACCGGGATGAGGCGGATCGCATCCGCGTCGTTGCCAAGCATATGTCATGGTTGACTCCGACTTATACAAGAGAAGCCCCTCCGGAATCCTAATGAGATGCATTACACCCGAGGAAGGGAGACAGCTGCTCCAAGATATCCACTCGGGCATATGCGGAAGCCACGCGGCGGCACGCACCTTGGTGGGCAAAGCCTACAGACAGGGTTTTTTCTGGCTTACCGCGGTCTCCGACGCGGACAAAGTCGTACGAATCTGTGAAGGCTCCTGTGAAGGCTGCCAATTTTTCGCCCGACAGAGCCATGTCCTAGCCCAAGAGCTACAAACAATCCCGCTATCCTGGCCGTTTACGGTATGGGGCTTAGACATGGTCGACCCTTTCAAGAAAGCTCTAGGAGGATTCACACACTTATTCGTCGCTATCGATAAGTTCTCCAAATGGATTGAAGCCAAGCCGGTTTCCACCATCACCGCTGACAAAGCACGGGATTTCTTCCTCAACATCGTGCACCGCTTTGGCGTCCCAAACAGGATCATAACCGACAACGGGACTCAATTCACAGAAGACTTCGGAATCAAGATTTGCTATGCGTCAGTCGCCCACCCCAAAAGCAACGGACAAGTCGAGCGTGCCAACGACATGGTCCTTCAAGGCATCAAGGCCCGCGTTTTTGACCGCCTAAATCCTTACGCTGGCAAGTGGGTCCAAGAGCTCCCCTCGGTCTTATGGTCTCTGCGAACCACACCCAGTCGGGCTACTGGCCAAACTCCTTTCTTTTTAGTCCACGACGCTGGAGCCATGTTGCCAAATGAGATGGAGTACGAATCCCTCCGAGTCCGCAGCTTCAGCGACGAACGCTATGACCCCGACCGAGTGGACGACCTCACCCGACTGGAGGAGGCCCGTGAGGCAGCCCTCATCCAGTCGGCGAAATATCTTCAAGGACTCAGAAGATACCACAGTCGCAACGTCTGAGCACGAGCTTTCATCGTTGACGACTTGGTTCTACGCAAGATTCAAGCCACCAAGGACGATCACAAACTATCCCCCTTATGGGAAGGACCATACATAATCGCTGAGGTGACTCGGCCAGGTGCATATCGGTTAAAGCGTGAAGACGGCTCTATGGTGGAGAACTCCTGGAACATCGAGCATCTTCGATGATTCTATGCTTAAATTGACTTAAGTTTCATGTTTTTTTGACTACCAACCTCAAGCAAGATGACTTCTTGAGCTAGCAGTCGGGGGCTGTACATATGTCAATAAAGCATAGTTTTCCTCATCATCTTTTGCATGTAATTCGGTTTATCATTGCTTAATGTTCCTTGATTTGAGTTCAATGTCTAAGGACTGAGAATTTTCTGATGACCTAATCGAGCTTAGGCTCGGTGACAGTCGGACGAAAATTACTTAAGAAATTTCACATAAAAACTCGAATCAGGACATTAACATAAATAAACTGAATATTCACAAGTCTACATCAGAATGTTACAAGACAATGTTTACAAAACAACAAAGGACGGAAATTGTTCACTACATCAACGGCAATCCGCTTGGCCGAGTCCTGCGCCTCACTAATCAGGTCGAGAGCCTGCTCATCTGAAGTTCCCTCAGCAAAGCCCTCCCCGACTGAATCCACATCCACCCGAGGGTATAGTGACTTTGTCTGCGCCAGGGCGAAGCCCGCCCCCATCACAGCCGCCTCGAAAATGTTGGCTAGATACTGGTCAGGGGCTCGCCTCAGCTTGTCGAAGAGTTCCACTGGGTCCAGTGAGCTGGTCCCGACTCCATGGTGGAACAGAGACAGCAGGATTGGTGTCGCTGTGTTGGCAACATCTTCCCGGACCTGTTCGGCTCGTTTGACCCTCTCAAGTAAGACGTCGTATTGAGCTCGGGTCTTGACTTTGTAAGCTGCCAAAAGAGCATAATCACACAAAGTACTCAAAAATGAAGCAGCACAAAGGATGTTACTTCAAAGAAGCTCACCTTCGAACTCGGCCTCCAACTCGGTCTTGCCGAGGCCGACCTCTCAGTGGACTGGAGCGAGTGGACCTCCGACGAATTTTCTACAAATAAAGAAGACGATCGGCGACCAAGAACAGCCTGAGAACCCACAAAGAAACGGGAAGGTTGAGCTTACTCCCGACCGAACCCCGGAGTTCGAGGTTCTCTTCTCGGAGTTCAGCTATCTCCTTCCTCAGGGCCGCCTCCCTCGACGCGGCCTCCTCCCGAGTGGTCTTTAACTCCCGCTGGATGTCCTCCAGGGAGTTCAGATGAGGGACCAACTTCTCCAACACCTCGGACTTGGCCATGGATCGACAGTACTCCTTCTGCATGCAAGATCTGAAGTTGACCGACTGAAAAGAAATGATGATGCAACAAAAGAAAAGGATTAAGGCTTACGTTGAGTAGCCGAGTCGCTTCGTTCAGGCTGTTGACAAGGGCATCCCTTTCTTCGCTTTCTGTTTGCTTGTCTAGGATAATGCCCTGCTTTTGGCCTTCCGAGTCTCGCCACTCGATTTTAATTGGGAGAACCCGGGTTTGAAGGCGCCACAGGGATCTCTCTCGTGGTGACGGATCGGGAAGAATGGATGAAGATATGAAAGAGTCAAGTTAAAGATCGAAGATGGAATGTCAACTCAAGACTCACCAGAATTCGGTGGTTTGTACTCATTGGAGCAGACCAGTGGTCTTCTCACTTTGGCTTTTCATAGGCGGTCTTCGATCGGGGCTCTCTGCTGCTGACACAGGGCTTCTTCGCGGCCGGCGGTTTCCGGTCGGGACGTCGGCCCAGCGGTCGGGGCTCCTTCCTCGGGATGTCCTTCTTTGGAGGCGAGGGCTTTCTGCCCGGAGCGCTCTCGCTCGGGAGAGGGCTCCAGGGTCTTGACTCCGCAGGCTTGGATGCCTCGGATGCAGAAGCTGGAGTTGGCTCTTTACTCCTCCCGGCAGGATCTATATCCTGGGGCCTCCTGCCAAACCAACGACGCGTTCAGATGGAATGAAGACAAAGGAATTTTCAACAATGAAGTTCATACTTCAGTCACGAAGCATACCTGGACGACCGGCGGATCTTCGGCGCCGCTTTCGGCGATGGCCTTGGAGGGGTCGTCTCGACTGGAAGGGCCGGGACGTCATCGTCCGAGTCATCGATGACGAACCTCCTTTTGCTCGCCCGTTTGTTGGTGTCCTCACTCGGGGCTGCCCGTTTCCCGACTGGCTCACTTTGGATTTTCACTCCGCCAGTCGGCTTCTTGGCAGGGCGAAGTGGCACGTCATCATGAGGAACTTTGTAAGGTTTCGAAATAATAGAGGCATTTTCCTGCAAGAAAAATTCTCACAATACTAAGAGGCATGACATCAAGATTGTAAGACAATACAAAGAGGTCAGTCGGCTTACCGGAGGAGGGGGCCGATAGATGCTGAAGGGAAGAACCGGCAGCACGAGGGCGCGCTCAACTGCAACTCCAGTCGAGAAGATTTTGTACATCCAGATCTTCAGGATCTCGAAACTGAGGGGATCTTGATCTTCCCGATTGGGGTCCTTCCCGCCTTCATACTCGAAGGCTGGCTTCGACCGCTCTTTGATTGGTGCCAGTCGGCACCTGATGAAGTGCCGAGTGATCTGCTCGCCGCGAAGACCTTTCTGTTTCATTGCCAGGATCTTCGCTAGCAGTTTGTTGGCTTCATCCCACTCCTGCGCCACTGGTACAGTGCTCCAAGTATGCTTGGGAACAGGGGGAAGGCCGACAAAGTTTGGCAGGCTGGGTTCAAGGTTGCTGATATAGAACCAGCCGGCGTGCCATCCCTTGTTGGAAGATTTCAAAGGGAGAGAGAAATACTCCTTGCGGAGGGATCCGCGGAGTTGAAAACCTGCCCCACCAACAACGCAGGGCTGGTCCTTGTTGGGATGCGGCTTGAGATAGAACATGCGACGAAAGAGTTGGAAGTGGGGGAGGATGCCAAGGAAAGCCTCACATACATGAATAAAGAGAGCGATGTGAAACATGGAGTTGGGGTTCAGATGATAGAGTTAAAGACCATAATAATCCAAAAGCCCCCTAAAGAACTCGGAAGTGGGGAGGCTAAACCCGCAGTAAAAGAAAGAGGTGAACACAACAAGCTCACCGGTGTTCGGGGTGGGAAAGTCTTCACCCGTCACTGGGCGCCAACCCACGATCTCCTTGGGAGGAAGCACGCCGTGCTTCACCATCTCCTTGAGGGTGGATCCCCTCACATCCGATGTGGCCCATTGGTCGAAGGGGATCTTCTTTTCACCCGCCATGAATGTGGTTTGGGTGGGAAGTGGATCTGGCCGAAAAGGATGGGGATTTGAGCAAGGGATCTTGGAAGCTGGATGCGGAGGCTAGTTTGTGGCAAAGAGCGAGCTCCTGGGTTGATGGATTCGGGCGCGCGCGAGTCTAGGGTTTTCCGCAAGAAGCTGGTGAACAATGCTGCGAAAAGAGGAATTTTTCGGGAAGACGAAGTGGCGGGGATGACCTCGAGGCTTTGTAGAGAGATTTGAGGGATTGCGCTAGGTTTTCTCGTGAGTTGGCTGAGCCCATGGGAGATCTGCGGCCCAGCTAAGGTGTGGCTCGACGTGTGTCCTTAGGGACCTAAGCGGATGAGCTTAAGCAGATTTGCCTTGGCAATATGCACGTGTCCGAATACCCTATACCTTTGGAACTCCTTTCATGCCGCGGTTTGCTTGACTTCATGAGAAGCTGGCACGATGCAATTTGAAAGATGACCAACAGTTAAAGCTTTTTATAGCTGCCTTGATGACAAGGGCTGTGTGGTTGTTTAACATTTAATTAAGTGATTATATCAATGCTAATTTTTCCACTTTGGTGAAGATCTTTATAGATTGAGACCAGTATTATGGCAAGAGCTATTTAATAACTCGGTCATATTTTTGAACTATTGAAAAAGCTTGTTTACCCATGAGGGATGATTAAAATGTTTGTTTCGAGATAACTCGGACAGATCCACTTGGATAAGCATGAGCTTACCGAGTGTTTTTTTACCCATAAGGGTTGATTGAGTTATTTGTTCTGAGATGACTCGGGCAAATTCACTCGGATGAGCATGAGCTTACCGAGTGATAAGATTTTTTATGATTGCTTTAGCATGAGCTAAGCATTATATGAGTATGATTCTTTATGGTTCTTGACTATATGTTTAGTTTGGTTTTGACTAATCATATAGTCGGGGGCTACACCTAATTAGGTGCATCAGGAGATGCACCTAGATGTTTATTTTTAAGAATTTTTCAGATATTTTCTAGCCCTTCACAGTCTTTGGAGCCACTCGGAAGATTCGGGCAGAGATGATGGAATCACTCGGCGTCAAAAGCACTCGGCCAAAGAGGTTTTTGGCCGTATACTGTCTTGGTTTGAAGCTAAGTTGTCTCGTCGACTGAAAAGGACTCGAGGGCTACTGTGGAGATTATGGCAATCGGGTATCTACATGGCAAGTTTATCCGACTGGAGGTAGGGATAGATTGCGCCTACTATATCTGTAAACCAAATATGACTTGGGTATTACGTTGCCGATTGAGATAAGGCAACGACCCATAGTCACGGTTTGGTAAGATTGAGGAAACCGACTTAGAATTAGATAGGGTTTCCGATTTGTAAGCCCGCCTCCCAAGACTATATAAGGGGGGTAAGGGGCGTCCCTTGAGGGATATCAGAGATCAGGTCATATGCTTTACAAGCCCTTAGCTTTCAGCCTTAGATCACGAGATCAATAAAGACACTCGACGGATCGAATCCCCGAAACAGGAGTAGGGTATTACCTCACGAGAGGGCCTGAACCTGTCTAAATCCTCTTCTCCGATCTAACCCATTGTGCTTGGCGATATTGACTGCGACCCCAAAAATTCTATTGCCGAAACCAAGTTTCGACACTATCTGCCAGTTATGAATTTTTATGGACATAGAAACATGACAAGAGAATAATGCTCTATTCTGTACCCCTTGAAACATAGTAAAAAAATAGTACTTGTGTGACAGTACTTGTTTACTCTTCCTGTGTCCTGGATTTCCAGTTGTGTGATAGTACTTGTTTATCTTGAAATGGAACAAAAAGATTAGGACCAGAAACATGTTATGCTGTCCCAACTGCCCTTTTTTCCAGGTTGTTGTTTCTCTATGCCTAGGCCAATCTCGAGCTAACCATCGATCCAGAACCTAACCATCATTATCTATGCCTATCCCATTCGATCCAGGACCTTACCATTCCCATCCTGAATGCCTACCCACAACGATTTTAGCTATGCCTATGCCCTGTGCCTGAATGGCTAAACGGCATGGTCAACTCATACAATGCTTTTGCTATTCCTAGTATGCCAGTACCCTGATGGGTTTTCTGTTCCGTCTCTTCCTTCCAATGTACACTAAAGCCCTGCCTTTTGCTATGTCCAAGTCCCACTTATTTTCTGGTTTTCCATGCCTATTCCAACTGACTGCACCCCAGATTTTGCCATGTCTGTTCCCTCATGCATATTGCTATGCCTAGGCCAATCTCGAATTTGCTATGCCTAATTCTATTATTTGATTTATCTATGCCTATCCCATACATTCTGCATGTGTTTTCCGCCCAAACGTAGTAATATTCCTATGCTTGTCTCCCTACCATAATTTCTCTATGCCTAGGCCCAAGGCTGATTTTATATGTGCTCATTTTATTTCTTACAGTTATAATAATTCTATCTTGTATTGACTGATTTTATATGTGCTGATTTTATTTCTTAATGCCTTATATTGTGATGCGTCGTTTAGGCTAGGATGGACAGGGCACAGTGGTCAGATGATAATACTTGCAGCTTTGTGAAATTTGGTGCGACCAAATTGAGAAAGAAAATTGTATGAGGGGTACCATGAACAAGCAGGGGTGGAAGGAAGTAGTAGAAAGGTACTATTTGGCCACCAATTTGGTTCATGATAAAGAACAATTTGGGAACATGATTAGGCAATTGAAGGGACTTTGGGCATTTTGTAATAAATTGAGGGGTGACACTTGATTAGGCCAAAAAGAGGATGTAACTGTTGATGCTACTGACAACTGGTGGAAACAGAATACTCAGGTAAATTTTTTGTTTGGTTCTTTGTTGATTTACATGAATCATTTTGTTTTGTAGCAATCATAACTTTGTACCAATCATTTTGTTTTGCAGGACAAACCCGAATGGAAAAAACTGAAGAAAGGGTGGCCATCTTATTTGGACGACGTGGATAGAATATTCACTGGTGTAGCAGTTGATGGCTCCACCTCATTTGTACCCGGACATATTGTCCATGTTGAAGTGGATAGTGAACATGAGGAAGATGACGAAGGTCCGTAGACCACCCAGTCGTAAAAGCAGCAAGAGGACAAACAACAATAGCACCACAACATCAAGTCCCAGCAAGAGGTCCAAGAGCTCAACAGTAAGGGATATATACAACAACATGAGGAAATTCAACAGGATTCAGCATAACAGGAATCTAATGATGCATGAACTTTGGCACAGGAGGCAGCAAGCCATACTGGACAAAGAAAAGGCCAAGGAAAGGTAGATCAACTATGTTCAGGAGTTGGCTAGAGAGTGTGGTGCCACCGAGGATACGCCTATATTGTGGCTAGGAGTGCTCAAGATCATCCTACAGGAACCGGTTATGGACTTCTTCATTGGAACCAAAGCCGAAGGAAGGATGACCATAATTAAGCACTATGCTAGGGTCGACAACTAGTTACTTTAATATTATGTCTGCTAGTCTGTCATTTGAACTTAATTGTAGCAGTTGTGTCATTCGAACTATGTGGTTTGAACTATGTCGTAGGTGCTCTATGTGGTTTGAACTATGTTTGTCATTTGAACTATTCGAATTATGTTTGTGATGTCAAAGTTTGGTTCATAAACTTGATTTGTTGCCATTTATAATTGAGGTAGTGATGCATGAACCAATTTACTTACTTGCATATAGACTAATTTGTTGCCTTGTTTTGTGGACAGGAGAATACTGGATCAGCTGTCACACACCAGGATGATCTTTTTGATGATGACTACAACGAGGAATTCTTGATTTTTTCCTTGATGAGGATGAAAGTGGATACATGTACGGTATGTATAAATATGTCTTGCATATTGACAAGTACTGTAATAGGGCTGAGTATAGGCAAGTAGCCATGAGTGGTTTGGATTGGGTGGAGAGGAAGCTGACAAATAGAAATGCATGCTACAACATGTTTAGAATGAACCCAACTATCTTCTATTGACTTCATGATCTTTTGGTAGAATCATATGTACTTAAATCTAGTTCCAAAAGTAGTTTGATTGAGGCTCTAGCAATATTCCTTTTGATGGTTGGAGCTCCACAGTCAGTTAAGCAAGCTAATGATAGATTTGAGAGATCAGGCATAGTTCATTCTAATTTTGAGAAAGTGTTGGAATGTGTTGTTAAGCTAGCTGCAGACATCATTAAACCGCTGGACCCACAATTCATATCAACTCATTCTAGACTTGGAAACCGTAGGTTCTATCCCTTCTTCAACAAATGTGTAGGAGCAATAGATGACACTCACATACCTTGTATGGTGCCAAATAATTTGATGGTTCAACACATGTGTCGCAATGGAATGACGACGCAGAATGTGATGGCTGACTTTGACATGAGGTTCACATTCATACTTGCTGGATGGCCTAGTTCTGTATATGACATGACAACGTACAACCATGTCTTTCCACATCCACCGACTAGTACACTAGACTATTATTAATTTTGAGCCTTCTAATTCAACGTATTGAAACTTACATTACCTTGATGTTGTAGGAAAATTTTATCCGGTGGACTCCGGCTACCCAAACCTTGCTAGTTACCTTGTGCCATACAAGGGAACCAAGTACCATCTTCTGGAGTACCAAGACGGCCCTAAGCCACAAGATAAAAAGGAGATATTCAACTATGCTCATTCATCTCTTAAAAACATTGTTGAAAGGTCGTTTGGAGTGTTGAAGATGAAGTGGCAAATTTTGGACAAGGTGCCAAATTATCCACCTCATAAGCAAACACAAATTATCGTTGCATGCTTTGCACTACATAACTTCATTAGAATGAGTGGATTAGATGATAGACACTTTGATTTGTGTGATCGTGATCCGTAATATGTGCCTTCGGAAGCCTCGGCCAATCAACCACGAGGTAGTCAAGCGCCTGATAAAGAAGATTTTGCGCTGATGAATGCATTTCGTGACTCGATTGCCCTTGGTTTGTTAAATCGGTAATGACATTTTCAATATTTGTGAGGAAATGTATAGTTCAACTTGAAAATTTGTGAGTGTTGTAATATGCTCAACAATGTGTGTGCTTGATCTATACATAAAAAAGGGGCAAAAATGGCAGCATGCAGCAAACAAGAGTTGGCCATTGTCTGTAGTTTCCTTTTTGAAGATATTTTTTTCTATCTAATACTATAGAAAACAAGCGTGGTGCAAACTCCTAGCCAGTTCCTGTAGGATGATCTAGCCGGTTCAAGAACATCCTTTGTTGTTTGATATAGCTGACAGTGATATAGCAAACAAGCACAGCGTTGTAGCATTTGTAGCCATCGTGCGCATTTTGTGCCTCCACAGCCGGTTAGTTAACATATAGATGGCCAGATGGGCCGGGCCGAAGTGGGCCAGCACGGGCACGCGTGTACTATAGACGGCACGACATGGCATGACACGAAGGGGAAACGGGTCGGGCCGTGCTTGGGCTGTCGGCTGAGCCCGTGGACCGGCACAGCACGACATGACTACTGAGCGTGCCAGCACGGGCACGGCATGGCCGGTCGGGCCGGCACGACACGAAAGGGGGAGCGGAGCGCGGGGCAACCGGGGACGAGCGGTGGCGGGTGGCCGACGGCGTCACGGGCGGCGGCCGGCGCGGAGTAGGACTGGAGGAAGCGCGGGCGTGGGGCAACCGGGATGGGCGGCCGATGGCTGGCGCGGCATGGAGGAGGAATCACGGGCGCGGGCGTGTGGCCGACGGCGGAGGAATCACGGGCGACGGCCGACGACGTGGAGGGACGGACGGCCGATGGCGTCACGGGCGACGGGTGCGTGGTCGGCGTCGGTCACGGCGTCAGCTCGGCTCAGCGTCGGCGTCCAGGCCTCACGGCGCGTGGGGGTGGGTGGCGCCGGCATGCAGGTGGACGACGTCGGCTCGGCGTAGCCATCCGGGCATCATGCCGTCGCGACGCGTGCGGGTGGGCGGCACCGGCGTTCGGATGAGGATCGAATAGATAGAAGAGAAGAAGCCGAGATGGACTTGTATGTGATTTTACCATTTTAACATTAGTGTAAGTAGTACAGTTATAAAACTATTTGTTCAAAATGGTAATTTCACGTTAGCTGGATAGGGTTTCCTAGCCAAACGGGTCGACCTCGGCCCATGGGCCGTAATTGGGCCCGTGCCGGCATGGGCACGGCCAGACCAGCCATGGGCCATGCTTGGGCCGGGGGTGAGGCACGTGAGCCGGCACGACACGGCCCGTTAGAGTAACTGTGCCTAATGGGCCGTGCCTCACCCGTGCCAGTGCCGAGTCGGGCCGTGCCGCCCGTTAGGCCACCTATAAGTTAACAGGAGAAAAAAGGGCAGCATGCAGCAATGCATGCATTTGCATGGATCACAATTAATGAACCAAATCAAGCATTTAATAGCGACAAATCTATCTTCTTTGCAACAGACAAAAACTTTATAAATGTATATAAGCACCTATTTTGTATAAAATTTATGTTCAAAAGTTTTGAGATGTAAAAATTTATCATTTATCATGATAAATGTAACTAAACAGGGCCTAAATCTTGCGGTATGGATTGGCGGCCACCAAGTTGACATCAGAACTGGCTATCAGAACTTCCCTCCAAGTGCACTGCTGGTCGTAGCCTCCATGCTTTTGTTTAGATGCCTTTTTCCGGCTCTCGCACCGTCAGAGGAAGAATGATAGCGAGCCCAAGGGCAGGTGCTAAGGCTAGCTGTCTATGGTTCAAGGATAATCCATCAGATTTGTAGTGATTCTGGGCGGGAGATAAGGATGTGATCCAGGGTTTCATCCTGTTGGTTGCATAACACATGGTTCCCTGGGTTTCGCAGACCGCGACTACCGAGGTGATCTGCCATCCAGCAAATTTTTACCAATTTCGAACGAGTTTCAATCAAAGTGCAACCAGGGGTGGTCGTTTGGTATTACCAAACCGATCGGTTTGGTTCTTCGGTTCCTATAGAAATTCGGTTCCTCAGGAAAACGATACGATCGGTTCCTAAAAAAATTTGGTACCGAGGAAATTCGGTTTCGGTAAATTCGGTTCGGTTTTGTTATTTACCGAAAGTACCAAATAGAGTACAACACAATGTAACATCAGGTTCAATAGCCAATTTTGACATAAATTCAACATATAGAACCATATATATATAAAACCTCAAAACTACAAGAGTGGATGTTCACAAATACATAATATAAAAATTAAGCGCAAGTCAAGCACAATAGAATTAATTTTGGTACTTTGGTAATTTTGGTTTACCGAGGTATACGAATTTTTCGGTTCGGTTCTTGATACTTTTGATTCGGTTCTCGGTTCTTGGTGCCCACTCCTAAATGCAACTGTTTAGCAAATATAAATGGTGTTAACTGAAAATATAGACTTTGTCCCGACCTAATGTGAAAAGTAGGTTAAAAAATGTAGTCTATTATGAAATTTACTCTACATGATTTTTTTTTAAAAAAATAAGCATGTTACTTTGTTCTATCTTGTACTGTTATATTCATGCCGAATTCCATCATGTTTTATCTCACATATTTCTGGATTAAACTTAGTGGAGAATTGCTAATTTTTCGAACATCTATGACATGAAAACATAACTAAATTGCCCCTAGCATATCTTAAAAAAAAGTGTGGAGTTCTATAAACATCAGGACATAACAACTGGGATCATGTTCATGTGTTAAAATATTTGGGTTTTTACGTTCATTAATTAAACTTGTGTTTTCTAAATGTATCGGACAAAATCCCCCTCTCTTTTTTTAACATCAATTCCACAAGGATGCAATAGCTTGGCAATGAAACGGTCAGTCCACTTGCCCACTTGGAGCAAGCGAGGTCAACCTCCAGACTCCAAAGTCCAAACTCACCTACGGCCTAGCTTTACAACTACTCCGTAATATATACTGTACGAAGTTACGAACCATCTGATTATCAAGCAGTATTCGTCGCGCTCCCGGCCTGCACATCGACGCCCGCGCCGCCGCACGCTGAGCACGGTCCACGCGCGCGCCGGTCCCTTCTTTCGTTATGGACTCCGGCTACTCCTCCACCACCGCCCCCGCGATGCACGTCGTGATCTGCCCATGGCTCGCCTTCGGCCACCTGCTCCCGTGCCTCGACCTCGCCCAGCGCCTGGCGTCGCGGGGCCACCGCGTGTCGTTCGTCTCCACGCCGCGGAACATATCCCGCCTCCCGCCGACGCGTCCCGCTCTGGCGCCGCTCATCTCCTTCGTCTCGCTGCCGCTCCCGCGCATCGAGGGGCTCCCCGACGGCGCAGAGTCCACCAACGACGTCCCCCATGACAGGCCGGACATGGTAGAGCTCCACCGGAGGGCCTTCGACGGGCTCGCGGCGCCCTTCTCGGAATTCTTGGGCACCGCGTGCGCCGACTGGGTCATCGTCGACGTCTTCCACCACTGGGCCGCAGCCGCTGCGCTGGAGCACAAGGTTGCACCAAATCCTACTAGGTCAATCTTTGCACTAACCTTAATTACATAGCTCCATTATTGATGCCACGTTATTCGTATTAGGTGCCATGTGCAATGATTTTGTTGGGCTCTGCACATATGATCGCTTCCATAGCTGATCGACGGCACGAGCGCGCGGAGATGGAGTCACCTGCGGCTGCCGAACAGGGACGCCCGGCGTCGGCGCCAACGTTCGAGGTGGCGAGGATGAAGTCGATACGAACCAAAGGCTCCTCGGGAATGTCCCTCGCCGAGCGCTTTTACTTGACGCTCTCGAGGAGCAGCCTCGTCGTCGTGCGGAGCAGCGGGGAGTTCGAGCCGGAGACCGTTCCGCTCCTGTCGACGCTCCACGGCAAGCCTGTTGCCTTCCTTGGCCTTATGCCGCCGTCACATGAAGGCCGCCGCGAGGACGGTGAGGATGACACCGTCCGCTGGCTCGACGCGCAGCCGGCGCAGTCCGTCGTGTACGTCGCGCTGGGGAGCGAGGTGCCACTGGGCGTGGAGCAGGTGCACGAGCTCGCGCTCGGGCTGGAGCTCGCTGGGACGCGCTTCCTGTGGGCTCTGAGGAAGCCCACTGGCGTCTCCGACGGCGACCTCCTCCCCGCCGGCTTCGAGGAGCGCACGCGCGGCCGCGGCGTCGTGGCGACGAGATGGGTTCCCCAGATGAGCATACTGGCGCACGCCGCCGTGGGCGCGTTCCTGACCCACTGCGGCTGGAACTCGACCATTGAGGGGCTCATGTTCGGCCACCCGCTGATCATGCTACCGATCTTCGGCGACCAGGGACCGAACGCGCGGCTAATCGAGGCGAAGAACGCCGGATTGCAGGTGCCAAGAAACGACGGTGATGGATCGTTCGACCGAGATGGCGTCGCGGCGGCGGTTCGTTCCGCCGCGGTAGAGGAAGAAAGCAGCAGAGTGTTTCAAGCCAATGCCAAGAAGCTGCAGGAGATCGTCGCGGACATGGCCTGCCATGACAGGTGCATCGACGGATTCATTCAGCAATTGAGATCTTACAAGAACTGAAGCATCTCAGGAGTCAGGAGGTACACCTTCAAGATCCATATGGAGTAAACTGTTTCATTATCAAGAAAAATAGAATAAAATGTTTTTGTAGTCCACTTACCCAATCCTGATGTTTATTTTTCCTTCGTTATTTATCAGTTTGATACCGTACAAACAAAGTAGCAGTTTAATTCTAAAACATGTTATAGTTGCCTAATATCATTATTTTTTTCTTTTCCATCACATGGAAAACGCGCACGCATTCATCTTATTTCCTGTGTGATTTTTTATTAGATTTTTTAAAGAAAATTTTATGCGAAGGATTTTAAGGTCACGTGAGTATCTGACATCTCTTAGAGGCAAGCATGATGCGGATGTACTAAGCTAAACGGTCCTGTCGGCTCGTTCTATAAACTGGAACATACGTTTTCTATAAAAACTTTTATATAAAAGTTATTTTAAAAAATTTAAAAATTTTATTTTTTAAAAGTTTTTAATAATCAATATTTAATTTATGTTATTTTTGTGTGCCGCTAATCATCTAAAGTCACCCTTGAAAAGAACCCAGCCTGAGACTAATACAGAACCATGTGCGGCGGTCAGTTCAACACAGTACGAGTTACGACTTGTGCATCGTTTTGTATGTGGTGGAATAAAAAGTTCTTCGTCACTGCTATGCAGTCGGTGCAACGTCTGATTCTCTAGCCGTGTGTACCATTTGCAACTTTGCACTCATCTTGACAAACTGAAATTTTATAGGTAAGATGTCAACATCATGCATCATGGGTTTTTCCTCATCTCCAAAGGATCACGATCTAAACTTTATAAAAATAGGTTAAAAAAAGACATGAATTTTAAACTCTTACGAAAAAACTTATGACCGCCAATCAAAAATAATCATGGTTGATGAGTTAATTACAAACATAAAGATACAATGAAGAGACGTACTTTTTTATGTGGTTTACAAGAGATATATAAAAAAAATCTAGAAGTCCTAATAGACAGTCTTGAAGTCCTAATAAAAAATTAATTCTATAATACAAACTCTTATTGCTAGCTAAAATTCGAATTACTAAGAACAAACGTCCAAGTTTGCATTGTGAAGTAGGAGTAAATAAACAATGTATGATGGCATTCAGCAATGCCCGTTGTCCAATGCTTGACTTCTTCAGTGCCGGCCTGCCAGCTTAACTAAGAGCAAGATCAATAGTTGAGTAAGCAATGCAACCATTAAAGTACAATAGCTTGCTGTAATTGAATGTTAGAAATTTTATTTTAATCCTGTTAATCTCTCTCCCGCACTTTCTCCTGGTTTCTATTGGTGAGCTAGAAAGGCTGGTCTTCCCTGCTGTAATTAGTGTCTTGGAGAAAACGTAGAGCCTGTCGACTAATCAGTCACCCACGCATCTGTCTGCTCACGTTCTCTCTGGAAAAAAAATTATATACACCCGGATTGTAAACCCCATCCAATATAATCCTTTTCTTTTGGGTGTCACATGGATTGGCGAGGAAATCGAATGGAAGCCCTGCGCATGACTCCTGTCACTCGTACATGCGCCGCTACGTGGCTCGGCTAATGTGCAGCGTCCGCTCATCTCCCACCGTCGGCTCGGCTCGTACTTGCATCGCTACACCGCTCGCTCATCTCTCTAGCCCTAGCATCCTTTCATCTCCCACCGTCGTCTTCTAAACATGGCCACTGCACGAGACGCCGTCGCCGGAGACAACGCCGCCGCCGTCAGAGCCAAGGCGGCTGCTGCTGCATCTGATCGTGATTATCCCAGCAATTAATCCCTTAATTAATTCTGCTACATGAGCAGCAGCAGCAGCAGTGGTGCATACAGTCAGAGGCTCCCTCGATCGCTTCTGCTCTTGTGAATTGCCGAAAGGAGCAGCAAAGAAGATAATGCAGTCGGGCCTACCCTCCATGTCGTCTCGTCGTCTCTCCCCTGTTGCTTTTTATATCGGAAAATACTTATATATCATCCCCGGCATCGGCGTTCTTCCTGCTCCCGACGGCTTTGTCTCCGGCGGCGGCGGTGGCCACCGGCAGCGGCGGCGGCGTCCCATGCAGTGGCCATGTCCAGAAGGCGAGGAGATGAAAGGACGCTAGGGCTGGAAAGATGAGCACGCGGTGTAACGATGCATGCACGAGCCGAGCCGATGGTGGAAAATGAGCGGATGCTGCACATAAAGCCGAGCTGCGTAGCGACGCATGCACAAGTGATAGGAGCCGCGCGCGGGGCTGCCGTCCGATTTTCTCGCCGATCCACGTGACGTCTAAAGGAAAGGGGTTATACCGGATGGGGTTTACAACCCGGTTGCACAGAATTTTGTTCGTTCTCTCAGTCTTCCATCTTGACAAAAATCCAACATGTCAACTACTATAACCTGCTTGTTAAATATGTGATCCGAATTCGGATTAATTTCCTAATAGGAGTTTGGTTTTTAGGATTAGTTTCCTAGTAAGACTCTATGTTGTATTCTATTAGGTGTTTCCTTTTATCTCCTATATATACTCACTAGGGGAAATCCCCTTTTTGCCGAGTGCCTGGGACACTCGGCGAAGCCTGTTTTACACTCGGCGAAAATATCGCCGAGAGTTGCACTCGGCATAGGTCACATGGTGAACTTTGGATCGGCAAAGAGCTCTTTGCCGAGAGTTTTTCATCGGGCACTCGGCGAAATCTTCGCCGAGTGCCGCTTCGACACTCGGCAAAAAAGTACACGTTAGGTTGGGTATACGGTGACGGAGAAGTTTGCCGAGAGCCGTAAAAACACTCGGTGAAGTTTTCAAGTTCGCCGAGGACCGGGGATGAAAACATTCGGCGAACGCCAGCACTCTTGTAAGCCGTACGGGAAGACACACACTTGTTGTTATTCCTCCACGTTTGTAATCAATTTCTCAATAGTGATATTTGACAGTCGGCGCTCATGGTTTTTTCTCAGAAGGGTTTTTCACGTAAAAATTCGTGTCTCCGTTGTGCATATATTTTCATAACAAGTGATATCAGAGCTTTTGAGATTTTATCATCGGCAGCGGTAGCGGTGGTGTCGTGTGCGTCATCATTCAATTTCTTTTTCCGATCAGAGGCAGCAGCACATCGTCCAGAGAAAAGTTGTGTGCGCAAGGAAACAAAACAAGAAACAATAGCAGTGAAGAAGCAGTGCACGTCCTGTCCACGCGCGCGTCCAGAAAAGAAAGTAAAGCAGCAGTGGAAACAATTCCATCCGGTGCACGTGTCCCGAGGAAATTAAATCACGGTCCTGTTAACACTGAAATTTGGTAATTGAATCCCTAAGTCTGCAAAGGCGAAACAGAATCGGATCAGCTGGAAACAGGGGCCGCATCGGCTGAGGAGTGATCGGCTGCGAGGCCAATCGGCTGAGGTTGATCGGACAAGGGCAGCCGATAGCCGATTCCAGGTTCGGAAGAGATAAAACCGTTTCTGATACAGCAGTTTGAAGATAAACAGAAGATTCGGTTGTTAGTTGCGCGTTAAACGATATTGCCACCTATGGATAGAGTCTTGTAACGGAAATTGTATCTGTAATTTAGGAGTTTGTTTAAACTGTTAGTTGTAACATGGCATGGGTCCTGTTCGGGATAATGTTGTGTTTTAAATAGTAGTTTAGATAGAGTCCAGGATTTATACAGATAATTGTATCTTGGGTATAAATAGGACCCGAGACCCCTGTAAGGAAAAACAATCACAATCAATCAAACCTTCGGCGCATCGCCACCCTTTTTTCTTCAGACGAGCACTTTATTTGGCTACGGGCTGCATCGTTTCGATCCCCAGATCTTGGTAAATGCTTATCATTAGTGGTATGATCTGTTGTTTCTAGTGCTTCCATCGTAATGACACATTAGATTCAAGAGTTTATACTGCGCTATTTATCATATAGCACATATAAATTAGACTAATGTTTAGGTCTATTCTGCCATTGGCTAGTTCTATCAAGAACTTGCAGCCGATATGGTTAGATCTAAAGGTTGGTTGGTTTATATGCGGTGTCCACCGTCTCGAGGGGTATAAATCGGCTATAACAGATCATGTTTTTCTTTTTATACTTAATGCTGCATCGAGTTCGAACTATTAAGTCATTTTTAGAACTATCAATGATCTATTCAGTTAAGATTTATATTGTTTAGAGACAACGCCGGGTTTCAGCCGGCCTTATCTGCCCTGATATGTTTCTTTTAATATATTTATTATTATATTTGTATTAGGACTGCCTCTTATGTTAAGATCGCATTCTTGTCGGACGTCGCCAGCCGAAATCGGCCCATCATCGACAGCCGACGGTCGATTTCCAGGCTATGCATCTGTTTCAAAAATAATATCTTTCTATAAGATTTATCGGAGTACTAGCCAATTCATTGTTAGCTTTTCAGTATCGGCTAGGTTATCGATTCATATATTTATTATCCTTTACTGTATTTGAGTTAAGCGGCTGATGTTGTCTCGGTATAGCCGATCCATTCCAGTCACTTGGCTTAAATATAGTTTAGGATAGCATACATATGTTTATGGATTCCCTCAGCCGATCCAGTGAGGATCTAACCTAACACTTAACACATATTTCTTTGTTTTCCTTGTTGGTTAACAGATCAAACCAAGCGCACGCCACGCACAGACAGTGAGAGAAGGACACCACCGGAGTTAAGCGGATCTCCCAGGCCGGCGCGTGAGAGAAATTTCTCATCAACACGCTTCTTGGCACGCCCAGTGGGACTTTCTCTATCGGCTCGACTCGGACGCATAGATTCAGTCGGCAAGATGGTCGACTCCAAGAGCCCCTGTATTTCTCAGGACAACATCGTGCCTGTGAAGATGGAGCAGTTATCGACTGAACAACAAGTCGATTATAAGAAGATGGTGGAAGAGCTCCAGGCTAACTACTTACAATCTTTCACCCAAACAAGATCTGAGGCCGTGCATCAAAAATATAAGTTCAACATGAATGACCCTAAGGCATCCTCCTCTAATGGGGCGAAAGGCAAACAGAAGGTGGAGGAGCCGACCGAGGAACAGGACGATTCGACTGTGTATTCTCTACAGGACCGGATCGACTCGGCCGTCCATCATGCGTTGGTCAACCAAAGTAGCATACTGGTCAACACTCTCAATAACATGATCGCTACTGTGATCGACACCAAGATAGCCAACCAGCATGCAACGAGGGCCGACGTACTTCACAAACGGCCAATTTCCGGTTACGGGGCCGGTCACACGATTCGGCCGATCCCATCGCTAGAGCACAACAAGGGCCGCCGGGAGGAGTCCTCGGTCAGCCAAATCCAGGTGAATCGGCTATAAGGCCAGCAATTACTATGCTGAACCGACAACAGCCGCTGCCCCAAGATCGGATTGCTAACATGTTCAATGACAATCGGCAGTCAGAGCCGATTGATCCAGATAGACGGACAACGCCGGTGGCCGACAGCTGTTTCCAGGACCACCAACGCCACCACCGACGCATCGGCCGTCTCCCGCTGATCATCACTACCAGTACCAAGAAGGCCGTAAGGATCATCATTACAGGCCTCAGACGCCACCACCGCTGTATCGGCAAGCACCCGCGTCGTATGACCCATACGAGCCGATACAGCAAGACAACCGGACATGGGCCGATCTGATCGTAGATGTCATGCGCGATCAATTCGGCCTCAAGCCGAAAGACTCAGGGAACATGTATCGGTATCTCTATCCAGAGCACTTCGAGCGGATCTCGTTGCCCAACCGGTACAAGATCCCAGATTTTTCGAAGTTCTCAGGGCAGGACAACGTTTTAACCTACGAGCATGTTAGCCGATTCTTGGCACAGTGCGGCGAAGCATCGGCTACGAACGACTTGAGAGTCCGATTGTTCCCTCTTTCTCTTTCAGGATCGGCTTTTACTTGGTTCTCCTCATTGCCCTACAACTCAATTCAGAGCTGGGCCGATCTTGAAAAACAATTCCACAGCTACTTTTACTCCGGCAACCACGAGATGAAGTTGTCGGACCTCACCAGCATCAGACAAAAATACAACGAATCGGTCCAAGAATAACATCCAATACTTTAGAGAGATGAGGAACCGATGCTATAGCCTGGTGCTATCGGACACTCACCTGAACGATTTGGCCTTTCATGGTTTGATTGCGCCGATCCGAGAGCGATTCTCTGCGTAGGATTTTGATAGCTTAGCCCACTTGACACAGAAGGTGACGGCTCACGAGCAACATTTCCAAGACACCAGGAAGGCCGTCAAAAATATAACTTAGGTCGTCGTCGAGTCAGACTACGAGTCCGACAACGATGACGCAGAAGTGGCGACAGCCGAATGGGCCAAGAACAAAAAAGCCATCGTCTGTCAATGGCTGCTGAAGACGGCTAAGAAAGAAAGATACGATTTTGACATCACCAAGGCCGACAGGATTTTTTCCTCTACCACCTATTGATGATTAAAAAATGCAGCAAAATTCTCTCTTTAATTTCTAGTCAAAGCGTACCTCTAACTTTATTAGCCAAAGCTTAAATAAGTGGCTAAAAAATCATGATAACCTTAGACATGTAGAGTCCATCCCAAACAAAACCTTAATAAAAGACAGTTGGGACCTGGGAGCTTTTAGCATAGGCAAACATGTGCCGTATAAAACCCACTTTTGCTCCATATAATAAACCTGCAAGTTGATGCGTCCAGCACCTTAGCTAGGGGTGAGCACTTTTAAACCGAAAACAAAAAAAAGACCGAACCGTACCAGGCCGAACCGAAGTTTACGGTTTTTTGTTTCGGTTTGTGGTGTTGCATAAACCGAATAATTCGATTCAGTTTCGGTTTTTAATGGCTGAGAACCAAACCATAGAAAAAACCGAACCATTCAAACTGCGGGAGAAACCCTAGCTACCCCCGGCGGCGGGGGGCATGCCGCGTGCGGGCGCGGGCGCACTAGCGCGGCGAACGAAACATTAAAAAATAAGATTAGAGATCTTAAAGGGCGAAGGATTAAAAAATAAATTTAAAAGAGATATGCTAGTTAACTACGTGCATGTATGTTTTATATTATAAAACATTAAAAAATTATTATAAATTATACTTCAGGATGAATGAAGTATCAGACAATAACCAATATAACCCGATACTCGTAAACGAAAATGTATTGATTCTGTATTGATTCTCTCTCCTATGTTCGATTCTCTCTTTTCTAACTTCTGAGTTCTCTCCCTGTGTTGCTAGATTTAAGATTTTTATATTGTTATAGAACCCATTAATAAGTTGTAAGATTTTTAACAATTACCTATTTTTTTAGGTCCCGCCTTATTTATCCGTTGGTGAAGAGACTAGTACCGCAATTTGGGCCCGTTCGGCTGGCTTATTTTCAGCCATCCAACAGTGTTTTTATCTCACAATAAATCAACACCAACTATCAGCCGGCTTAAGCCAGCAGTACTTTTCTCTCACAACAAATCAGCACCAGCCATCAGTCAGCCCAACAGACCCTTTGTCAGTGTTCATACAGTAGCCGGCAGTGCAACATCTGATTCTCTATTGGCGCGTGTTGTTTTCAACTTTAAACTCAGCTTGCCAAATTGTGTAGGCAAGATGCCAATATCATGGGCTTTTATTTTACTCCAAATGATCACAATCTAAACTATAAATAAACCAGGGTTGAAAGGTAGCCAATAACAAACGTCCAAAATTGCATTGCGAAGTTGGAGTAAACTACACAGGATGGCATACAGCAATGCTTGACTTCTTCGGTGCCGGCCTGCCGGCTTAACTAAAGTAGCCCTTTGCGCTCTATCTCTCTCGATGACTCACTTCAACATATTTAAGCAATTCCTATAAAAAATATATAGTAAATTTAGACGAGTGATGAAAAAAATTAAAATTCAAAAAATATTATTATATGGAATATGGAAGGGAAGGCAGTGCCTTCAACGGAATCGTCCTTCTCGCGTCAGCACTTACACGCATAACGCACGTAATAACCATTGAACCTAATATTTAATTCTAAATCATCCTACAGTTCATTCTATTTATATGGGTGTAGTCTGTACTTAAATTAAAAACTGGTTCAACGACGTGTAAGGCTTTGGCTCGTGGCTGCTGCTCACGTGACATGGAACCGATAAATGCCCCTCGTACAGAGTTCTACAACTACTTAAAAAAAAGATGATGCTGCGTCTGCTCGATGATATCTGTGTTCCAGAATCCAGATTGCTCTACCGCTGCTTCGCGTGTACCAGGAAAGAGATAAAATCACCGCACGAGAACAATCGCACGAATATGCCGGCCGAAGTGAGCGACGCAAATTTGGACCATATATAACGAGACGTGTTGTAGAACTAGAAAGGAGGGCGCGGCGCGGCGCCTAATATACATAACCCCCTAAAAAAAACAGGAGGAGCAAAATAGAAAATAGAAATAGTATGAGACGATATAACGACATAGCAATATATTAATATATAGTGCGTATTGACTTGGATGATGAATTATGGACCGATACAATTTTTTAAAAACCTTGGTATCAACAATCATTGTCTGAAACATTCGTACATTTGGATTAATGCATAAAGCACGATCAAACCCAATCAACAACAGGTAAAGCATCATCAAGACTTAATATATTCTGTCAGATATATTTGTTAGAAATAATTCTATTGTGCCTGAAGACGGCATAGCTATAAGAAACAGTTCTTGCATGAGATTGTGCCATTACATTTCTCCAATGTCTTGCATTCACATCTGCCATGAGAGACGACAAGAGTAACCCATATTATGGTAGGGCTTTCAACTCTTCAGACATGGAATGAAAAACAGTAGTATTGTAATATATCGTCCTAAAATATGAAGCAACTAAAAACTAATGTGAAAATTACCTGAAGCGGTAATTCAAGAACCTGTAACCAATAAGTTGGCCCAAACTCCAATAATTACAAACTGGACAAATATTGAACTATGCATCTCATCGGATTGGAGAAAAATTTTAGCTAGCATAACATTGAGTTTTAGTTCTAAAATTCTGTAAAACTACATTATGGGCCGAGTTTTTCCTTAATATAAACATATCAGATGGACCAAAGATTCAAACTCCCTGTTTAGAAACTTTCTACAGATCATAGCATGATCGACCTCAGCCTCATATTCTAGACAGTTCAGAACGCAACCTTGGTTGAGAGGGAACACAAAAAAAAATTGAGATGAGCACCAATATGGTAGCTTTTCATGTGAGCAGCTGCAAAACTGGACGACGACTTAAGATTTTGTATTTGTATGGCAGATTGAATATGTTCATCACATAATGGAAATCAAATATTGCATCCAAATACCAAATGAAAATCAACCTGCATCTCCCTAAAAATAAGAGCAAAGAGCTAACAAGGAAAGAAAGTCACCAAAATCAGCAATCCAGGGAGCAAATCAGTGAAACCCATCATTCATTCATTCTACACATGCATTGAAATTCTTGGTGTGTTCTTGGTCCCATATGTTGGCACACACCGAGTCCAACTGGCGTGGTGTCCTCAGCATAATACTGCATGATGCCACCACTGACCTCCGTGCAGCAGGAGCATCCCCGCGGACGACAAAAGCTTCAGCAGGATAACATCGCTGATGTAAGCAAAATACAGCAGCGACGTGCAACCGCTGAGAGGTCACAAGAAAAGCCGGTAGTTTTGCTCACCAGACCATCCAGTCGCTAGAGACAACGGCATCATCGTGGTAGCAAAGAGCCAAGCACTCCAACTTGTCAAGAACTAAATTCACTTTTTTTTTCTGAAATGTCCTCAACTCCCTGCAGGACCCGACCACTCGGCGACGGCATGGCTTCCTGATGAACAGGGTGTGGCCTCAGTGAGGGAGGACACATCAAAAATAAGGTGTGGTGAATGGGTGAGTGCAAAAACGAGTAGACAACAATGTTTTCTCAATGGCATGACAATATCGGGCAGTAATTGGACCAACCAGTCAACATTTAACATGACAACTACAATCCATTTGCAAAACATAGAAGCAAGCATTGAAAAGTACCTTAAAATAATCAATCTTAAGCACTCATTTCATAAATTATAAATAATCTGCAAAACAAAGAGATATAAAATATATTAGTATTGCCACATTTAAGATAGATTAACACAAGAAAAACAAAGTAAATGTAAATGCATACCAATAACAAGGTTTTAATTGTGACTAGGAACTATAGAAGATTTACGCAATTGCATTTGCCTATGTTTCTTTTCCTAAATGAAATGTACCCATTTTTCCGTTGCTTGAACCCAACCTTCGTGAAAGCATCATATCCAAATATTTCATCCATTCGATCATGCTCAAAAAGCTAGATAGCAGTAGAAGCAATAAACCCTATCCAGCTCCACGCCATATACCAGTAAACCCCTGTTAAAGTAGCTCTTTAAATCTGCACACGCGCATAACACAAGCAGTCAAGCACTAATACAATGTACCAGTAATTTGGTACTAAATAGACTGACCAAAATTCCCAAATCAACCTCTTTGAGATGTTGGTGTCTTCCCCTTCCCATTTTTTTATCTATCTTCTTCCCTCTCAATTCTCAAATCGATAAAAAATCATGAGTTCTTTTTGACAAAAAGAGATAGAGAATGAGGTTGTACTGCTCAAATCCACTGATTCAGAGGCTGTCCTGGTCTACTTGCTGCTGCTTGCTTTGCTGCCAGCCGAAGCCGCCCTGCCAGATCGATGGTTGGTCGCCTACTGTCTGCAGACACCTCGCCGATGCCTAAGCCCGCACTGGCCATTAGGGCTGGGCATTCGGTTTAAACCGTACGTTCGGTTTGGTTTTTTACGCAAAGTTTGGTTTCACGTGAATGAACAACCGATCGGTTTTGGTAAATAATAGAAACCGCAAAGTTCGGTTTTGGTTTTTTCGGTTCGGTTTTCGGGTTTTACCGAAGAAACCGAATCATTTGCAGAGGCGGCGACGAGGTGGCGAGACGCCGGGGACCAACATCAAAGCAAACCATACCTGTAGGAGACATGTGCGACAGAGTTGAGGCGGCCGGGCGCAGCGGAGTGGAGGAGCTGACGCCGATGGAGACCTTCCATCGGCGGCGGCGTGAGTCGCGGCGCTGTCGGCATGAAGGGCATCGGTGGCGGCGCGCGAGATGGCGGGGTGTCGGTGGCGACGGCGTGGGATGCGTGAGAGAGAGGGCGGCGAGGGAGAGGCGCGGAGGATGCATGAGAGGGCGAGAGAGGGCGGCGGCGGCGGCGTGGGATGCGCATGCGTGAGAGAGAGGACAGCAAGGGGAGAGGGCGGAAGGGATGCGTGAGTGAGAGAGACAGAGAAAAGGCAGCGGCAGCGGCGTGGGATGGGAAGGGAGAGGGCGGCGATAGGTTAGGGTTAGAGAGAGGGAACGCCCATGGGTCGACTGGGCTGGCGGTAGGTTAGGGTTTGTGGTGCCCGGTTTGGTTGCTTATGCTAATCTGTCAACCGAAACCGAACCAAATTAAAAAACCGTAAAATTTGGTTCGATTCGGTGCGGTTCGGATCGGTTTTCGGTTTTTGGTGTTTTTTTTCCAGCCCTCTACTGGCCATGACGCCCTCAGCGGCTTGGCGCCAACCCGCGACTGCTTCGCAGATTCGCCCGTCGCCGCCTCCCTTCGTCGCTCTAGCTGTCGAGCCTGACGCTGCTCTCTTGGCTAGGGTTCAAGACCACCTGGGCCACTCAGCCTCCTGACAGCCCATGGACCTGACTAAGCCCGACAAGGCATCAATGCAACCAGACAGGATCGGCGCGCATGGCGTCACGGCGACCGAAGATGAAGGAGGCCGGGGACTGGGGAGTGGGGCCGTGGGGGTTACTCGCGCCGTGGTCGAGCTACGGCGAGTGCCATACCTCTCCATGCCGAGACCTCCGCCCCAGTGGCCTCCTCCCTCCCCCAATGGAGCAGCGCGGACCGAGCAGCGTCGCCGTCCAGAACTCCCGCCACCAGATTTGGACCCGAGATCGAATCTTCGTCCTCAAGCGCCAGTTCCTCGACCGCGGGGCGAGGCGGCAATCTCCGGCAACAAGCCGGTGGGGCGACGTCCTCCACCGGCATGTAGGCCCCTCGAGCGCGGCAGCCAAGCGTTGGCTGAGGCTCCCCTCTTGCCATCGCCGCTCCGAGCGCGCCGGCCTGCCGCCGGCTCCCTTATCGCCCTCGGCCGCCCCCTCGCCTCTTCTGCCTAGTGCTGAGGTCTGGTGACCTCCACATTGCCTCCTTCTCCTCTCCGATGATCGTGTGGGACGAGAGGTCCGGCGCCGAGGCTGGAAGTACGTCGCCGCTGCCGCACGTCGGTACGTGCCTCCTCGCCATCGGCGGTGGAGCAGCAAAAGCGAGGATCGGAGGAAGCAAGGCGGTGAAAGCAGGGGACAGGAAGGAAACAGGAGTACAGAGGACACAGATTGCGATGAGAAAGCTTTTTTCAGAAAGAACCAACAAATTTCTGAATTAGGGTGCGCTCTTTTCCACTGAGACGGATTAAATTATCACGAACATTTTTTTAATCATTAAACGTTGCGAATTTTGAAAAACCTTTTTATATAAAAATTTATTTAAAAATTCAAATGAATTTATTTTTCAAATTTATAATAGTTAATATTTAATTAATGATGTACTGATTAAATGTTTTTAGCAGATATGACAGCCAACTAATTGATTAACAAGTCGAGAATGCGCCTTTACCGCCTAGAGTCAAAGTTTTCTCATCTTTGTGTTGTATTTCACTGAAAGGCAATGGTTTCTCCGTAAAACAAAACAATGAAGGGTAGGTGTTGAGATTGCTTCGCTATTTATTCACGCTTTACTTTCAGATTTTAGTTCTAAACTTTATATCCAAAAGATTTTGAATGTAAAGTTTACATTCAAGAGAGGTGTTTATTTCTCTTTGTGTAAATTTTTTGAGATGCTCTAAAAATACAGATTTACCCCCTCTCCCCGCGCCTCCTTCCTTCTTCCTTTCTCCATCTCGGCTCCGACTACGGCCTCGGCGGTTGTGGCGGCCTCGTCGACGGCAGCAGCATCCACGGTGACGGTGGCGGCCTCGTATGGTGGCCAGATGCGGCGGATGCGGCGGCTAGATGCGGTGGCGGCGGCCTCGGCGGTGGCCAGATCCGGCGGCGGCCTTGGCGGTGGTGGCGGCCTCGTCGTCGTCGGCAGATGCGGCGGATGTGACGGATGGATGCGACGACGGCGGCCTCGGCAGTGGCCAGATCCGGCGACGGCCTCGACGGTGGCGGTGGTCTCGTCATCGTCGGCGGCGTCCACGGTGGCGACGACGGGGAGGTCATCGGCGGCGGCGGCCCGGTCGGATGGATGCGGCAGATGCGGGCGGGGGAGAGCCCGCCGAGGGGAGTACTGCGAGGGTAGGGTGGGCAATCACATTTCCCCAAAAAGTTTTACACATTTTTTGCTCTCAAACCTCCCAAATCTAAAAACTTTACAAGACAACTTTACACCTACCTGTTTACTTCCAAAATTCCCAAAAGTGTCCAAAATCCCAAATCTTTACACTATTTTACATGAAGTAAACATGGTCTTAGTATAGTATAGTGAGATTGTGTGAAAAACACATAGGGTATTACAGGGCGAGGGTCTTCTACAATGCTGTACGCGAATCTGGATTGGATATTGCCCGCAAGGCCAAACCGGAGGATTGGATATTGCCCGCAAGGCCAAACCGGATACAACCCGCAGGAGGCACCGGACACGAGGGTGTATGCTAAGCTCGAGGAACAGTGCAACTGACCGGAGAACCGCTTATAGTGCTAGTCAAACGGATCGCTCGGTACGACACGGTGCAAGTACACCCATGATACGGCTCGTTAGACATGGCCGCTATAGCGGGCTGTGTTGTGTCGGCCCATATGCCGACCTCTAGGTCCAAACATGGCTCATAGGGTGGTCGAACCGTGTCGTGTCGGCACGGGTCTGTTAATGACCCATGGGCTGAGATCGGTTGGGCTGAGATCGGTTTGGTGGTACTGTTTGGATAATGTTTGGCCCACGGGCTACAATAACAAGCTACATCAACGTGCTACGTAAACAGGTCGTGTCATACCGATCTACGGACTAAGACTAAGATGTTGATCCAGAAATGACACGGACAAACGGGCTGTGCTAGCATGGACAAACAAACGACGTGTCAAGCCGTGTCGGGTTGAGCTATTATACATCCGTGCTCAAACCGACCCGGGCTAGGCCCATTTGATCAGCTCTACCCGCTTATCGTCAATTCTGCCCATCAATCCGAGGAACCAACCATCCAAGAAAAATACGTGTCATAATTTTAAGGAGCCAAAAAAATAAAAAGAAGAAAAACGGCAGGGTATAGGTTGTTATCAGCTGATGATTCCGTCGGGCTATGTGCTGGACGCATCAACTTGCAGGTTTATTATATGGAGCAAAAGTGCTTTATTTGGGGTGGGGTTTTATACGGCACATGTTTGCCTCTGCTAATTTTGTTTGGAATGGACTCGACACGTCTAAAGTTATCATGATTTTTCAGCCACTTATTTAAGCTTTGGCTAATAAAGTGAGAGGTACGCTTGAATTTTGCCACATTTTTTAATCATCGATAGGTGGCAGAGAAAAAAATGTATAGCAAAAAAATTATAGTTGATACGACTAACTATTAAACGGATACCTATCTCAATAAAACTTATTTAATATGAAATACAATAGTAGATCACGGGACTTTATACACATCATACGCATGTATGTGATATCTTTATAACTTAAAACTAAGAAAAAAATAATAGTCTATACCTATATATAAAGCAAGTAGTGTTTCCACCCAAATTTTGTTTTGCCTGGTTATTTTGCAGAAAATCCCTTGTGTTTTTTCAAAATTAACCCGCACCCTTGACTGTTTATAAAATTAACCTGCAGTCCCAATGTTAAAAAGAAAGAGATGGCTTGGATGAATAAAAGACCTCCTACGTCCTTTTCTTCTGCTCCCATCCGTGCTGCGCTTGCGGCCCCTCCCTCCCGTCGCTGCTCAGAGCTCCCGTGCCGCCGCCTGGACCTTCGTCCTTCACCTGCTTTCCTCCCTACATCGTCGTCTCGTTGCAACGCATGGACATTTTGCTAGATATCTATAAAATAAGTAGTGTTTCTATCCAAAATTTTATTCTGTCTAGCTATTTTGCAAAAAACCCCTTGATTTTTTCCAAAATTAACCCGCAGTTAGGGGTGGATACCGGCTCAGGAGGCTCGGCTCTCGGCTTGGCTCGATTCGGCCGGCTCGGTAGAGAGCCGAGCCGGCTCGTGTGCCAGCTCGTTTAGCTCGCGAGCCACTTTAATACAGTGCAATTTATGTACAAATTATATTTTAGTTTTTAGTCTATTAAACATGCAAATATACAATTAAAAAAAATAAAAAGTAATACATTAAGTCCATAATTAACGTAATAACACTTGTCCATCGACAATTATCCATGCAAATATAATGATGCAACTAGATTAGATATTATTACTATTATAATCTAAAGCATTAGATCCATATTGACCATCACAAAAATTATAAAAATTATTGATTTATTGTCACATCAACAACAAAACAAGCAAAAGAATAGCAAAACAAGTAAAACATTAGGCCCTACTTTATACATTGCATCTGGCTCGTTGAGCTCACGAGCAGCTTGCGAGCTAATTCGAGCTAGCTCATTATAGCTAACGAGCTAAACCCTTGGCGCAGCTTGTTAGCATTTCTCAACGAGCCGAGCCGAGCCGAGCCATCCACGAGCTGAACGAGCTAGCGAGCCATGAGTATTTCGTCAGCCCTACCCGTAATCCCAATGCTGAAAAGAAAAGAAGGGCTTGGATGAAAAAAAGATCCCCTTCGCTCCTCCCTCCCTGTGCCCCTCCCTCTCGTCCCCATCTGCGCCACGCCCAGCATCGCGACTGCGCTCCTCCCTCCCATCGCTGCTCGGAGCTCCCGCACCCCTCTGTGCCGTCCCTATCCGTGTCGCGCCTCGACTTTACCCGTTGCAACGCACGGGCACAATTGCTAGTAAGCTATAAACAAGCTATAGACTTATATAAAAAAAGATAAAAAATAAAAAGTATTGGTTATTATGTAATAGCTAGCTTTAAATTTATAGTATAAAAAATAATTTTATAGCTAACCTATCATACATATTAAGCTTAACAAGCTTTATTATTTCTTATCCGTTCGCTCCTCCCACATCATGCGAAGTGCAACCACCGTTTCCCCAAAAACAAACACGCGGCTGATCAAATTAAATATCGGTTGGATCTTATGTTTTTTATGTCAATCCACAGTCCTAGCCCATCCTCAATCGTTTGCCTCCATTAAAGTTCCCAGCTATCTCTGTAGGGGTTTTACTCGACATCTTTCACTTTGTTTTTCATGTTTCAAGTAATGCAAGAGTATCATTTGTTGCCGCTCATTCCATAAGATAAAAGAACTTTTTACCACTAGAAATGAAAATTTTAAACCATGGTTAATATATTTTTTTTTTTTTGAGTATTAATTTTAGCTTAGATTTGAAAACTTCAAAAATGTATTAACAATCTTTTAGCCAATAAGTATAACTTTAAATTAAGGATTTTCTTGTTGTGTCCAAATATTTTAGGACATGTTCAGATTGATGATATTCTAAACCATACTATTGTTTAGCAAAATTGATAAATATATGGTTATAGCAAACATTGGTAATGCATAAAAAATTGACAATAATATATTTATCATATTCTAAGAAAACTTAGTATACCGTCAAAATTTTAGGATTACCAAATTTTGAAAAAGTTGATTTTGGTAGTGAACATGCCCTCAAATTGGACTTCTACTTGAAATTTGAGACTTCTCTATTTAAACTTCTTTGCTATGAACCTTGTATCCGAGGAAAGGCTTACCTAAATCAGGATTATGCCCTTAGTTATGCAATCAACTATGAAAACATTGTTCAGTTCAAAGATTTGTAATAATTTCACTTTATTAATATTAACAACAAAATTGTAAAAATCAGGTCACATCTTTAAAAGCGCTTTTCTACAGTATCATATCTTAGCTACCACTAATGATAAGATATTTTTTACCGTTCTAAGTTTAAATCAGGCCGTTTAAGTATTTCGGATTTGTTATTTCGTGTCCCCTGCGCCTGAAGCACACGGTTCTAGACTTCTAATCCAGCCTATACTTCTTGTGCTGATTCCGAGAGGGTGGGGGAGAAGGATGTCCCAATTCTAGATTTAAAGTTATGTTTTAAAATAAATAAAATTTTATCATGCTACTTATCATATCAATCACATCTCATTCAAATTTCTCTTTATCTTAGGGTCTATTTGGCTGCGAGAATCGGTTCTGATTCAGTGTGTTTCTTCGAGAATATATATCAAATGGTTAAAAACGAGAAACGTTTTTTAATAAACGTTTCTTGTTTTTTAACTAGAAATAAGAAACCTTTTTTATAGTAACATCGGTACTCACGTTTTTCCGAAAATCCAAAACCATACCAAACAAGCCCTTACTCTCATCTACCTTCCCACTTCCTACCATCTCTTTTCAAACAGAGGCATTTGTGTCATTTTTTTCTCTTTTATTTTTCTCTCTCATATCTAACTGTGTATTTGGGACGAAGAGAGTACTTATTTGCTGATTGGAAGCGTGTGGGTGAGGAGTAGAGGGGGTTGATCAGCCTCCGTATGCACTGGTTTCCATCTATATACGGCGCACATGAATTTTCTCAACAGAAGTAGCAACTCAATTTTTTTCTAAAAAAAGAGTAAATTTCCACTGGAAAGTTAAAACCTTGAACTCAAAATTCAAAAAGAAATAAATTTTGAAACTTTGAACTCATTTTTATCTTGACTCCAATTGGTAAGCATTCAACTTAAAATTTTAAAATTTTAGAAACCTCTACCTGATTTTTTTAACCTTTCAACCTAAATTTAAAACTTTTAACTCAACTACTGATTGCAATGGTTAGCATCAAGAAAGAGGGAAGTGCGGCTTGCTCCATGGCGCGTATTAGCATCCCTCTTATTTTAGGAATAAATCCATTTTAACTCTCTCAAATATAGGTCCAATCTGATTCGTATCCCTCAAACATAAAATACCGGATGTCTCGACCCTTAACTATTAAAACCGATACAATTTGACTCTCTTAAAGTGATTTTCGCTGACATGGCACGTTAACTAATATAGGGGCCACCTGTCCGCGTCACCTTCTCTTTCTTCTCCTCTCTTCTCTCTTTCTTTCACCCTCTCTCTTCTCTCTTGTCCGCCTTCGCACATCCTCGCCTGCTCCGCCGCAACTTTGGTCTGCTTTGCTGTCCACCTCAACGAGTCTAGCTCCTCGGGGTCATCGGCGACGTCTCCTCACCACCTTCATCGGAGACCTCTACAGTCGAGCTCCTCCACCTTGTGTCTACGTGCTCTCTGCCTTGCTCTGGCGCTAGTTGCACGTGCGCTCGAGGAGGCCAACGACAGCTTGATGAATCACAAGCATGTGATGCAGATCGCTTCAGCGGTACTGCCCTTGGTCTAGAAATTCATTGCTGCCACAAGCAACCAAACGTTTTCATGGATAATCCCAAACTGATGCATAGCACATCTAGAGCAAAGCACCTCAATCCCTCGTCATCTGCATCGATTAATCAAGAACAAACACAACATCAGATCAAAAATTCAAAGGCAACATCGGACCCAAGAAAGTAGCATATTAAGTGTATACACCTTAGCTCGTAGGGGCGGTCGCTAAAACTTGACGTGTTTGCGACAAACTGCGACGGGGGAGAGCGGCTTCTAGATCGGCTAGCAGCCCTTCATCCGCCCAGAACCAGCAAGGATCTGGTGTGAGGCTCCATCGGGCCCCAGCAAATTCGAGTGTTCCTCGTCGACAATAATAACACCGGAGAGGCTGCAGCAAGGCTCCCACCGGTGACACCCTCTTCTTCCCTAGCACGTGTTGTTGTAAAAATTTGCACCAACACATAAAGACCTGGAAGATCTGCTTAGTTTCAGTATGTCTTAAATTTAGGGTGCAGGACATGTCAGTTAGTTTGACCCTACAACTAACAAAGATAATAGAAAGAATTGAATCAATCAGTCGATACTGATATAGTGTGTTAGATGCAGGTCCGATGGTTAAAGCATACATCGACTGAAAATCTGATGCAGGTAGATTCGCATGTATATCGGCTAACTAACCAATACATATGATAGTCAAATCTCACAATAATGATAACTCATGGGCTAGAACTTCGATGTCGTTGCATAAAAACCTATCGGTTTACTAGAATTAAACTTATTAGCAACAATCTACTAGATCGGATCTAACCGAGATACTATAAAATTGAAGATAATAAAAAAACAATAACCCAATGGGTCTACAAAAGCATGATGGATATTTCGATGAATCTAAAACAATAATGTGATTAGATAAATACCAACTTAGTCAGAATATTGGACCTGACAGAGAAAGTCCTAACTAAGCCGATCCAACTCTGAACAACGATGCAGTTAAAGATAGAATAAGCAAAGATTGCATCAACTTGAACAGAATATCAAACCTAACCGAGAAAGTCTAGCCAAACTGATACAAACAAAGTTGAAGGAACTTACTTCCTCGCTGAAGATCGAACTTAACCGATGCAGCCCAACTCAAGAGCAAGACCCTAAACTTGATTTATCACCGGAGATTGAACTTAACCAATGCAACCTGGTCGAAAACAAGATCCCGTCGAAAGGTTGGCAATGTGCCGAAATATGAATGTATTGATCTATGTATGATGATTACAAAGACTCGGGTGTACATATTTATACCCTCGGATTTTTAAGTCCAAGTCGGAAAATTAACTAACCCTGCCTATTTAAGAGATATACTTAAAAATAAGAAACTGCCTTGTCGTGGTCTTCACGATTTCTCCTATAATTCAGCCCTATCTATATAAATTTCCATCTAACCAATCAATTTTTTCTTAATCGAATCCACTAAGGAAATGTACCAAATTTTGGTGTTAACAGCGTCGTCGAGTCTTCATTGTCGATGCAGCCTAACGTCTAGGGGCTGGGAGTAGGGATGAAAACGGACGGAAACGGACGGAAAAACCCCATTTCTACTTCCGTTTCTATATTATTTAGCGAAAAAGGGATCCGGTTCAGAAAATACGGGTTCGGAAACGGAATCGGAATATACGGGTGCATGGAAACGGTCGGAACCCGGAACTTAAGTCGGAATTTACATATCTTCTAACCACGTCTTGTTCGTTCTTTTGATAATAATAAGATATTAAGATAATTCTACCAAACAGTCAAAATTATAAGATAATTGATATGAACGGTCTATGATGACATACAATTATTCACTTCAAATCAAAAGGATCTCGATGGATGGATGATATGGTAGGTTTTGTTTAGATAGGCCTAGACGACTGGGCCTTCGAGACACAAATATTCATGAGCCTAAAATTCGGGTTAAATCCAGATACAATCCGGAAATATTCGGATTAAATACGGAATTCCGCGAAAACGGACGGAAAAATATCATTTCTACTTCCGTTCCGTTTCCGTATTTTTCCGAAAATACGGAAACGGTTGAGTTAAATGTAGAAAAACGGACGGGTCAGGGCGGGAAAAATTCCGTCCGTTTTCAACCCTAGCTAGGAGTGGGAAGTCGTCATTGCGTTGTAGCCCCCGAGCTCAGCTCGTCGGGAGCCTGGGAGGTCGTTGTCGCATTGTAGCCCTCGAGCTCGAATCGTCGAGATCCCGAGAGGAAGAGGACGTGATCTTGCCTGAAATGGAGGGGAGGTGCCGCAGGAAGGAGATCACCATGGGAAGATAGGGGAGGAGGCTCAGTCTCTTTGGTCATCAGTGGCGGCAACTGTCTCTCTCTCTCTAACGGTGTCTCATATCATCTAGCGGGTCCACGAGACGAGAGTGTGGCATTGCCTCATCCCATCACACTCCATCGTATTCCTCGGTTGATCCGCCTTTGGCTTGCTGGTTGCCGACCTCGTCGCACTCCGTTGAGATTGGATTGCCGTCGTTGCATTCTTCGCTCGATCCACCATTTCATCGTCCCGAACACCCGGTCGGAGTAGAGAGGGGGAGAGAGAGGAGAGAGATAGTGTCACCGACATGGCGACATGTGGGTCCAACATCTAATATTTTTATGTAATTTTTAAGACTAGACTATCACATAGACGCCACATCAGCCAAAACCACCCTCAAAAACACGAGGAGTCACATTACATCGGTTTTAATACTTCAAGGAGTCATTATACTCGATTTTGTAGTTCAGATTCAAGGGAGTTATATTGGACTTTTTCCCTTATTTTAACATGTAACTAGGAAGGAAGGAGGCCCAGCCTTCTCCTGGCCCCAAAACCCAGTGGGCTAATGCCTTCACGGGGCCGGGTCTAGAGAGAGATTTTTGGCCTGTACGCCTTTTGTTCTGCCCGACCCGGCCCATGCCCAGGTCTATCGCGAAAATCGCCTTTAGCCACTTAGCCCTTTTTGCTAGAAAAATTTAACTATTCGCCACTATCATGTTTGTCAATAATCCAAATACCCTCTTAGATTTGTCCTTATTTTTTTGCCACTCTCTAAGGTGGTGGTTTCTTATCTATTTGTCACTTTTGCCCACGTGGCATGCCAACATGGACACCCAGGGTAAATCGATGTGGGACCCACTTGTCAGTCTCACAACTCTTTCCTTCCTCTCTCTCCCTTCGGTTTGGCCAGCTCCGCTAACTGCCGACGTTGCTCCGGCTAGCCTCATGTCCTCCCCTTCATCGATTCTCGATGGCCCTCTCCTTGGCGACGACGATGGAGTGTCGACACGGGCGATGACAAGACCATGGGGCGACGACGCGAGTGCTTTTTTTTTGGCGATGGACGACAGGCTCCTCGTGACACGGGATGAGAGGGGGCGACGATGGATGGGCTCCTTGATGTAGCTCGCTACATCACATCTTTCTTGGCGGATCCCCCGGTCAATGGTGACCTTTGATGCGAAAACATGGTGGCCTGGGAGTTCTGCTTAGCTCTAGTGTAGGTGCAAAACTTCGGGTTTAAGGGCATGCTAGTTGGTTTGATCCTGCAACCAACAAGATATGGTAAATGTTAGAAGACGATAGCCGATCGACCAATACGTCGATGTCGTATCGTGCTGACCTAGCCGATATGAACAAGTCGAATTGGCTGTAAGGCGGAAGATGTTGTTCATGAACTAGATTTAGATTAGATATAATCGTAAACAACCTTTCTTTAACAGAAACAATCCTATAGGTCGAACTCAATCGATGCAGCATAAGATTGAGATTATTAAAGTCAATTGTTATATAATTATATGATCCAAATAGCTAGCTAATGGATAGATATTGAAGATTTGACCCAAGTAAATCATGATCAGATGCAAATATAAATAACATATAATTACTAATTTAATCTTTTTCTTGGCTACAAACTGAAGGGTTACGTGGAGGCTACGCTAGCCGAAAACAAAAACTTTTCTACCGCGCAAACTAGGAACACTTGCAAGTAAGGACCGATAGATCGTTACCGATTGGAGTATGCAGCGGAAATAGCCAATCAGGACTATCCGATCTGGAACTGTGCTGGCCGATGACAGCCGATTCTCGCAAGCCGACAAGCGATTCCCTGGGACACCGATTCACCAATCACCCGATTCGCGATGTCGCAGCCGATCCGAAGTCGCCGATCCGCCGCAATCGCCTCGCTCCGATTGCCCCGATTCGTAGCCGATCAACAAACACGCAACGTAGGTAGCGCCTCTACCGGTATCCACACGTCCGGGGACAGAACGCCGAACACCTGTGTGCTAGCACGCGATGCAAGGCTAGGGTTTGGCTCGAAAGTGGGGAGGGTTTCTGTGGAGATTGATCTCGCCGACTTCTAAAGCCGCGTGTGATCAGATTGATTTCGGCGCAATGCAATTCAATTGATGTGTAGCAGCTCTCCACCCCTCGCCCCTTTATATAGAGTTGGCCTACTGGGACTAGTGGCCGATCAGGACTCTATTTTGAATTGGATCTCATCCGAATCTCATAGAGTTGGCTGCCCATACGTCGTAAGACCATAGGACTCTATCCGATCGGATCCCTATCCGATTGAGCCGTATTCGAGTCCAACTCGAATACCTGTTCTTATCCCCTTAAGCGTGCGACCCTGTAGGTTCAGGTATACTTGGTTTCGGCTATAGTCTAACTTAGCCGATCGTCGGCTCGAGTCCAACTCAGCCAACCTGTCAATAGCGACGCCTAGCAGCACATATTGACACCATAGTATACAAGAATATAATATCAGCTATGAACCTGTAATGTGTACAAAAATCCCTTTGCCTCACGATACCAATTAAGCTATAGGCAAGATGTGTGTCATCCCTTCAATAGCTTAACCATTCACTCGAACCGTATTGGATTATCTGTCTGTTGATTGACTCCTCAATCAACTTAGCATGGCCATGCATTTTCATAATCCATTACCTCGAGGGGCCCAGAGATATCTCTCCAAAGGAGGGGCAAATTCCATCTTGATCACTCACATCCCACTCCATGTTTCATAGCAAACCCGAAAACTATCTTTATAACTACCCAATTACGGAATAGCGTTTGGTAGTCCCAAAGTAGGCTACCACACATGTTGAAATCCATGGTGATCTCAGGTCTAAGGACTTTGTACCAACACTACTTGAGACCAACTAATGACACATTAATTTCTGTAGTGTCTCATGGTGGGTCTATCCAATAATGTGTTCTCTAATACATGTGTCCATGTTTATTGATTTGGTATCTTCATACCCATGATCTATGAGACATGATCATCAATCAATAAACATGCCGATCTTAGAGTCATATTTGTTCCAACAATACGACATATGATTAGGGATCATTTAGAAATAGATTCATGCATATAGAGTCTCATAAATAAGTCACGTACTTATTGATCAATACAAGATGTCTATTTCATGAAACTGAATAACACTTTATTCATAAATACATAAACATTGACCATGATATCCAACATCTCCATGTTGCCTCTAGGGCATATCACTAACACAAATAATTACGATAAAATCGATACAGTATTAATTACTTATAACCAATATCAGACAAATTAATAATTATACGGACTTATATCGTAGCCGAGGAAATAGCTTAGGTGTTTTTAGATAACACACCGGTTAAAACTCTGTATAGCCTTATATAAGACTACTGTCACGCCCCGCTTTTTTCCTTAGTGTAAAAATCGCTTGTGAAATTTGGAGCTAAAGAAATCAGCCGGAAAAGTTAAAGAAGATGAACTCCGAATTTTAAAATCTATTCAATAATTGGAAATGGCTTGGTGGAATTTTTCTTAAATTCCCCATGTCAAAATACACTAACAAGATTTTTATCGAAATTTTTAAAGCATCGGAAGCAATTTTAAAAATTGATTTAGGCTTATCGGAATTAATTTTTTAAGGAAAAGGGCTTTTCCTTTTTATTTTCTTTTTCCTCCTTTTCTTTTTCTTTTCCCGTGGGCGCCGCCAATCCGCCCATACGGTTTCCCACTCTCCCCCGCGCACGCTGTCTTTCCTAGCTCGGTCGACCCAAGTCACGCCCGAGCCGCTCGTCGCAAGTCCGCGTCGCCTTCCTCTCAGTTTGGGGCGCTGACAGGTGGGGCCTACCTGTTAGCTTTGCCCCTAACCTCCCACCGCCCTCCTCACGGCCGCGCCGCCCCACACTGTCGCATTCCTCGGCCGATCCCACGCCTACCCGGCCACTCCGCCCACTCCGCGCATGCGCCGCGACCCGCGCCCCATTTCCCCCTCTCTCCTGTCCCGCGCATGCACCCTAAGGCCGCAACGGCCGGATTTCAAAATCCCGGCCACCACCTTACCCGCGCCACGTCGCGTCGCCAATTCCGTCCCCCTTCGGCCATGTCCGAGCCTCTCCTCCCCCTATAAAGCACCCCACACCCTCTAGCGAGCTTTTCCATTCGCAATCGCGCCAACCCGAGCTCTCCTGTGCCCCCGCACCGCACAACCTCTCTCCGCCGCCATCCCGTGCACTCCGGCCGGCCAATTTCCTCGCGCCGCCGCTCGCCGCACCCAATTGCCACCGCCACCACGTTCACCGCCTCAAGTAGACCACCGCCCACCACTTTTCCCCAGTTGTTAGCCGCCCAATTCGCCCGTCGTCGTCATCCTCTTCAACTCCGGCCGTCGGTGAGCTTCACCTCTTCCCCCTTGTCAATTTCGTTTTAATTCTGTTCGGTTCCGTGTGTGTTTAGTTCTCGGCCACGTCGCGCCGAGCGCGTGCGTCGTCTCCGCTGTCGCCGGTGGCCGCTAGGGCCCGCGCGCCGTCTGCTCCACCGTCGGCCAACGCCGTTCTTCTCGCCGCTAGTCGAGTCTAGCGTCGCTTTCCCCTTCATTTTCCTTTTGGACCCAAGCGCATTTCGTGCCGTGCGGTGTGCGCCGTTCTCCGCCGCTCTTTCGCCAATCGCCGATGACCTTCGAGTCTCGTGCGCCGCCGCTCCACTGCCCGCGTCACGTCGTAGTCTCGCCGCCGGCCGCGCTCGCCCACGCCCCACTCTTGGTCATCGGATCCGTCCGATGGACGAATCCGAGCCGTGCATCCCGAGCCGTGCCGCCGCGGATCCCGCCGCCCACGTGGTTGCCGCATAGGCACCACGCAAGTGCCACGTGGTGCGCGCCTCCTTCCCAGGCCGGTGGACTCGGTCCACCGTGCGCCCGTCTCCTTGCGTCACTGACCGTAGGTCCCGCTTGTCAGCGCCGCCGTCCCAGTCGGATGACGTCAGCCCTAGCCGGCGCTTGCGCCATAAATGGTTTTTCTTTTTTTTAATTAGTAAATCACAAATACTTGTAAAAGTCATAGAAAATTCATCCAAACTTTGTTTGAGTCCGTTCAAGTTGCAGTAGACTCATAAAAATATCTAGAACACATTAAAAATAGTTTAATTGCCTGTACGGTTTTAGTAGTTTAATAGCCTGTTCTTGTTGTGCTTTGATTGTCGATTAGATTCCGGTTCCACGGACGCTCCGGTTTATTTTGATGTAGTCGCGAAAGTTCAGCATGAGCAACACCAAGATAAGTGATTTACCTTTTGATCATGTTGTACCTACTTTACAAATTATTATCGCTTTATCTATTAAATTGCATTGTTGTTTGTGTATCTCTGGCTGGTCCTGAACATGAAATTTAATATACACTCAACATCGGAAATTCTAGTAGGAATTTCGGGGCGTGACAATTATCAACCTCAATTAAATCTAGTAAACAAGTTATAACCTAGCAGATTTACCTAACCGAGACAATGTGAGGCTAATAACAAGCTTAATAGATTTAAAGGATTGATAAACTTGTATAAGATGATAGATATAACAACTTAAGCAAAAGAAAACATGTAATTAAAGCAAAAAAGTTATAGCAGGTAAGATCGACTGAAACCCCGATACTACCCTTATTGACAATCTAAGATAAAGTTAGTTCTTACAATTTCAATTACGACTTAGTAGCTCAAACCCAATTGATGCAGCACTAAGTATGAAAGAAATGATAAGAACTAAACAAGTCTTTGATTATTTTTCATGGTGATAGATACGTCAAACAATCTAAATCGTCAAGAACAATTTAGCCGATATCAACAAACCCTAATACAACAAATATAGCCTTCTGTGACGATTTGATTGTCATAGAATCATCACAAAAGGTGCGTCTCTAATCACTTTCTATGACGATAATATGCAATATATCGTCACGGAATGTGATTAGAGATGCACCTTCTGTGACTTATCATCACAGAAGGTGATTAGAGACACACCTTCTCTGACGATTCTGTGACAATCAAATCGTCATGGAAGGCTATATTTGTTCTAGTAGTGAATCAACCGATACAAGTAAACAGTACTAACAACTTAGATTAAATAATGTATATGATAACTTAGCACTTGTATCGACCGGAATATAGTGTCGAACTCAATCGATGGAGCCCTAGCTTTACTGATACAAGCAACTTTAGACGGAACTCATCTCTTGCTGGAGATCAAACCTAACCAATATAGCTTAACTCAAAACACGAACTTGTCGAGATGAAAACCAAGAAAACTAGGTGGCGATGCGTCAAAAATGTGTACTGAATGTTGTTGTTTTTATAAGACCCTCGGTGTATATATTTATACCCATGAGCATAGATTAGTCCATATCGGACCCGACACAAACTTTTCTAAAGATAAAGCAAAAATTACAAGCCCAAACCGGACTATAATCAATCTTTCCTAAAATTACGAAAGGAAAATAATTAATCATGTCTAATTAATAGTTAAATCTTCATGCTGCTTTCTTCTCGAATTCAAATCTCTTTTTGGTACTATTCCCAGTCCTTTCAACCAAATCCGACAAGAACTCAAACTTTTAACACCTATCGGCAACCGCCAACCAAAACCATTTTGCTGATACTTTCCTGCCGATACACCCTTTAGCAGATGCAATTCCCTGTTTTCGGCCACCAAAATCACGCCGTCAATCCCGCTTCGCACTTACTCATTTTTTAACGGAATATGCCAAATTTTACTGTTAACAGTGACCCGTACGCCATCTCCGCCTGCCGCGTGTTCACCACATTGTCGTCCTAGAATTGCCTAGGTCTCTTCGTCGCGCGCCCATCGCCTCTGCCAGCTCTCCATCGCCGCCACTGAGAGGAGGGGCGTTGCCGTCGAGAAGAGGGCCGCCGCAGCCGTCAGGCGCCGAAGATTGATGAAGTGGAGGACGATAGGGCTTGCCAAAGCAGCGCCGGCTTCCGACGGGGTTGTCCAGACCGAATAGAGGGAGAAAGGAGAGTGTTGTGAGACTGATCAACGGGTCTCACGTTGATTTTTATCATGGATTGCCATATTGGTATGCCACGGGAGTAAAAATAACGAACAGTTAAGAAGTCATAACCTTATAGTGGAAAAAACAAATCTAAGAAGAATATTTAGATAATTGGCAAACGTATTGGCAAATACTAGTTAAATTCCCCTTTTTCCGAGGAGAAGGCTACAACAGAGCAACCCAAACCAAACCCTGGCCAACCCTCCCACCTCCGTACCCCCGCGCAGCCAAACCCTCCACGACGGCGACGATGGCCGCCGCGACGGAGAAGACAGCCGAAGAGATCCGCCGCGAGCTCCAGGAGCTCCAGCGCCAGCACCGCGAGGTCGGTTCCCCTCTCTCTCGCTCCATCATCTCCTTCCCCTGACAACCTTGTACGTACTCACCATCTCCTCCCCGTGCGCAGATCAGCGAGCGCCTCCGCGACCCCTGCGGCCTTCGCCGCGGCGCGCCCGCCGCTGCCGGACCCGGCGGGTCCCGCCCACTCCGCGGATTCCCGAGACCCGTATGCATCGCGATTGCGTCTCCTCCTCTTCCCCTCCTTTATTTGTGTGCGTGATTTGATTTTTTCTCGTGTTCTTGTGTTGCAAGGCTGTGGATTTGGTGGACCAGTCTGCGCCTAAGCGGAGGATTCTATCTGCAGTGGTTAAAGTATCCGCCTAGGCTTTGATTTTGATTTTTCTTCGTCAATCTTGTGTTTTGTTTGTTGAAAAGCCCTAATATTCTGTACATTTGTTTGGCGTCATGAATGGAGGTGGAGGATACTGAAGCTAAGGAGGATGTCAAGAAGGATGCGGAGGTAGAAGGGCAGGAGGACGGTTCGGCTGCTGCTGAAAGTGGTGAGAGGAGGGATGGTGGGTTCAGGAGGGATGGGAGCCAGCGCATGTCGAGGAGGGTGAGTAGGCTGGAACTTTAGGGGATTGTGGGCTTGCTGGTGGTTGAGTTTGCTTAAGTGTATGTTTTTGGTTGCAGGAGCTTGATATGCCATTGCCGGAACCTCTCCCGAGGGAGTTTCCCAAGGATGAGGATCCAAGCCTTGTGAAGAGGAACAGAAGGATGCTGGGGAAGCTTCTCGTCGGTACGTTAGAGGTAACCGATTCAGACTGACATAAAGGAACACAATCCATGGGTCAAGCTATCACAAGATATTAACAATTCTCAGTGTTTCTTCTCTTACTGATACACACAAAAGAAAATTACCAGTATTTGTTAATTAGCTTTATCTTGGGTAATGTGTCTATGTAAAGCTAACCTGTCAATTAGGTAGTAATTTAATGGAAGTACTAGTGGCAAGCTACCCTTCACCCCCTTCATTGTGAATATTTCAAATCAGTGTAATTGATTTTTCCTTGTGCTTGGTAATCCAGAAATTTCAGCAAGAGGACAAAAAACTGTCCAACACAGAGGCTTATATGCGCAGATCAGAGGTTCAGAGAAAGGTACCAACAATTTCTCTCTGTCTTGGGCCAATCTACATTGTAAGCATGATTTAGTGGCTGATGTCAGTAGCATCCACTTTGTTCACATGATGACACGTGATAATTAGAAATGTGATTTTTTTCATACATGGAATTATGAATGCAATTTTGTTGTTGGAAATTAACTATTGTGTCCCATGCCATGACCTATGAGTGGACCAAACGATCTCAATAGAACACATTATACATCAACATAACACGTCTTATCTCCTGATACTACAATGAAATTTAGATAAGTAGATTGCAATGTGCAAACAGCGTTGTGTTTTTCTGATCCTGTGATCCTGAATACATCCCTAGAGGAACTATTTAGCGCACATGCTAATTATCACTTTATACAACTACCTTTTTGTTGCTATATGCATTGTCCAAGTAGAACTTTGGGCAGTACCATGAGTTGAATGGACCGTGTTAAAATTCTTTTTATTGCCATTCTTTTGCTGGACTTAGGCTAAGAGCTCAATGAGATGTCCATTCCATTCTCCAGGGTCTCAGTTCTTTCTTTCGAAGTAATCTCACATATACTATGATCTAGCCTTGATTATATTCTCCCTATTAGATCTGATGTAGCATGGAATACTGAAAATATTGGGTGAATGTAGGCTGATAAAAAGGCTCGTGAGGAAAGTGAAAGGTTGCGGCAGCAAGAGCGAGAGCAAGCAATAGAGAAGCGTAAGCGTGATATGGTAAGCTCACAGCAGTGTTTATGACTTTCATTTATTTATGACACCTGAGTTAAATTGATGATTTTATGTTGCAAATGGTTTCCTGATATGCTCTTGAATAGATGCTACGTGCTCGAGTAGCTGCTAAGGCAGAAGAAAAGAGGTTGGAGCTGTTATACATGCAATGGGCTGAGCATCACAAAAAGCTGTCCAATTTCTTAAGGTCGCTTTACTTCTTTCCATCATCTGCACCTTTTTTAATCCATGATTGGGATCTTTTTTTCCTTCTGTCGTGCTGCTTTGCAATATTTACATATGTATTTATCTTACCTTTTTATGAACTTCTCTTTATTGTGTGCTGCAGGTTATTTTTATTCCTGGTCCAAAAGTATCCTTATTGACAATTAAATTGAGGGAAGATGCGTTTCTGATTGTGCAAATCTTGATGTTTGATGTTCATAGGGGTTTCTATATCCATTTTGCTAAATTACACATTAGTATCTTTTTAAACATTATTTTTGTTGTCAGGACAACTGCGGAACCACCAATTTACTATGTGCCAGCTAAACCAATAATTGATGATCCAGCTATTGCTGAGAACAAGGAAAAGGTATTTTCTGCCCTTTATAAGTCAAAGTAAAGCCTTCCTAGTTTGTAAATTTTTGAAGGATGGATTACCACTGGTCTTACCTTTATACACACCTCCATCTACATGCAACTTGGAAGAACTCTACAGGTGTGCACAGTGAGGATAACTACTAACCTACTACAAATAAAAGGAATTGCCTATTTTGCTGCTGTAGTATTTGTGCGACTTACCCTGATTACATCATAGGGCACCGCCAGAATGCCAATTGCCTACATCTATCCTTGTCCAGTCCTGTTGGTTTCTGCTGTCATGGTTCAATCAAACAATCCAATAAGTTACGATGACACAACCATCTATGAAATTGCCCCCCATTATGTTTTTGTTTTTGGTGACATGATATAAAATCTTCAAAAAAATTTTATCATCGAGTCATATTTGATGGTGGTGATGATGCGTTTATCTGCAAGGAAAACCCATTTTCCAATTGCCAATGTGAGTCAGTAAGATTTGCTGGCCACTTGAAAGTACCTGGTCAGTCCTATGAACTTGTCATAACCAGCTGGTTGTTGCGCATCTTTTACAAAGCTTTATACTTAAAAGAGCACTGTTGGTTAGGGTGGGACTGGCAATATTCCATATCTCTGCATCAATGCTCTTCCTTTGCATGCCTGTAGCATGTTGATCTATCGGACCTTTCACTGGATACTGGCCCTTTGCCTCCTTGGTCAAGTGCAACATATTGATTTGCATGACACTTCCACAAGTCATACTTATCTTTCACATATTGCCATTTACATCATATGCTCGCGAGTTTCCCAGGCTTCCTTTTTTATACAATCTGGGGCAACCAATTTTTTCTTTGTGGTTACCAGTTGTCTTCTGAATCATCATCCATCATGAACTTATGTTCAATGTTGTAGGCATTTCAAGAATGGAAATCCGTACGCAGGGCTGAGCTGACTCAGTTTCAAAAGCAAGTCGAAGAACAGTATATGTCTAATGTTGAGAGGCAGTTGGAAAGGATGCAGAATGCGCGGAATGCACGGAGAGGTAATGGTCCTTCAAACATGCAAGAAATGGACAAGGAACTGGACACGCACAGGGCGGAGCATGGTCCAAAAACTCGACGGGTTCTTGATGGTGGCAATGACGATGAGGATGATATGGAGGACATGGCCGTGGAAGATGAGCTGATGGATGAAGAAGTCCTTGGCGTTAACGAGCCAATCAGCGATGAGCAAACCAAGCCGTCAGAAGAAGCTGCTGATGTTGTTCCGGTGTCCGAGGAAGTGCAATAGGCAACTTGTCTTGTATTGTTTGCGAGGTAGGCATCTAGGAGTTCCACATTCGATATCCTCTGCAGTTGACTTCTTTTTCTGACGCTTCTTGAACGTCTATTTGACGCTTGAGTTTTTTCCCGCTGTTATGTCGCGGGATGTATTGTCGTTGAGCAATATACTCTTAATTATTGTATCCCGTCGTTTCCAAAAATTCTAGTACAAATTGAGCGTTTAACTGATGGATGTTGGCAGGGGTTATCAATATGTCTTGATTGTACATGATAGCCAATTTGCAAATTTTGACGCACGAAAGTTTAGAACAATTGGCAACTTCAGAATGAAAAATCACAGTTGAACTGAAATTCGTTGGAGCTTCATAAGAAGCTTGCCGACTGTAAAATAATTCCAATGGAGAATATGTTAATTCTTTACAAGAAGATCTAGATGTGTGGAACTGAAATAATTCCAATAGAGGATATGTTAATTCTTTACAAGAAGATCTGGATGTGTGGCGCTGTAAAATAATTCCAATGGAGGATCTATTTACTGTTCCGTCTCGCTCAGGGAAAGCCTTCTCCAAGAAACTTACAAATTGTCTCCATTTACTGTTCAATCTTGCTCAGGGAAAACCTTCTCCAAGAAACTTACAAATCGTCTCGAATACAAATTTGGATCAACAGCTGATATCGAAAGAGGGTCGAATTTTAGTGATTTGACAGCATGCTCAACTCTTTTGGACACATTATACTCTTGTAGTATGTCAATGATACCAAGGTATAGGACAACATCATACTCTTCAATGGTGTCCACGTTTTCTACTTCTACGTTCACGTCCTCGTGCACTTTCCGAGCTCGAGCCGGCATGTTCACCCCTAGCTGAACACGGAACCTGAAAATAACGAACAAATGAGTCAAAAACAGAAATACAGAATGCATCTTTGTGAAAACAAAGAACCATGCAGACCAAAGTTTCAGAAAAACAATGACGACCTGTAAAACGTGTGAATATGTGGTTGGGATTTTCTGCACTTATGGTATGCAACTGCACCCATGGCAAGTTTAAGTTAGTATAGCAGGGGCACAAGTGCAGAAAAGTGCAAACCACCAACATATGTGCACTACAAGAAGACAGGCAATGTATATTACTGATATTTCATGTCCAAATATATGAACACAAACTTGACCATAAACTTGACCATTTCATAATTCCAAATATATGAACACAAACTTGACCTTGTTTTACAATGCACAAAAATGGTCATCTTTTGACACAGCTTATTCAAATGCACAAGCTATTATATGCCCTACATCTATGAATGCATCAAGAATTCACACTTAACTACCAACTTGCATATGTAGATGTTGCATTGTAGAATCATAAAAATATCGTATTGTGAATGTTTAGTTTAAAGCTAAAGGGTTGATCAAAAAAGTTAAAAAAATCAAATAATGGACCAAGTCACCAAAAAGATCCAACTTGGAAAGTAACACGACTTCCTCATTGTACTTTGTACTTTAAAACACACTGATATACTTAGAAATCTTTCCTGGAGAGTGTGATAGCTATACTACGCGATTTGTATTCTTTCTTCAATGCATGTTCATAGACTGTGCAGCAACAAATCTACCCGATGCTGAGTTAAACTTTGAAATATTTTAGGTAGAAGTCAATCTACCTTCCAGTGCCTGGCAAAACAAGATCAACTTCTTCATAACCACCTTCTGCTGCCCTAACCATGCTTCCTCTTATGTGTGAACCACGTACTGCTGGACCTGGCTCATTAGCTGCAACTAGTAGAAATCCCTTTGAAGAAATTGTCTCCTCATGATGCAGTGCAGCACTATCTGATTAAGGTGAAAAAAGACAAGATTAACCATTAGGCAACAAATGGAAGTCAAAAACTGAAGAGAGGCAATTGCTTGATAGTGACACAAAGAATCTGGTGTAGTCCCGACTTCAAATTTAGTAAAAGGACACATTTTCAAAGGAATATAATAAAGAGAACTCAGCTGTACTTAAGGTTTAGTACATACAATCCGTTTCAGCTGAAATTCCACTGCTTTCAAGCGCGTTATGACATGATGTGATACTCTTCAGGTGATTGGGAGCTCGGAAATGGATTCCCAATAGCATGCTATAGTCAATTATAGATTGGGATTCCAGGAACATACAATCAAGAGCTATCTGCCTGAAAATAGTCAGCAAATTGTTTGAGGTTAGCATCAGCTTAGAAATTACTGAATCATATAACTGTTGGCTCTCAAGATATCATCTTCAACCAGGTTACGAAAAATACCACAGCAGAAATGGAAACTGAACTAGACAACTGGCATTCAATCTTCTGTATACATGGACAGACAGTGCTTAAAATCTAGTTTGCCTCTTTAATCTATTTGTTTCTATTAAAATAGTATTTACTTAGTGCAATAGTATAAATACAAATTGACCATCTTAAGTATTCTTCAGATCTCAAGAATAGGATAAGAATCAATATCAAAATAGTAGAAAATAATTTTGATGTCCACCCATCATGGGACTGAAGCAGGAATCTGCATAAGTCATTTAAATCTACTGTTCTTTTTAATTTTCCAGAAGGGATTACCCAGTGAACACAATCTCTAGAAGTAACATCATAAACGGTAAGTTATGGAACCTGGACTTCAAGCCAATATAGACAAAACCATGAAAGACGACAGCAAGATGTTCAGAAAAAAGAGGAGCAAGAAAGTAGCAATTAACCTGAAAAGTGCCTCCCTCCATGGTTTATCCACGTGAAAAACATATGATAGGTCAAGGTCCTTCAGTGTTGTGTTCTCATTTATATTTTGCCTCTTTGTTGATCGGCCTTGTGTAGAGCCCTTTAAGTCATACTTACGATGAATTCGCAGTTCAGTACAGAACATATTTCCCATGACAACAAAACGGACCTATAACACCATAATAGAATTAATATAGCAAATGTTTACAAATAGACAACAGCATTCAACAGTCAACACAACAGTATGATATGATAATGTACCTTTCTTCCAGCTTTCAGAGTAATCCTGTGCACGCCAAAGAATTTTGTAATGAGCGTATTATCATAAGCTTTGACATGATTGTAATACTTTGGAAGCATCTTCAACAGTATCTGCAGCACGTATTACATCAAACCAATCTGCAGTAGGCATATCTTATCACTTAACAAGGATATACACAGTTTTTGGCATGGATCTTTATTGTTCTTGTAAAGCTTAGTTTTAGTCATTTTTAATTAACAAATAACACTATTGTTATTGCAAGAAAAAAATTGAGGGTGGACCATACCTTCAGCTCAGTTTTCCTTAGTGTTTTTATAACAAAACGTTCATCTTGAGAAAGATAGAAAATACTGCCACTTTTCCCAGGTGAAGAAAGCTCCTTTAGACTATCACCACCACATATAGACATCATGTAATCTGCAGCATCGATATGAAACATTTCTCGAAGATTCCTGGCAGAGTAAATTATGAGCTAATAAGATATGGAGAAAATTACAAGAATAATTGACAGAATCTATCGAACTTTCAAGTCAATGCATTTCTAAATGAAGTCTGTATCATCCTGCAGTGTTATCTAAAAATATGATAGTGATAGCACTTATATGATAATTTAAAGCAGTCCGATCATGGTTGCAATTTTCTACAGTTAATAAGGGAGGATGAAACACAGAGGAGCACACACCCATATTCAGTACAGAATGCGTGGACCACAGATGTAATACAATCAGATGATATATAAAAGAACAGTATGAAGTACTAGACTATCACACAATGAGAAGATTGGAAAGAGATGTACCGGAAGACCATCGGACAATAGTCCTTCCAAAAGAAATCGACAGAGTAGTGTGGAGGGGTATACTGGGATCCCTCACAAGGGAAGTACATTTTTATCCGTGCTCGAGGTCCAAAATCATTTGAACGAACTTCACGCAAAGGCACAGGGGTAATTTTACCTACAGTATACCTGAGCAGAAGTACTGAATAGTCAAATGGGGTAATCATTAAAAAGAACATCAACTAATTACATGTCCTGAGGTAAACATAAACTAATAATATTTCATGAGGTAATCGATGTTTTTCATAAAATATGGCTATTGTACCATCCAATCACTATTATGATAAGAACAAATAACATGCTAGCAAAAAATTAACAGATGGCTCACGACTAGATGCAATATGACATACTCCCTCCTTATCAAAATATTACTTATGTCATTTTTTGAAGAGATTAAGGTTGGGGTGAGGAATGGTTGTGATTGGTTACGATGAGGAAGTAGGTCAAGAAATTAAATAGGGGACTGTTGTGATTGGTTGAGGTGATAAGGTAGGTGGAGAAGTAATCGTAATTTGAGATAAATTTGAATCCTTGAAGTAGCTATATTTTGAGACGAAAGGAGTAGTATTTATAAGGCTGCAAAATAAAACTTAGAAAATGTGATGATTGAAACTTGAAAGTACCCCTGAGGCCATGATAATTTTTCTTATCAAAATTGTCCGTATCAATGAATGGATGGGCAGCACATGGTAATTGTACTATATTGTTGTACATTTTATCAAAATAGATGGCTGATTTTTTTTTCAAAAAGAGAAGGCACTTTTTTCCAGAAAGAAGAAACTACTTTTGCTGTCACTCATAGTGAGAACATTCTAACTGGTGGTTAATTTTTTTCCCCACCGAACTGATTATTGATTCTTCAGTCACTAATTTATGCTTGAATTGTCAAAAAAGTGTTTGCTTTACACATTTGTATGGATCTAAATGGAAGGTGCCCTGGTCCTAAATGGATATATCCATAACAAACCAGAAAATATAACAAGCACTGAATGTAACACTCCAAAGCTTGTATGACAAACAGTAATGCATTCAAACAATTAAGCTTACCTGATGCCAAGTTGCAAGTTCAGCATTAGATAATAGCTCCTATGGCCCTTGTAAATAGTCTCCATTGGTCCTCTAGCTTGTTTCACCCAATTATTTTCTTGTGCTATACCACTCTCCGACATTCTTGAATCTTCGTTTTTTGGTTGTTCCATGATAAGCACTCCCTGTACATATTCCCGTTCATAAACCATATCTTTATCAACTTCACTGTCTTGTAGACACTGATCATCAGCTGAAAATGATTTACTTGATACATCTTGGCATAGATGGCTTCCAGAATTATCATCGAAAACCGGTGTGGTACCATTTGAAATACGCCTGGGCCAATGAAGAAATCTACGCAATCTCCAATTCTTGCACAGTTTTTGCAATTGAAATAACAGCCCAATAATGATCTTTTCATTACTAGAACTTGAAGCACTTGTACCATCATGACTTGTTAGACAGTCAGAAACTTCAAGGTTACAAGGAATTTTACTTCCAGGTTGATAAAATGTACCATGGCCATCCTTAAGTCCTCTATCCCATGTACCAATGTAGCAAGCCCCAGATGCATATTTGCAATAACCTTTGCCATGAGCCAGGCCATTGAGCCAATTACAATCAAGAGTATCACCATTTATCCACTGCATTACCCCCCTGCCATTCATTTTGCCTGATTTCCATCTTCCAATGTATGCGTTGCCATCAGCCCATGCGTATTTACCAAATCCATCAGGTAAACCTTCATTCCAGAAACCTTCATAAACGTCAGAGTTAGAGTAAACCATTGTCCCCATACCATGCTTTTTGTTCATCCTCCAAGAACCTTTGTAAATTGAACCATCGACTCCCTTGAAAGTGCCCGCTCCATCAATGAAACCTCCACGGAAGTCACCTTCATAGGATGCACCAGAAGGCCACTGAATTAGTCCCCTCCCAGTCATTTTACTCTTGTCCCACTCACCATCGTAAAGAGCTCCATCTGTCCACATATACTTTCCCAGTCCATGAGGGACTAACCCATCGAAGCTGCCCACATAGATGTCCCCATTTGGAAGGGTATTCCCCCTAGCCAGAATAAAAGAAAAATATATGAGCACTTATTAATATAATCAAATTACATTGTGTGGTGCTTCCATGCTTTCAGAAAACTAAATTGCCCAATCCTAAAGCAATGCAATTAGTGCTGGACAGCTGGAGCCTGGAGCAGTGGATGGTCGCACACTCTGCGCTGATTTTAATGTGCATTCAATATGTGGGAAGAACAATGAAGCACTTCTAATTCCTACCAAGAAAAAAAAGAATATGCAGAGACAGACACGAGAATTATCTCACCTCTGGATGCTGCTCTTGCTTGTCTCTGCTCGGGCCATGTCAAGGTTTTACCAGAAAAGCTCAGAAGCCACAAGCTGCATTCCTGAAGATCTGAAACAAGGCAGAAAAAACTATGATCCAGTATTCGAGCGTAACCAATTCTGACGGAAAACAGGTTTAATCTCCCAGATAAAGAGTTCATCGTGATACATAGCAGAGATAACAACTCTAATGCCTTCAGCAAAGCAAATTCCCGTTACCCATGGGCGGATCTAACATGGGACATGGGGGGTTCAGTTGAACCCCAAACTTTTTGGGAACAAACAAACTGTTATTAGTATTAAGGTTAAGGCAAATTTCTAGAACAGAAGCTAGGGTTAACGCAAATTCGACAAAAAGTGCGTGGGTAGAGAGAGATGGGAAAGAGGATGTGCGTAACGGATGCGGCGGAAGCAGCAGAACGAACGACGGCGCCCCTGCTCGCTCGCCGGATGGAAGGGGATCGGCGCAGGCGGCGGTGGCGGAGGATGTGCTAACCAGGATGCGGCGGAAGCAGCAGGACGAACGGCAGCGCCCCTGCTTGCTCGCGGGATGGATGGGGATCGGCGCAGGCGGCGGTGGCGGAGGATGTGCTCACCAGGATGCGGCGGAAGCAGCAGGACGAACGACGGCGCCCCTGCTCGCTCGCGGGACGGATGGGGATCGGCGGCGACGGCGGCGGACAAACTGACGAGGAGGGTCCGGATCGGCAATTTAACTATTTGCCACTACTACGGATTGCCTCTGTTGAGCATCTATACTGTACTGTGGTGGTGTCATACTTTCCCCCGTCATCCCTGCACTAACAAGCTGCGTAATCCATACTGTTATACTCTTCTATTTTATTATTACTCTCTCCCAATTTTAAAATCATTTACCTTTTCAATCAAAAAATCATAATATTACTTGACTAAATAAATATTTATTAATTGATTTAATAAGATAAAACTTATTTTTCTACTATAACACATGAGCTCTAGGCCAGTAGTTGTTAAATCCACACCGATGTTTGAACTAGTAACTCCATCGGTTGATCGGTTTAACCATCAGTTTAATAAAATAATAAAATTATAGATTTTATTAAGAACTTTAGTTTAATCAACATAAAATATATTTGTTTCGTTTCTAAAATCATTGTAGCAAATGGGATATGCTCACTTTTTATAATTTTTTGCTGTTAGGTAGGGTTGTGAAAGAACCCATGGGCCTTGACCGTCGGGGGGTTTGATCCTTAGCTCCTCCCAGTTTTCATGAAAATCGTTCGGTTTAAATGATTTTTCTCAGGTTAATTACATCTCTGGACTAATTTTTTTAAAACCCTTGGTTCAGTCTGATTTTACAACTAGGATCTTGAGATGTCACTCTTTTCGGATGAACTTATAAAAATGCCAATGCAAAGAGAGTAAATCTTTATAAATTGTCAATTTGCATATATAGAAGGACATGTCACAGTGCCAACATGGAGGAGGCATGAAAATGATTCATTTGCCCTCGTTTGATCTTAGTGTATAATGAGTATGCCAATAAAATACACCAGTAATATTTGAGCAACTATATATAAACATATATACAGATCCAACAGATTTATTGTAATTCAATTATATTTGTTACAAATTTATCCTCTCATATTTTGTTCACATTACTAAATTTTTGCGCAGGATAAATCCGTAAAAAGTTTGAAACATAATAAACCTATTCATATGCTAGTACATACAGTACACAATTGATCAAATATTGTATTTGTATGTGATTGGCATATCCAATATACACCGGTATCAAACCGGGCAAATGGGTCATTTTCATGGTCATGTCTATCTTAGCAAGGTGACGTATCCTTTCACATATGCAAATTGGCAATTTGTAAAGATTTACTCTCTCTACATTTCTATAAATTCATCAAAGTAACAAATAGTTAAATTCCCTACTAGAAATTAGTATAGCAAATCCCTGGTAAAAATCAGGATAGGTGGGGTCGGGAACTCAAGATCCCCTAGGGTTAGGCCGATAAGATGATCAATTTTTATTTTATTTTTATATGATTGAGACGGTGGATAAATAGATATGTTTGACCATGATTTGATTAGACACAGCTCACCAAATGAGTCGTGTCGTGTCGGCCAAATGAGTCATGTCGTGCCGGCCCACGTGTGTGGTAGCATAATGCACGGTGACATTCCACGATATAAAACTTGAGATATATCGAGCAAAAGAATATTTTTGCTTACACAAGAGACTTGTTAAACATAAGACAATTTGAAAATTTTTCCCTAATACAACTTCTCTAGCCAGCCAGATAGTTGCATAAATTTAGCTCCACTCACCTAGCGCACGAATCCGTCCCTCACTTTATATGATGACGCTTTCTGCAACTAAAGGTTACACCAAACTGTTTTCTCTGTCTTCTCTGGTAGCGAGCTATGTCAAACGAGAGTAGCTATACAATAATTCGACAATTTTTCCATTAAAAACTTTCAAATATAATTAATTATAGTATCATTAAAGTTTAATTATATTGTAATTAGGTTGTAGTTACAATGTAACATATATAATAATTTGTATGCAACTACACAAAAGCTTGTAGTCAATAGGTTGCAGGTTCGACTCTGAGCTACCGCGTGTGTTTGCAAAGAAAAAATAAAGACCCACCCCACATGAATCTCGAGGCAATCAGACCGTCAGGAATTTGAACGTTGGGTAAGAAAAAAAACTATGCATTTAAGTAAATTATTTCCACCCAAATTTTGTTTTGCTTGGCTATTTTACAGAAAACCCTTGAGTTTTTTCGAAATTAACCCACAGTCCGCATGGCTATTTTTTTAAAAAAATCCAGTTAAAGAAGAAAAAGGAATTATTTTATAGAAAACGCTTTGAGTGTTTATAAAATTAACCCGTAGTATCAATGCTGAAAAGAAAGTGAGGACTTAAATGGAAAAAACATCATGCGTCCCTCTCTTCTGTCCCCTCCATACAGCGCTTGCGCCCCTCCCTCCCGTCACCGCTCGGAGCACCCGCGCCGCCACCTGGACCTTCACCCTCCGCCTGCTTTCCTCCCTACGTCGTCGTCTCGTTGCAATACACGGGCATTTTGCTAGTTATCTCAAACATAATTATCGTTCCAAAAGATATGATCATAGCTTGGACATCCGATTGAATTCCTCAAACATAATTGTATCTGGAAAGGTGGGATGGAAAGAAGAGTTGTATAGTAAGGGTTGGTGTAAGGAGCTGTGAGTGAGTTGGAAGCATTGTCCCGCTACTCGCTCCTCACCACCGGTCACTGGAAATGAAAACGGTACGACTCTCAGCGACCACGAAGGTAAAAAAACGCAACATGCTCCTTAACTGGAAACAGCTATCTTATTGGCGAACCTGTGAATCAAGTGAGTTTGATTTATAGTTATGTGATGAAACATTGGATTTGCGATTGGATTTGTGCTTTGAATCGAATGTGTGATATTTTATGTGGCAGTTAAACCGGCCAGACACTACCGGTCAGACCGGAGGTGTGTGTGCGGTCTGACCGGGCGAGTCCGACTCACAGTCGGTTAGACCGACTTCGACTTGCGGTCGGACTCCGACTCTCGTTGGTCGAGGCCGGCGCGGTCGACCGGCCGTCTCGATTTTGGTTTGATTTCTTGGTTTTGGATTGTTTCTTTGTGGATTTGATTTTTAGATGATTCCTATGCATGTGGTTACTGTTGACAAGCTAATGTGAGTTAAGTTTGGACAAACTTGTGCTCGGTATGTTGTTTCTTTGCCGTATATGTGCAGGTATCGCTTGAGGCCTCGGATAGTATTGCCGGTGTCGGATCGGAGTCGACTTGGGAGAAGTAGACGTCCAGCACGCGGGATACTTAAAGGCTAGAGGATAATGCACATGAAAGATGGAGAATCCATATGGCATACGAGAGGGATCGTATGCGGAGTCAAATTTGGAAGGGAGTATAAATTCGGAAAGTTAGGTTGAATGAGTCCTATTAGGAATAGGAGTTCTACTTTTACTATGAGTGGGAGGTTGAGTCCTATTAAGAATAGGAGTTCTACTTCTACTATGAGTGAGAGGTTGAGTCCTATTGTGAATAGGAGTTCTACTCCTACTTTGAGTAGGAGAATTTTGTGGTATAAATTGAGAGGGAGGGTGTGCCTCGTAGATATCGATTTCAAGAGAGAAACTTGAGAGAATAGCTAGGGTTTCGAGTTAGGTCGAGATTTTGGTTAGGAATGCTGTTGTTGCACTTTGTAAACACTTTTAGATGCAATAAAGTTGAAATAATTTGATCTACTTCTTCAAGAGTTTATCTTTTGATATTTTCTAGATCCCGACGGTCTGACCATAGGTAAGCGCACGATCTGACCGGTGGATTGTGACGACGGTCCAACCGAAGGCTAGACGGCGGTCTGATCGGTCAGGAGGGGCGTTCTGACCGGGGTAGGTAAGGCAGTGTGACCGACAGCAGCTTCAACAGTTCCTGCTCATTATCGCTTTGTAGATTGGTTTCATCGGTAAGAGGTAAATCTTTTAATTTTACAAAAGATTTGGTGTTTTGGTTTTTCCTATCATTCACCCCTCTCTAATAGGTTTGTTTGGTTTTGTTCGATCCTATAAACCGTATGCAACGGCGACAACGCTCCTCCTCCTCTCCTAGGCTCCTACACCCTCCGCTGCCCGCACCGCATATCACCACCCATCACGACCACCTCCCCCGCCGCTTCCATCCCACGCTCCCTCCATGGTCAGATGCCATCTTTAGCGCTCAGCCTCGTCGCAGCACCGGCCGTGAGGTGTGGCCCCCATGGGGCACACCCGACGTAGGCATGCAGGCAAAAGCAAAAGCTTTAGAATGGACGACAAACGCGAGGAGGAGAAAAGAAAGACCAGGGGGGACGCATTGACAGCAGTAGCGCACTACCCGTCGTGCAGTTGGATTTCTTTTTTCTCCCCACCCTTCCTCGGTTCCTTCCTTTCCTAAGCGAGAAAATTACATTTTGGGACTACCTTTCTCACTCTTATCATTTCTAACATTTAATTTGTATAAACAGGTCTTAAAATGTTCCATATTTTCTTTTTATATCATTCAACGTATTTCATATAATTTTAATTTAAAATACATATATAATTTTAATTTAAAATACATATATAATTTTAATTTAAAATACATATATATTTTTCTGGATGGACCCTTTTGCCCCTGTTTGCATGGGCGTGTGTTTTGCCGACGTTTCCGATCACGTAGGTTTGCTGTTGGCGACGAATTATGATTTGGTAGCAGCGCCTGCATCAGTGCACTATCTACAGTCAAACAAACATAAAAAAGCAATTTGAGGGTAACTGTCCCAGACACTAGTTAGAAGACAGACATACACGTTGCGCGGCGTAGTCGGAGTCGGTGCGGCAGGGCGTGTGGCGTCGCTGTGGCCGGGCGTGGGGTCGGTGCGGCCGGGAGCGAGGGCACCGCGACCGGCCGTGGGGGCGGCGCGGCAGGGCGCGGGGTCGGCGCGGCTGGGAGTGAGTGCGCCGTGGCCGGCCTTGGGGACGGCGCGCGGCGGCGCGCGACGTCGTCGGGGTTGGAGCGGCGGGCGCGGGGTCGGCCGGCCGGGAGCGAGGGCGTCGCGGTCGGGATCGAGGACAGCGCGGCGGGCGCGGGGTCGGTGTGGCCGGGCGTGGGGTCGATGTGGTGGGCGTGAGGCGGCGCGGCCGGGCGTGTGGAGGGCCCTAGCGGCGTGATCCATGGTGACGTAACTCTGAAAATCGGGAACGTCAGTCATGCAAACAACAAACAAATGAAGGGCAAAATGGTCACTCCAGGGAGAAATACGGGTATTTGAAATGAAAAGCAAGTGTGCAACGTTTCGAGACCTATTTTTCAAATTAAATGTTAAGAATGACAAAAGTGAAAAGCGTAACGATTACAATCCCAAATATGTAATTTTCTCTTTCTAAGTCGCGCCCTCCTCTCCTTTCCCCTAAGGCTCTAGCTCCATCGACTCTCGGCAGCCGTCACCTGCTACCACCGATGCGCGAGGTACGCTGCAGCTGCTCGTGCTTCTCTTATTCGTTGTCGGCCTATTTAGATCTGGGATTTAGGTTTCTTGTCTTCTCCGAGTTTGTTGGGTCGATGAGGCTAGAGCGGTGGCAGGCAATGGTGGAGGGAAGGCATCGATCGATCATATCTGGGAGAGGAGCAACTGATTCTGGTTGCATGTTGCTGGTATCGGCTCCCGAGGCCTCAGAGGGGAGTGTTGTGCAACTCTATGTTACTGGAATGGAAGAAGTGATTTTAGATGTGTGTTATGTTGTTGTGGGATGAGAGGGTTGCAAACCCTTGCTTTAGATGGTGAGGATGGGGGTTGAGGGTGGATTGGAAATGGGAATATGAGTGATAATCGTTTCATCTTAGAGCATACCTAGGATTTTTAACTGGCATCGGTAAACTAGTTAGTTTATAAAATACCATAATATCTTATTATTGTATAATATTATATATTTTTAATATTTTATTTTATTCTAAATAGTTATATAATGAACATTGTTTTTATGTAATTTACATCTTATTTTCTATATTATAAGTTATTTAGTATTTTTTTCCTAATTTTAATTTCTCTAACAATAACCAATTTTAGAGAAAATGCATTGACAACAAATAAATGTTATACCCATATAATTAATTTTAAGTTATATGACATAAGACATGCAATTGTATATATTAAAAGTCACAACTCACTTGAGCAATATTTACACTGCACTATGATCATTACATTCATAACAAATGTCACTCTCTAATTTATCCATGTAAATTATAGATATTTATCTGACTATGTAGCATTGGATATTATCTTCATATATTATTTGTTAAGAGAATTCCAAATTATGTTGATGAAAAATATTTCTTAAATTCTAAAACTAGTTAAGCAACATGGTAATTACTAATTACTAGTAACTCATATAAAATTTACTACTAACTAATATTATTAATATGTTAATACTAACTTATTTAAAAATTATAAAAATATATATTACACAGTGTGTATACAAAAAGTAGCTAGTAGTGTTTAGCTACAAGGTATGGTGGCTAGAGCTAGCAATATCATTATTGAAAGTAGAGAAGAATAACATAATAAGAATAAAATGGAATAGCAAAACAATTCTAGGATAATTTTTAAGTTTTACTTGCATTGTGGTAAAGAACGAATTTGTGTTAAAATTATGAACATTTAATAATATTATTAAACTATTGTTAAATTTGAGTATATTATACCAGGGATGTAAGTAATTTATTCGTGTGGTTAGGTTAGTGAATAACCTCCTATATTTCTTAATTTCTCTTAAAGTCCTCTTAGGATGGCACGTTGAGCTAACAAGTATATTGGTTTGAATAAAATGGAGAAACAATTTGATTTGATTATTTTTATTGGTAGTCTGGTAAGTAATATTAATCGTGACTAGCTATATTTTTTGGTGCCACATTTTCAATAAAAAATCAAAACACATATTATGAATTCCAATATTGCAATTTCAATTCCATATATTTATACTATAGTTTTTAAATCTTAGAACATGTTTTTTCAATGCTTGTCATACAAGAACTATGAAAAAATAATTATCTATTTGATTAAAAATATTAGCATAAAATAACATGTAATTAAAAATAAAAAACAATAAAAAGTGTTACAAAAGGTATCAATATGTCATATTCCTAGGTGGCTAAGTATCCCTGCATAATTGTGCCTAAGAAGGAAAAGAAAATCATCGTGTGGGGTGTTTCGAGGATATTTTCTCGTCCGCCTGAGGTCGATTCCGACTCATCATGGGGTGTGGATCCCCTAAAGTTGATGCTAAAACCACCCGACGTAGTTGCAAATATGTCAACCATTCCTCTGTTTCTACCAGCTAAGATTAATTTTTCCTAGTTAACTCTCTTTAATCAATGTTGATTTAGTGAGAAAATATTTTCCTTTTCAACAATGAGATGAGTAACACAAAATTGTATAACCCTGTGAGATCAGTTTATCCTCATTCTGCATATTGAAAAAAAAATTGTCTCGGACAACACTACTTGAAATCGATCTAATAAAAACAAGAAGAAAATGCATATGTTTTCCGGATTATATTGTGCTTGCATGTTCTTTTGGTAAAGGAGTGCATTATTTTTTTATATTGGCTAGTGCGTAATCGTTGTTATGGAAGAGAAAGTAGTTTTCCTTTAATTCTACACTAATCAAGTTAATTAGGTGCAATGAGGTGTCTTAATTGATCTCATCCGTACAAACAGAAGAATGGCTATGAGTTTTCCTATTATAGGTTGTCAAATGGGACATGTCTTTCTGTGTCGGCCCCGGCATGTATGTACAATTCATGACCCAGTAATGGCATGGCCTGTTTGGCTATGGGTCCTGCTGGCACGACTCGTCTAGGCATGTCATGCTTAGGCCGCCACCCTAGCCCCACATGCCAACACGAAATGTGCATGTAGCAAGCCAGCACGACATTGTCACGCCCAGGAATTCACGAACCAGAATTCCCTAACCTAAATGTGCACTAAATCTCTATTCAGGACCGGCCAGGGTACACAAACGACAAATTGACATATAAATCCATGTCTTATAAAACATCATAAAAGTCTTATAAATGCAGTGAAAACTAAAAGTAAGCTAGTCTAAACATCTTGGCGCCCGCAGTGTGGCAACTCCACTCTACGGGCATCCTTGACAGTAGTGACAAAGCCTCCTCTGCGTATCCTTCATCCGAGTAGAATTCTAGGTCTGAGGTGGGGGAGATAGAGCAAGACTAAGTATGACCCACTGTACTCAGCAAGTCATACCAAGAGGAGGTATGATGCAAGTAATTTCAAAGGAAGCTAGGGGTTCTTTTGCATAAAGCAGACATTTAAAAGCAGTAGTTCAAAGCAGTAAAACTATTGAATTTAATTAAGCAATAATAAACATCACTGTCCAACGTTACACCATGTTGCGATAGGCCAACCAATCCACCTGATCTATGCCAATTCCATTAAGTCAAATTATTAATGATGGGACTAATCACGGTGAATCTGGTTGATCGCTCATAACTACGGATATGACTATTCGAATAGTTTTACTCTGATAAGAGGTGTATAATTGTACCCATAAGACACAACCCCACAACACGTTTCTGTGCATTGACATGCCACCATGACATATCGAAAAGGAACTGTAATAGAACCCTTCGTATAACCCTCCTTGACCAACCGCACCATACTTCAGGTTTCGTCCCTACCTTTAAAACCAACGTAGTCAGCCCTCATTGTGCCCAGGTGAATCCGAAAGCTGCAAAGGCCATCGTAGGGCCCATCCAAACTCCATCACGCTCACCCTTGCCTGGATACGTCGGACAGGGAAAAGCTACACTACAAGCCCAGCTATTGCCCACGCTAGCTTGTGGTATGCACGGTAATTCTTTCAGGGTTTTTCATGAACCGGTTCTTAAATGTCATAGGTGTGTCTATCAAAACCCACAACCCACCATTAGACATATTTTAGTTGAATTAGTACCGTGGTTGAACATATCCACAATTATCCTCATTAATCCAAGATACAAGGTGGTAGTGATATTCCCCATAGTGACCTAGCTGATCTAAGCATGGCTAAGCATTTTCTAAGCCAATATCTAGTCAGATTAATCCCTAAGTTATCAATTGTACAGGGTAAACAAGCTAGGTTGAGTATAATAGGGACCATCCCGAATGACATTATAAAAATAATGCAAATTTAATAGAAACAGGGACATAGGTACAATATGATCAATGAGAACTGCATGACTTGCCTTGCTCTAGTGTTGCTGGGACTTCTGCAATGACTTCAAAGTAAATTGGAGCGTCAGAACTGCCAAAATCTATGCGACAAACAATGCACACAAGCAACAGGCTATAAGTCTACTAAAACAGGAAACAAAACCATTTTAATGGATTGTATGCATTTTTATGAATTTTATGCCATTTGAATGGACTTAAACAGAGTTCGAATGAATTTTCTATGAATTTTAGAAGATTCACTGTATTTTACTCTAAACAGCAAAGTCCTTAATCGTTTATTGCGCAATAAAGCCCGAGGCCTGACGTCAACGAGGGGAGGTCGGCGTCGGCAAGCGGGCCCCACCTGGCAGTGACACGAGGGGATCGGTCCACGGTGGACCAAGTCTACCGGGCCGAGGGGACAGGTGCACCACGTGGCGCAGACGTGGCGCCAACGCAGAAGCCACACGACGGACATGCGAGCGGAGGTGGCGCCGATGTGGGATGACACCGAGGTGGCCACGCGGATGGCCCGGATTCACCTAGGGATTCACCCTAGGTGAATCCGACGGCACAGGCAAAAGGGGGCGGCGGCTTCGGTGGCTGACCAAGCACGCAACGGCACGGCGGCGGCGCATAGGACCAAATTGTCACCGACGGCGAGCGGCGATGGCGCGGGAAAGGGTAGCGCGCACAGGAGGCGGTGGGCGGTGGCGCACACAGGAGGAACGACGCCCATGAAGGAAAAGGGGAAAGGGAGAGGGGACGAGCTCACCGAGACGGCGACGACCAGTGCGGGAAAAGAGAATGACGACCAAAGTGACTACGACGATGATCTGGTGAACCGAGGAGCCGACGGTCTCTGGTGATGCCTAAGAAAGGAGGGAAAGGGGTTTGGCGGGAGAGAGGGGGCGCACGACGGCGGACATCACCGGCTACAGGGGGACGGAATGGAGAAGCTCACCGGCGAATGATGGGGACGGGGTTCCGACGACGGAGGACGACGTCCGAGCGGCAACCGGGTTGCGTCATGGTCTTGTGAAGCCGACGACAACAATGGCATAACTCGGCGGCGAGTGGCGCGGCAGCTAGAGGCGGCCGAAGGCGGTGGAATGCAACAGCGCTAGGGAAGAACAACACGGGAGCGGCTGTCGTGCAGAAAGGGCGAGAGAGGAGCTCGGGACGGCATTTATAGGCCGGGGGCAGGCTCGGACGTGGCCGGTACAGGGCGGAATAACCGGCAATGTGGGAAGAGGGAGAGAGGAACGGGCGGTGGAATCAAAATCCGAATCCCCACCATTTCGCGACACGATGCGCATGGGAGGAGTGGGGGAAAGGGGCGCGGGCGCGGGGAAGGCAGCGGCGCGGCTGACGTCAGCCCGCTCTCTCCGGTCAGAGGTGGACGACGGGTTCGACAGGTGGGGCCCACTTGTTGGTACCACTCACATCCCACTTTTCTCCTTAGTTTAAAATTCACATGTGAAATTGTGCAAAAGAAATTATCGGGAAAAGTAAAGCAAGTAAAATTCTAATAATTAAATCCATTTAATAATTGGAAAAGGCTTGGTGGGATTTTTATTAAATTTTCCATGTCAAAATACATTGATAGGATTTTTATGGGAATTTTAAGAGCAAGAAAAACAATTTTAAAAATTAAACTAGGATTATCGGAATTAAATTCCTTAAGGAAAATCCCTTTTCCTTTTTCTTTCTTCTTCACTCCCTTTTTCCTTTTTTGGGCTGTGGGCCACCGCCGGCCCACTTCCTCACCTCCTTCCCGCACGACCCTCCTCTCTCTTCGCTGGGCCAGCACGAGGCTAAGGCCCAACCGGCCACGCAAATCTGCATCTGCCTCCTTGCTCAGTCGGGGCAATGACAAGTGGGCCCCACCTGTGGACCACCGTTTTTGAGGACGGGAATCATTCGTGTTCATAGTACCATTTCCCTGGATCGAGTAGTTTGGTACCCACGAATACAATATCAATTATCGGTGCAAAGTGCACGAATAGTCTTACACCAAAAGTATTACAATATTAGGCCCGAAGGCAATATCCAATATATATAGGACCTACCGGTCTGGATACATCCAAAAACAGAAATTAGATAAGATAGCAGACAGAAGGCAGCGGCATGTCGATTGCCTACAGGCAACGACTGGGGACTAAGACCTATTGCGCTCCATTGTCTTCATTCATCCTGGTAGTATGCGTACGGGTCCTCTAGGTCTTCCATGCCTACATCTGTAGGTTTGTGCGTATAGCAAGGGTGAGTACCCAACGTACTCAGCAAGTCAACACGGAATGATGCACATGATAGGGTCATTCAAAAGGTGGCTGTGGTTTATTTGCACAAAGCCAATTTTCACAAATTATTTCACAAACCTAGCATCTGTTGGCACCTTTTTTGACAAAGGCACGAACACGATCGATTCACCTAAAGATTTGCGATGGTTCTTGGTACGGAGTCGCCAACCACTTCAATCTAGCAAAAACTAGAACAAAGTGGGTTTTGTAGATTAAATCGGCTAGCGGAACCGATTTAGATGGATAGATTGATAACTACTCGTCTCGTGAGCAAAAGGAAAGTTTTCAAGACAAACTTACAAAGAACTGTCGCACTCTCGCAGCGGCAGCGGACGATTTACGGCACAAATCGACAAAGATGGACTAAACTAGGGCAAAGTAGAAAATAAGGCTGAAAATAAAGGAAACGATTCAAATAGATTGATTGTATGTTGTATGTGTCTCGATCTTACAATTGAACCGGCCTTGACCCTTATATAGGGTTGGTCTTGCCCTCTACAGGCCTTTCTCCACGTTCAATTCGGGATAAACATGTTTGGAAACCCGAGACACATCGTATGGAAAAAGGAAACCCGAATACCGACAAAGTCGTCTAGGTTTCGGACTCTGTCGGTCAGACCGGCCATATGCCCTCGGTCTGACCGGCCCCACTGCCCGGTCTGTCCGGCCTATACACGGCGGTCAGACCGGCCTCTCCGAAGAAACCGACAAATTTCCAAATATTGCCAATCTTTCCTATTTTGATTCCCAAGTGCCAATTTTGGGTGTAAACACATGCCCCCTGCCTTCTATGATGAACATCGTGAATCTAAAAGCATAAGACATGTTTTAACTTGGGATGATAACTCAATTATCGGCCACACAACTCCTTAAGCATCTTGCCAAATACTTGGGAAGTATTTCTTTAGATATTTACCGTTGATAGCCCGCTGAAACCGTTCTCCTTGAAGTGTCTCCAAGAAATATGCATTGCCTCGAACGATTCCGTATATCCGATAAGGTCTCTCCCAACTTGGCGATCACGTACCAAATTCTTTAGATCGGGAACCCAAAGGCAAAATAGTCTTCCATACTAGATCTCCTACTTGGAACGTCTTCGCCTTCACCCTTTTGTTGTATGCTTTGGCTACTCTCTTCTTTTGTTTTTCTATCTCTTCCAAAGCCTTCAAACGTTTGTCGACCACTTCATCAAGATTATCACCCATCAAGAACCTGTAGTCTTCAGCTGACAAATCGTCTTGCTTTATAAATCGAAGAGAGCCAAGATTTACCTCAACCGGTAAAACGGCTTCTTGTCCATAAACCAGCTCAAAAGGGGTCACCTTGGTAGCACCATGCTTGGATATTCTATGCGCCCATAAAGCTTCAGAAAGCACCTCATGCCACCTTCTGGGATGTTCCTCGACCTTTTTCTTGATTAGCTTCAACAACGTCTTATTACTAGACTCGGCTTGTCCATTAGCCTGAGCGTAATAAGGAGACGAACTCAACAGCTTAATTCCATAAGATTCGGCAACATTTATCACTTCTTTAGACATAAAAGAAGCTCCTTGATTCATAGTTAATGTCTGAGGAATGCCGAATCTATGAATAATATGCTTCAGAATAAAATCAATTACCTCCTTATGCGTCATATTCCTGAGCGGCACGGCTTCGGCCCACTTAGTGAAGTAATCTGTCGCAATTAGCACGAACCGATGCCCCTTTGAAGACGGAGGATAAATTTGACCAACAAAATCTAAAGCCGACCCCCGGAACAGCCATGGTTTAATTATAGGATTCAACACTGAAGCCGGTACCAATTGAACATTGCCGAACCGTTGACAAGCTTCACATCCCTTATAGTACCTGAAGCAATCATCAATCATCCTCGGCCAATAGAACCCCGCTCTTCTGAGCAGCCAGTTCATCTTATGGGCCGATTGATGAGTCCCGCAAATTCCTTCGTGGACTTCACCCATAGCAACCTTAGATTGATCGATATCTAAACATTTTAATAATACACCATCTATATTTCGGCGATATAACTTCTCATCAAGCAAAGTATATTTATACGCTTGCCGCCGAATTTTCTGATCAACTCTAAGGCTAGGATCCTTCAAATAGCTAATCAAAGGAATTAGCCAATCATTTACTGTTTTCAGGGCACACATGTCCGAATTACCACTTAATTCGACCCCTGTATTGAGAAGATTGTGGCCCCCAGCACCTTCTGTGAAGTCGGTCTGACCGGCCAAGCAACTTCGGTCAGACCGGCAACAACCCACGGTCGGACCGGTCACGAACGCCGCCGACCGGATGCCATCCACGGTCGGGCGGCGCGGTGCGCGGTCGACCGCCTACTGCCTGCCTTTTTGCCAATTTCGCCCAAAAAATTATAATCAAGCATCGGTTGATCTAATATGAAAAATAAACCTCTTTTGATGCTATAACCAGATGCTTGTTGAGCTAAGTCATTTGCTCTAGAATTTTCATTCCTAGCAATATGCTTAATAGTAAATTCATCAAAACTGGCAATAATTTCTAGGCATTGATCTAAATACCTGTTCAATGATACGTCGAAGCATTTGTAGATCACGGCAACTTGTTGCACCACCAATTCGGAATCACCGAACGCTTCTACATGTGTAACTCCAACGATCTCCATTACTTGCAAACCGAATAACAAGGCATTGTATTCGGCTTAATTATTTGTACAATAATATTCTAAACGAACCGATGCTTCAAAGCATTGACCATTGGGCAAAACTAAAACTACACCTATGCCTTGACCCTCCTTACACGAAGAGCCATCGAAATAAACTTTCCAATGTGTAACACTAACTAAACGGACTTCATCTCCACAATTAACGTCTACATGATGATCTACTATAAAGTCCGCTACAATCTGACCCTTCATAGATTTCAATGATTCATAGGCCAAATCATATTCAATTAATGTATACGCCCATTTGCTAATTCTACCACTTAGAATTGGCCTTTGCAACATGTGCTTAATGACATCGGTCTGACAAGCAACTATGCACGTACTAGATAACAAGTAATGACGCAACTTGGTACAAGCATAGTACAAGCAAAGACAAAGCCTCCCTACAAATACATACCTCGTTTCGGCATCCAGAAGACGGCGACTTAAATATGTAATTATGTACTCCTTGCCGTCTTCCTCTTGTGTCAAAACGGCTCCAATAACTTTGTCTTCAGCAGCAATATACAGCCGAAACGGAATTCCGGCTTTAGGATCTCGCACCACGAGTGGAGTAGATAAATATTTCTTCAAACCTTCAAATGCCTCCTGCTGTGCTGCCCCCCAAGTAAAATCGGCTTCTTTTTTCAAGCGTAGAATAGGCACAAAAGCATCGATTTTACCTGCTAGGTTAGATATGAATCTTCTCAAATAGTTCACTTTACCTAGCAACCTCTGAACTTCCCTCTTGCATGCCAACGCTTTGAAATCTTGAATCTTCTCAACCTTCTTAGGATCGATCTCAATCCCTCTTTCATGCACCATGAATCCTAAGAATTTTCCCGCCGACACACCGAAGGCACACTTGAGCGGGTTCATCTTCAATCCATACTGACACATCCTCTCAAAAGCTAACCTCAAATCGGCCATATGCCCATCCATATCATCCGATTTGACTACAATATCATCAATGCAGATCTCTAGAATAAAACCTAACAAATCATGGAAAATTAGGTTCATCGCCCTTTGATATGTTGCGCCGACATTCCTTAACCCGAATGTCATGACTACCCACTCAAACAACCCTACAAATCCTGGACACCTAAAGGCTGTCTTATACATATCCTCCTCTGCCATGAAGATTTGGTTGTAGCCGGCATTGCCATCTAAAAAACTAATCACTCGATGACCTGAGGCATCATTTATTAGCATGTCGGCTATAGGCATAGGATACTCATCTTTAGGAGTGGCTTTATTTAAATCTCAAATCCATGCAAACCCTGATTTTGCTGCTCCCCTTCTTCTCTACCTGTACTATATTGGACACCCACTCCGCATACCGGCATGGCCTAATAAACCCCGCTTTCAATAATCGGTCTATCTCTTCTTTGACATGATCATATATAAGTGGGTTAAACCGACAAGGAGGTTGTTTATAAGGCCTAAATCCTGACTTTATCGGAAGCCGATGCTCAACAAGATCACGGCTAAGTCCGGGCATTTCATGGTACTCCCATGCAAAACAATCACTATATTCTCTAAGCAACTCGATCATCTTAACCCTATGATCGGCTCTCATGTTTTTATTTATGAAGGTCGGTCTTGGTACGCTCCCATCTCCTATTCTATTTCTTCTAACGGGTCAGCTGATGTGAACCCTTGACCGAGCTTCTCTACCTCGTCAAAATCCTCTATAGTTTCCCTAATATCGTTCTTTGTTGACCGATATTCTTGAACTCTCTTTTGTAACCATTCCAAATTGGTTGTTTTACTCATCATACAAAGTAATGTCACCAAGCCGAGCTAAACTAGCTGGCTTTACAGAAATGGGTACGAAGCCTTCTCTGGAAATACTAATAAAATCAAAACTAGAAAGATCTAGCCCTGATAAGCACTGCATGTCTCCATGTTTCCATCCTACAGAAACATCGGCCATGGCAACCTCAGCCGATGTATCCGCCTGAACTACCTCAACCTCATCACCATCCCATTGCACTAGGCACTGATGTAAAGTAGATGGGACGCAGCAGTTGGCATGGATCCAACATCGCCCCAAGATGACACTGTAGTTACCTTGTACATCGACGATGAAGAAGGTGGTAGGCAACGTCTTGTTCCCCACCGTAAGCTCCACGGACAAGATCCCCTTCGCCTCTATTGACTCACCGTTGAAGCCATTGAGAAGCATGTTAGTCTTCTTCAGCTCCGCCTCTTCGCGACCCAACTTCTTGAAGAGAGAGTAAGGCATCAGGTTCACCGCCGCGCCTCCGTCCACTAGCATCCTCGAGACCGGCTTCCCATCAATGTGGCCCTTCAAATAGAGAGGCTTCATGTGACGGGTGGACTCGTCGGGCTTCTCGAAGACCGCATCCTTCGGACCTAATGACATTTGAGCGACCTCGGCCTCGTCCATGGCGCAAAACTCCATGGGCAACATGCAAACCATGTTGATCTCCATGTTCTCACCGAACGATGCCTCCACAGCCGGTTGTTCATCCTTTTGAACAACTACCGGCTTCTGAGCAGCTAATGACTTACGTTTCCACTCCTTCGCAGGCGGTGGTCGCAACTCATCGAACTCCCTGTCTCTCCTCTCTTCGGCTTCCTTCTCCCTTAACTTAGAAGCGCGAAGACGCTGCAACCTTCTCTTCTGAGTAGCCGTCAAATCCTCAGGCATCCACCTAGGATTCGGCTCTGTTCCAGGAGGCAAATAATGTCCCCCGTTGCCTTTACCCGAAGAGGAGATTACCCTAGTACTCTTCTTACCAGAACATCGGTCAGACCGGCCTTGGTGGCCGGTCAGAACGGTAATGTGCCTGCGGTCAGACCGATGACTAGGCCCGGTCGACCGGAGCGAACATCGACCGGCCGGATGGCGCGGTCGCCGGCCCGAGACGCGCGGTTAGACCAGCCGAAAGCTCGGTCGACCGGCTATTGAACTGCGGTCAGACCGGCCAGGACGTCCAGTCTGACTGTCTTCCTGCGCGGCATCCTTCACGCCTTCGGTTCGGGGGCCAAATATCAACTTAGCCTCCTTGCTAGATGGTACCGGCACATCATACGATCCTATCTTGATAGTGATCGCCTCTGAAGTCCTTTCCTCGGGCTTGGCGCGCTTGTGTGCCCTTCTCTCGCCATCGAGCCGGTCCTTTGTGGGGAACCAGCTTCCACTAGAGGTAGACGCCTGCCCTCACGGCGATCTCCTCTCCCCTTTCCGTCCTTGGTGATCCTGCATTGGAGGCATGTTGTACATAGGCGGGGGTGCCCCCCAAGGCATGAAGTAAGGGAACGGATAACCTGGAGGCGACATCGGGCATGGTCCCCATGGCATAACTTGGGGGAGATGAGGAAACGGCGGCTCCAAAACCTTTGACGAAGGACCAAATCGCTCCTTAGGGGGCAATCTTGGTCTCTTTCCTTTGGCGCGCTCCTTCTCGGCACTCTTCTTCTTGTACTTGTCAAGGAGCATCTCTAAGGTCACCTTGGGCTTGTAGGGCTTCTTAGATGTGGATGCCTTGGCCTTATTCTCTTTCCATGTCCCAATCTCTGGGCTCTTTGGCACAAGCATCTTGGGCCTAGGCTCCCTGATAACAACTTCCTTTCCCTTAGCCGATTCGGCTTGCTCCGGCCGAATCAACACCTTCTTACCATTGAAATTGATGGTATTCACCGGGAAATGATCGCTGTCAAGCTTCATCTTCGGGCCCTCGGTGAATTTCAATCGTCCTTCATCTATGGCCGATTGAACCTGTCGACGAAAAATATTACATTCGTTACTAGAATGCGAATAAGAATCATGCCATGTATAATAAGAACGACGCTTCAATTCTTCTAACGAGGGTATGATGTGGCCTTTAGGTAATTTGATCTGTTTTTCCTGCAGAAGATAGTCAAAAATCCTATCACATTTGGCCACATCAAAACTGTATTTGATCTCGCTTTGCCGATCCTTGCGAGGAGTCGGCGTCAAGTTAGAACAAACAAAGGGTTTGTTCTTGTTTGTCCAAGACCACTCAGCGACATACATATCATGATCGGCTTCATCAGACTCAGAATCACTAGTAGGACAGTTAATCATGCTAACATGAGGTTTCTTATCACTGGGCCTAACAAACTTTTTAGCATCCCTGACTCGGCTTTCCTGAGCCAGAGCCTTCTGCATTACTTGACTAACATTGAGAAATTGTTGGCCATCTAACCTTTCTTTAATGGGAGCAAGCAACCCATTGAAAGCGAGGTCGGCCAAGTCCCTCTCGGTTATACTCAAGCTAAAACATCGGTTTCTAGCATATCTAAACCTCTTAATGTAATCTGTAACAGATTCATTATATTTTTGCCTTACCGATGTCAAGTCACAAAGTCTAAGCTCAGTCTCACCAGTATAAAAGTAATCATGAAATTTTTGTTCTAACTGAGCCCATGTATGAATAGAGTTAGCCGGTAAAGCTGTAAACCAAGTAAAAGCAGCACCAGATAGAGATAAAGAAAATAAGCGCAATTTAAAAGCATCTGAAGTGCTAGCCTCCCCACATTGCACTAAGAATTGGCCGATATGCTCCCATGTGGTCCTATTATCATCTCCACTGAATTTGGTGAATTCAGGGACCCTATAGCCACGCGGATATGGGATGTTATCGAAATAGTCAGGATACGACTTTTGGTAAACCTTAGCACGATTCCTGGGCTCAACTCCGAATGACTCCCTAATGATGTTCCTAATTTGTTCCTCCATATTGTCAGGCCTAGGCGGGTCGGGCACGACCGGCGGCCTAAAAGGTGGCTGTTGCGACGCAATATTATCATATTGGCCATCTCTTATATCGCGCGGATATCCTCTATTAGGATCATTGTATTGATTGGGGACATGTGGGGGAATTGGTGCATGAACAGTAGCCACAGGGGAGTCGTGGGGGGGAACGTGATATAGAACCGAGTTGCTCGTGATGGGATCTACCTCCTGTACTGGCAATAGAGCGCCGGTCTGACCGGCCATGGGCCCGGTCTGACCGGTCAGATAAGGCGCGATCTGACCGGCCAGATAGCCGTCGGTCAGACCGGTGTAGTATGGGTGCGGGCCGACCTGACGGCCGGTCTGACCGATGTAAGGTGAGCCGGTCAGACCGACGTAAGGCGACCCGGTCAGACCGGTCATAGGGCCGGTCAGACCGTCGTATTGTGTTCCGGTGAGACCGGCCATAGGGCCGGTTAGACCGAGATATGACGGGCTGGTCGGACCGGCCGTAGGGCCGGTCGGACCGACGTAGTGAGGTCCGGTCAGATCGGCCGTAGGGCCGGTCAGACCGACAGAGGCGGCAGAACTACTTTCGCCGGGGCCTCGAGCGATCACCCTGTCGGTTTTACTAAATATGTGGTTCACAGGGGGTTGGCTTCCCCCTGCAACCGAGGTAGGCGGCGAATCGGTCGCGGGAGGACCAGATTTACCGCTCATGTGCGCTTTAAACAACCTATTAAAACAAGCCTCCATAGCGGATTCAACCTTATTGTTTATGCCGATGGTAATGGACTCATCCACCGTACTAGGAACAAGCTTTTGAATAGGCATAGAGATGTGATCAGCGCTTACCTCACCGCGAGTTACCTTGAGCGGGCTCCCGGGCTTGATGATGACGCCTTGTCGCGTTTTGGTGCAAGATTGATCTAGCACCTCCTGAGTGATCGCTCGAATGCGCTTCTCCATTATTTGGCGAGCCTCCCCATCCAAGTCGTCCAACGAGATGTGGACAACGTTGGATGCCTCCAAGTCTTGCGTCGCTTGCTTGGACATGGCGGCGTCGAAACCGAGTTGGCGTCGTGTCTTCCCCAGCGGAGTCGCCAAAAATCATGTTGGCACCTTTTTTGACAAAGGCACGAACATGATCGATTCACCTAAAGATTTGCGGTGGTTCTTGGTATGGAGTCGCCAACCACTTCAATCTAGCAAAAACTAGAACAAAGTGGGTTTTGTAGATTAAGTCGGCTAGCGGAACCGATTTAGATGGATAGATTGATAACTACTCGTCTCGTGAGCAAACGGAAAGTTTTCAAGACAAACTTACAAAGAATTGTCGCACTCTCGCAGCGGCGGCGGACGATTTACGGCGCAAATCGACAAAGATGGACTAAACTAGGGCAAAGTAGAAAATAAGGCTGAAAATAAAGGAAACGATTCAAATAGATTGATTGTATGTTGTATGTGTCTCGATCTTACAATTGAACCGGCCTTGGCTCTGATATAGGGTTGGTCTTGCCCTCTACAGGCCCTTCTCCACGTCCAATTTGGGATAAACATGTTTGGAAACCCGAGACACATCGTATGGAAAAAGGAATCCCGAATACCGACGAAGTCGTCTAGGTTTCGGACTCGCCGCCGACCGGCCATATGCCCCGGCCGACCGGCCCAGCCCGTCCTGTCCGGCCTATACACGGCGGTCAGACCGGCCTCTCCGAGGAAACCCGCAAATTTCCAAATATTGGCAATCTTTCCTATTTTGATTCCTAAGTGCCAATTTTGGGTGTAAACAACATCTAGCCAGTCAAGTTTTAGGTTCAGAGTATATTAAATCGGTGACGGTTCTGTCTGTCATCCATCGTGATACCAAGGATGGTTTCCCGTCTCCGGATCGTCATGGTTTTTTGGGGAGTCTATCCCTTCTCGCAGGTTGAGAAGTTGAGTCCATCAGCACAAAAAAAATCATTATGCATACCAACCCATCATTTTAAAATTTAAGAGTCTAGCCATGGGAGAAACTTGTCACGTTGCTCATTAACCGTGAGCACGACTATTCAAATAGATTGGTTTACTCACACTATAGTGGATGTACACTTTACCCGTACTCCGCAACTGCTCATTGAATGAGCCTACATCCCTCTATATGGGACGGTCATGGCAAAGCTTTTTGATAACCTCACTTTGGCAGTACCCGCTCCATGAACTTAAGTCCTCATGCACTCTAGCCATCATTTTCTAGCAGCGAGAGGAGTTCTGGCGTTCCCGGGGTAAGAGAGAAAACTCACTTAATCTTTAAGTCATCGTTAAGTTCAGTTTATTATTCACATAAAGGTCTTTTGTCTTATCACAATCACGGGCACTCTACCATTGATAGGCCCAGGACACTCTACCTATTGGTAGGTCCTTAACTCAACACCTACACCTGAACCACTATACAGGGATATTGCCTCCACTCGGCTATCTACTCCGCTAGGTCTATACCCATTCGAGAAGTATGGTTGTACTGGCTCGTTCTAAGTTGTAAGTCTCATGGCTCGGTCCTTAATTGACCAAGGACGGTACTTGCCTTTGCCCGAATCCACCCAAATCCATCCATCCGTCCCAGTCTGAAAACATTGGTTTTGTATTTTTCATTTTTTTCATCAAAACTATTTTCATCATGATCAAGGCAATGTGGCGCTCATGTCTCCACATGCCATATTTCAACTACCTTCCGTAAGGTAGTTGCCCAAGCATATAGCTTTTGTAAAAATATGAGTATGCAAGATTCTAGTATAAGCATGGCTAAGCATTTTACCGAAGATATCCTCCGATTGTATCACATCAAGGGTTACAAAGAATATTTCTAAGGGTAATCAATATCAAGGCATGGTACATCAAGCATAGGTATTCATTTGTGTATATCATGCATGTTTTAAAGTTTAAATCAACATCATTTCGTAAAATAGGATCAATATGTTCAAAGGGAAGTGTTGACTTGCCTTGCTCGCACACTTGTTGGACAGGGTCTTTACCGTAGTGAGTGCCTACTTCCTCGGTTGCTATCTGTACGTGCGAAAAATCAATTGAATTCAATCAGAATTCAATAAAATTACCAAGAGATCGAAAAGAACCATAAAAACGAATCCAAATGTTTAGCCTAAAATTCTAATCGAGTTTGGGCGACAGTTTTTGGGATGAAATCCGATTTAAAAAGCGAGTTTGGAATTTCTAGGGTTTTCGCAAACTATCGATATAATTGATTGAGGTGATAAATTTAAAAAGCGTTGATCAAAATAATTGGTATTCGAAGTTTTGGAGGTCTGAATACCAAAAGAATATATTTTTAATGGCAAAAAGAAAATAGATAAACTCCGAGTAAAAACGACGCGAGAACGAGATCTCCGAAAATCCTATTTTTGAATTCCAAATTTGCTCAAAGAAAATACACAAGAAAATATTATATTTTTGCCCAAATATTTTTCCCAAATATTTCCCAAATATTTTTCCTAATTTTTCTAGATTTTTCCAAAATTTTTCCCTATTTTTTCTTTTCCTCTTTTTTCTTTCCCTTTCCTTCCTTCTTTGTTCCCCCGTGCTCTCTCTCTCTCTCGTATTCGGCCGGCGCGCGGCGCAAGCGCAAGGGGTGGCGACCCGAGGGCTTAGCGGCGGCGACGGTGATGGCGAGGGAGGCGGCGGAGCTACGGCGCATGGTGGACGGCGGCTTCGGCTCCGGCGCACGGCGCACGACGGCGGCGGCTTGCGGCGCACGGCGGACGACGGCGGCGATGGCTTGCGGCGGCGTGAGAGAGGGGATAGAGGCGACGAGGTGGGAAAGAACGGAGAGGGTCTCGGTCCCCTTTTATACGACTCCGGCGTGGCGAGTGAGAGAGGGGGCCTGGGCGACGGGTGGCGTGGCGAACAACGCGCGGCGCGGGGTGACGGGGCGGGAGCGACGAGCGTGGGTCGTGCGCGCGAGGACGGAGGTCCGGGCGCGGGCGACGCGTGGCGCGCGCGGGCGGGGTCTGGAGCGGGGCGCGGTGCGGGCGCGACACGTGGCGCGCGCGGGTGTGGGGTACGGGCGCGGCGAGCGGAGCGGCGAGGCGTGGCGCGCGCGGCGCGCGGCGCAGCGCGAGGGCGACACGCGACGCGGGGAGTGGCGGCCGGGCTCGGCGCGGCGCGCGGTGCGAGGTAGGGGCGGGCGCAGCGCGGCGCATGGCGCGCGCGAGCGGAGTCGCGCGATCACGCGGACGTACGCGTCGAGCACGTGGCGTGCAATGAACAGTGACATTTCCTAATTTTTCCGATTTAATTCCTAATTTCCAAATTTCTTTTTCCTTTCACCACTAAAATTTAAAATAAAATATAGCACACCCAAAATTAAGTTGTAAAATATGTTTTCAACCTTTTCACCCACTTTTTATTATTTTAAAAATATATTTTACATATTTAATTTAATTCTTTTCGTAAATTCAAGAAAATGTGACTTTGATTCAAAATAATTTTCTAGACTTCATTTATATCCTTTTTTCAAAAATATTTAATCACTCATTTTGCTCACTAATTAATATTGCCTAATCACCAAAATAATGTTTTGATCCCAAATATATATTTTTATAAATCCATAACCCTTTCCTATTTTATATTAAAATTTTCAATTCTAAACTTCGAAATTTTTCTCCCTATTGAAAATCCAAATCATTTGAATTTTCTCAAACATCGAGATGAATCGCTCACATATAAATTCTTATGCAACAAAGCTGGCAAATAAGAAGCAATAAACATGATGAGAAGAAAATAGCCAAAAGTTTTTGTTAGTTTCGATTTTTAAATCTCGATTTTGAATTCTCCGATTTTCAGGGTGTTACACCACCTGTCATCCCCAATCTCCCGACCGAAAATCCCGGTTGCCCGTGCTGTACCTGAGCCGTCCCGCGCCACCCCGTACCGCCCCACATCCTACACGTCGCCCACCTTCTCGCCCGTGTGCGCGAAATGACTGGAACGGTCGGATCCGTTATTCCTGGCCACCCGCCATTCCTGCCGCCACGTCACTGCCGCTATATCCGTGCTTCCTGGCCACGTCGCACCCCTAGGCCTATATAAACAACTCCCATGCGCCGACCGTCATTTCCTGTCACACCCTGAGGTGTTTTCCCCTTTTAAAATCCTAAAGGAAAATCGCAAAGAAAATATTTGAAAATTAACCTGGAGCAAATAAATAATTTTAAAAGCAAAAATCTAAATGGAAATGGCATGGTAGTATTTTTCCTAAATTCTACATGTCAAAATACACTAACAGGATTTATAGTGGAATTTTGAGAGCACTAGAAATAATTTCTAACCAATTAAAATCAAAATCAGAATTAATAAATCATGGAAAAATCCTTTTCTCTCTCCTCCCGCCCTTTTCGGCCTTGGGCCGCCGGCCCGAGCCACTGGTCCAACCCTCCCCGCGCCCGCGCCTCTCTCTCTCCCTCTCTCTCGCAGGCCGGCCGATGGCCACGGTCCGTTTGCCCCTCGCGCCCGCGAAATAAGTCCACATTGCCTTCCCCGTCTCCCCAAGACACTGACATGTGGGGCCCACCTGTCAGGCCCGTCCCTTACCTCCGGCCGCGCTGCCGCCATTTGCGTCGCCCCTTTCCCCACGTGGATCTCGGCCGCCCGCCCTCCCGCGCGCCCTTAAGGCCTCGCCATCACTCTCCCGCCTCTCCCGCCGACCTTAATCGCCCCGGCCGCCGCTCTCGCGCCCTCTAATGGTCGGAGTTAATCGCCGGCCATTAATCCCCCAAATCTATCTCCCTCTTTACTCCAGAGAGATCCCCTTATCCCGGCCACCACCGACTTCCCCGTCCCCTTAATAAGCCAGCCCTCGTCCTCCCCGAGCTCCCCACGCCCTCATTCGAGCTCATCCTTCTCTCTCTCGCTCTCGCACCGTGCGCCCAAGCTTCGCCGCCCTTCGCCGGCCTTCGGCCCCGATTCCCCGCCGACCCGAGCCGTCTCGAACCTCACCGCCGCCTCCCTCTTCATCCTCGGCGCCCGAGCTCCCTCGGCCGCCCCTTCCCGTCGCCTCCCGCCACCTCCCGTGCCACCATGCCGTCGTCTTCCCCTGCTCTAGCCACCCGCGGTGAGCCACCCCTCCCTTTCCCCTCTCGGCCCGAGCGCGCGCCGCCGCTCCCGGGTGTGCGTGGCTCCGTCCGCGCATGAGCCGCGGCACTCCGCGCCCGCGTCGCCGCTCGGATTGCGTCGACCGGCCTTTGGCTGCCGTGCGTCGTCGCCGGCCGACCGCACCACTTGCGCCCATTCCGACCGTCCGATCTGCCTCGTCAGATCGGAGCCGTCCGCCCCGCCTGCCCACCTAGCACGCCACGTGGCCGCCACGTCGGCGCCACGTGTGTGCCACGTGGTGCACCGCCCTCTCGGCCCGTGGACCCGATCCACCGTGGACCGGCGCTCCCGCGGCCAATGACGCCATCATTGATGTCAGCCCTAGCGCTAACGCAATTTCAGGATTTATTGCACAATAAAATATTAAGGATTTTTTCGGTAGGATTTTTTATGTTTTAGTAAATCAATAGTTAATCTTCTAAAATTTATATCTTTTCAATCCGAGCTCCGTTTAAGCATATTCAAATTTCATTAAATTCATAAAAATGGCAAAAATCCATTAAAATGGTTTTGTTACCTGTTTCAGTAGCTTTTCAGTCTGTTTGTTGAAGTACCTTGTTTGTCGTGTAGATTCGGGTAGTTCCTCTGATCCCATGTACTTCAAAGTCGTTACGGAGTTTCCTTAGCCCGAAGAGCAAGGAAAGTCATGCTATTTTTTTGATCATATTGCTCCCCTTTTGCTAAAATACCATGTTTATCCTACCAAACTACATTAATTTTGAAATGTCATCTTATGGGGAATATTACACCTTATGGTTAGTATTAAGCCCTAGGCTTGTCATCCTAAACCGTTGATAAACTTGGGAAACAACATGACTAGTTTATAGGCCTAAGTTATGCTTAGACCTGCTTAGACTCACTAGCACATTAAATGGGTCATTTCATCTAGACGACATTATTTTGGACACATGAAATGAAAGATATAATCCGAGGACTTTGTGGACCGAACTAATGACTAAAACATGACAAATGGTGGGTTGTGGGCTCTGTGGTTTTGATAGTAGCGCCCATGACATTTAAGGACCGGTTCACGGGAAACCTCGGAAGAATGACCGTACAAACCACAAGCCAGAATGGGCAACGGTGGGTCTTGTAGTGTAGCCTTTCCTAGCCGACGAACCCTGGCAAGGGTGAGCGTGATGGAGTTGCAGTCGGCCGGGGGCTTACCGGTTGCTGGGCTGCCGGATTCACTGTGGCACTCAGGAGGGGCTGCCCACGGCCCAGGAATGGGAGTGGGGGCGAAACCTTGGTGTGGTTCGCTTGGTTAGCGGGTGGTTATACGAGAGGTCCTATCATAGTCCCTTTTCGGGGTACCGTGGCGGTATTCTGGCGCACATGAGACCGTGTTGTGGGGCTGTGTCTTGTGAGTACAGATGTACACCTCTGATCAGAGTTAAGACTATTCGAATAGTCGTGCCCACGGTTATGGGCGATCGACCGATTTCACTGTGATTAGTCCTACACTGCCAAAACCTGATTAATGGATCATGACTAGCATAGTTGGATGGTTTGGGTCTGTCGCAACGTGGGGATAACGTTGGGCAGTGTTGGATTTAATATGAATTAATTATTTAATTTATCACTTTTCTTTTTCGTGTTCAAATCTCCTCTTATTTACAAAACCCTAGCTGTTTGTGCTAAAGGCAAACCCAAGCCAAATTCTCGTCTTCCCCTTGCATTCATACCTTCTCTATTTTGGTATGACTTGCTGAGTACGTGGAAGTACTCATCCTTGCCTCATCACGAGTAGCCTGAGCAAGAAGCTGAAGAAAAAGAATAAGTTGAGTAGGCTTTGTCTTGCACTCTTGAAGATGCCCGTGGGGTGGTTGAAGCCACGCTGCAAGCGTCAAGATTAGGCTTAGACTCTATTCTTTTTCCATTGCTCTTTTGTAATCTTTTCGTAATGTTTCTAAGACGTGGAACTGTAATATCAACCATTGTCGTATGTGTACCCTGATTGATCCTGGACAGGGATTTTAATACACATATAGCTTCGGAAATTTTGGTTTGAATTTATGGGCGTGACATTTCCCCTCTTTCAATCTCTCGCGCAAGCACCGACAAACCTCAAGCTGTCACTGTTTTTTCGTCTTCGGCCGCCAAATTCGCCGGCTTCGCCGCCTTTAGGAGAGCCCCGACAACTTTTCCCTAGTTTTTGTCGTCTATTCGTCGTCGTCCTCTTCATCTCTGGCCAAACCCCATGAGCTCTCCCTCTCCCCTCTATTTTCCCCTTCTCTGCAGCCCGTTCCTAAGCGCGCCCCACCTCGCCGCCGTGTCGCACCCGCGTGCGCACGTTGTGCCGCTCCCGTCGCTCGCTGGTGGCCTTTCGGCCCTAGCACCGCCGCTCCCGCCTCGCCACCAGCCGCTCCCGTCGTCCCTCCTCCCGAGCCATCGGATTGTCTTGACGGGTGAATCCGGGCCGTCCAAGTGGCACGTGCCACCTCGGCACCGGCTGCCCACGTGGCCGCCCGCGTCGTTGCCATGTAGGTGCCATGCAAGCGTGTCACACCCAGAAATTCAGACCCGAATTTCCAAAGCTATATGTGTATTAAAATCCCTGTCCAGGACCAGCCAGGGTACACATACAACAATTGTTGATATTATAGTTCCACGTCTTAGAAACAATACAAAAAGATTACAAAAGAGCAGCGGAAAAAGGAAAAGGGCCTAAGCCTAAGCTTGACGCTGGCCACGGGGCTTCGACCACTCCACAGACAGCTTCAAGAGTGTAGGACAAGCCTACTCCACTTTGTCTTCTTCTTCAGCTTCTGGCTCAAGTTCTGGTGAAGAGGCAAGGATGAGTACTTTCACGTACTCAGCAAGTCACACCGGAAGGGGGAGAGATATGAATGCAGGGAAGACAAGGGTTTGGCTAAGGTTTGCTTTTGTGCAAACGGCAAGGGTTTTTCCAAGCAATACAGATTTTGAACACAGTCAAAACAACAGTAATTTAAGTAATTAAAGCATTTTGAAACCAACACTGTCCAACGTTATCCCCACGTTGAGACAGGCCCAAACCATCCACATATACTAGTCATGTTCCATTAATCAGGATGTAAAAGTGTGAGACTAATCACGGTGAGCTCGGTTGCTCGCCCCATTACTGCGGACACGGCTATTCGGATAGTTTTACTTTGATCAGAGGTGTACAACTGTACCCACAAGACACATCCCCACGACACGGTCTCCCGTGTGCCGGAATACCACCGTGGTACCCCGGAAAGAAAATTATGATAGGACCTTTCGTATAACCCCCCACTAACCAAGCGAACCCCATCAAGGTTTCGCCCCCACTCCTAGACCCTGGGAATGGGCAGCCCCCCCGAGTGTCTCGGTGAATCCGGCAGCCCAGCAACCCTTATACCGGGGCCGACTGAAACTCCATCCCGCTCACCCTTGCCGATGGGTCCGTCAGCTAGGAGAGGCTACACTACAGGACCTACCTTACCCATTTCGGCTTGTGGTTTGCACGGTCATTCTCCCGAGGGGTCTCGTGAACCGGTCCTTCATTGTCATGGGCGTCGCTAACCAAAACCATAGCGCCCACAGCCCACCATTTGTCATATTTTAGTTATTAGTCTGGTTCACCTGAATTCCTAACCATTAATCCTCCGAACAGAAGTCCAGGAGAGACATATTAAGTGAGAAAGACCCATTTAGTGAGCTAGTGAATCTAAGCCAGGCTAAGCACAACCTAGTCCTGAATCTAATCATATTATTTTCCCAAGTTTAATCAAAGGGATTGGGGTGTCAAACCTAAGGCTTAAACTAAACATAAGGTGTACTATTTTCCATGAAATGACAATATAAAATACATGCAATTTCATAGAATAAAACATGTGTTTTAGCAAAATAGGAGCAATATGATCAATAATATAGTATGACTTGCCTTGCTCTTCGGCTTGGGGGACTTCAGCGACGACTTCAAAGTAAACCGGGACGGCGGAACTACCGGGATCTATACGGCAAACAAGCACTTCAACGAACAGGCTAAAAAGCTACTAAAACAGGAAACAAAACCATTTTTAATGAATTCTTGGCATTTTTATGAATTTAATAAAATTTCAATGGGCTAAAACGGAGGTCGGATTGAAAAGATATGATTTTTAGAAGTTTTCTGGGTTTTTACTAAAACAGGGAAATCCTTAATTGATTTATTACGCAATAAAACCCGGGGAAGGCGTCAGCGGCTAGGGCTGACATCAGCGGTCCACGGGGACATCGGTCCACGGTGGATCGGGTCCACGGCCGGACCGAGCGGTGCACCACGTGGAGCACACGTGGTGTCGAGGTGGCGACCACGTGGCTTGCCACGTGGGCGGACGGACGGACGGCGGTGCCGATCGGCCGAAGCCGATCGGACGGCGGAAGGGTGCGGCGGCACGGGCGGCACGGCAGCTGCGGCGCACGGTGGCGGCGGCCAACCGGTGCCATTTGGGCGACGGCGCGGGCGGCGGGATGCCGTGGGTTCACGCGCCGACAGAGCCGTGTGCACCCGGCGGCGGCACGAACACGGCCGAGAGGCGAAGAGGGACGGCTCACCGCGGGTCGCCGGAGTTGGAGAAGACGACGATGACGACGGATGACTCGGCCACAAACGGACGAGGAAGGACGGTCGGGCGGTACGAGCATCGACGATGAGGCGGAGGCGGCGGCGAGGTTCGGGGTGGCTAGAGGCGGCGGAAAAACGCGACCAAAACCGGCGGCGAGCTTCGAGTTTTGGGCGCACGACGCGAGGGCAAACGAGAGAGTGAGAGACTCGAGTGGAGGCGTGGGGAGGACGGGGAGGGCGAGGGGTGCTTTTAAAGGGGATGGGGAGGTCGGCGGCGACCGAATAAGTGCGCAATTGCTCGCCGGCACAAATTTGGGGGAAGTAATGGCCGGTGATGAAATCCGGCCATTAGGGCGTGCGGGAGCGACGGCGGGGGGTTGAAGGCCGGCGGACCCGGGAGTTAAGGCGAAGGGATTTCGGAGCGCGGGGAAGATGGGTGCGCGAAAACGCGAGTGGAGGGCGACGGAAATGGCGTCGGGGCGGCGGGTCGGGGCGACGGCCGACAGCGGGCCCCACTGTCGGCGTCCGGGGTAAAGGGGAGGCAAATTAGACTTATTTGCGAGCGCGAGGGACTAACGGACCGCGGCCTTTGGCCGGCCCGCGAGGGAGAGAAGGAGGAGAGGCGCGCGTTGGCTTGGGGACGGCCTGGTCGGATGGGCTGATCGGTTGGGCGCGTGCGGGAGAGGAAGGGCCGTCGGCTCGGGCCGGCGGCCCACGGCCGAATTTGGGCGGGAAAGGATAGAGGAGAGAGAAAACTAATTTTTTCCTGGGATTTAGTAATTCCAATTTTGATTTTAATTGGTTAAAAATTATTTCTTGTGCTCTGAAAATTCCACTAAAAATCCTGTTAGTGTATTTTTGACATGTAGAATTTAAGAAAAATCCTACCATGCCATTTACATTTAGCATTTGGCTTTTAAAATTATTTGTTCTCTCCCGTTAATTCCAACGATTTCCTTTTACGATTTTCTTTTGGGATTTTTAACAGGGAAAAACACCTCAGGGTGTTACAAAGCACCACGTGGTGCGCTCCTACTTGGGCCGGTGGATAGTCCACCGTGCGCCCTCTCTCCCACGCGCCACTGACCAGTTGGGCAGAGATGATTAATTCTGCTTAATTAATCACAATCTTTTTATCGCTTTCAACTTATTCTGTAAAATGCTTGATTTGTGCAAAATAACCCCTAGCCTTCCTTTGGAATTATTTTTGCATCATACCTCATCTTGGTATGACTTGCCGAAGCATCTAGGCCCCGTTGTTTATTTTAGTAATTAATGTCAAGCGCTAATTGTGGACTAACGATTATTTCGAGTTACATATATTTGAGTTAGGATCACACACTAAGAGTGCATGGATGATCACCGAGGATTATTTTCGATGGCACAAAGCAAAATGATTGAAGATGGTAAAACTAACAGTTTACTTTAATTGATCGAGAAGTTTGAGCGATCAAATTTCATAGAATTTATTGGAGAAGATCGAGTCCAAGGCCCCCCGGACCACCACAGAGCTCTTCGAGCTTGCTGACAGGGTGGCCCGCAAGGAAGAGGCTCAGGTTTGGAATCCTAGGAATCCTGCCCCAGCCTCCACCAGCGCTGCCCTCTCCGCGTCCCGGGAGGAACGACGCGAGCGGCGGCGGAAGCGCAAGCCATCGCACGGTGGCGAGGAGGGCCACGTCCTCGCCGTCGACGGTGCCGAGAAGCCCTCGCGGAAGGGCAAGCCCGCGGGCAACCGCAGGCGCTCCCCAGACCCTCGTCCCCAGGGCCAGGTCGGGGACAAGTGGTGCATGGTGCACCAAACCTCTCACCACGACCTTTCCGAGTGCCGCTCGGTCAAGAGCTTGGCCGAGCGGGTACAAAAGTATGAGCAGGAGTGGAGGGAGAAGGAGAAGGAAGCCCGCCGCAAGGGTAAAGCCTCGGCGGAGCGCACGGACAACCGATGAGAGGAGGCCAAGAGTGTGGCCCCCGTCGGAGACGAAGATGACGATCTGGGCTACCAAGACCCCAAGCACGTCGTCGCCACCATCGACGAAGGGGCAGGTGCCCACGTGTCCCGCCGGAGCCTCAAGTCCATGAGACGTGAGCTCCTCGCGGCTGTGCCGTCCCACGAGGCGGCCCGAAAGTCGCGCTGGGTGGAGGTGCCAATCACCTTCGACCAGACAGATCACCCGGGGAGTATCGCACGTAGCGGCCACTTGGCCCTCGTGACCTCCCCCACCATTTGCAACGTCAAAGTCGCCCAAGTCTTAATTGACGGGGGTGCGGCCCTCAATATACTATCCCCGAAGGTCTTTGATGCAATCAAGGCCCCGGGGATGGTGCTCGGGCTGTCCTATCCCATCATTGGGGTGACGCCCGGGAAGGTGTGGCCTCTCGGGCAGATCGCGCTATCAGTTACCTTTGAGAGTCCTGCCAATTTCCGCACCGAGCGGATTGTCTTCGATGTGGCGGACCTCAACCTGCCCTACAACGCCATACTCGGGAGGTCGACGTTGGTGAAGTTTATGGCGGCTACCCATTATGCCTATCACCAGCTCAAGATGCCGGGTCCCGGAGGCCCCATCACCGTCCATGCCGACGTTAAGACCGCGCTAGATTGCGCGGAGGCGCACGTGGATGATATTGCGGCAGCTAGCCGCGTTGAACCCAAAGGCCCTCAAGGGGAGGCCTCGGGTTCCCGGGCCCCTAAACAGCATATCACCTCGGTCGACGAGGTGGTAATCAAGTCCATCCAGTTGGGCGACGACCCGTCCAAGACCGCCAAGATTGGCGGCAACTTGGACCCCAAATAGGAAGACGCGCTCGTCTCCTTCCTGCAGGCGAACACCGACGTGTTTGCTTGGAAGCCGTCGGATATGCCCCGAGTCCCCAGGGAGTGATCGAGCACCGACTTGCAGTACGGCCGGATGCACGACCGGTCCGATAGAAGGTGAGGCGACAGGCCCCGGAACGGCAGGCGTTCATCCGCGAAGAGGTGGCATGGCTCCAGGAGGCCGGCTTCATCCGGGAAGTGCTGCATCCGAAGTGGTTGGCTAACCGGTGGTCGTCCCGAAAGCCAACCACAAGCTGCGCATGTGCATCGACTACACCGACCTCAACAAGGCATGTCCTAAAGACCCTTACCCTCTGCCTCGAATAGACCAGATAGTCGACTCCACTGCGGGGTGCGACCTTTTATGTTTTCTAGACGCATACTCTGGTTATCATCAGTTCCGCATGGCTATAGAGGATGAGGAGAAAACTACATTAATCACCCCTGTGGGTACCTTTTGCTACATGTCTATGCCTTTTGGTTTAAAGAATGCCATGTCTACTTTCCAACGCGGTGTCCGCATCACGTTGAAAGACCAAATAGGGCGTAATGTTGAGGCGTATGTCGATGATCTCGTGGTCAAGTCCCGGGACCAAAGAACCTTGCTTCCGGACCTGGCCGAGACATTTGATAACCTCCGGTCCTCCCGCATGAAGTTGAAGCCAGAAAAATGCGTGTTTGAGGTATCGGCAGGCAAACTATTAGGGTTTTTAGTCTCTGCCCAAGGCATCGAGGCCAACCCCGCCCATATTTGTAGCACCTCAAGAAGGAGAACCCCTCCTTTTATATTTGGCGGCAACTCCCCAAGTGATAAGTGCGGTGTTGGTTGTGGAGCGCGCGATGACGAGCTAGACTCTCAGACGCCCCCAGCCCCACCAACCCGGAGGCAGGAAACCTCGGAGCGGTGTTGGCTGAGGAAGCACCCGAAGCCGGAGGCGGCCTTTGGCCCCCCGAGCTTCAAGGAGCCACCCAGCCCCCTAGTCTGGGGCTCCCGAGGCCCCTTCCACCCAGAGCGGCCCTGAGGGCCCCAGGGAAGGCGATGGCCCGGTAGCCCTGGACACTGAGGTAACCCGCCCCGGTGCATCCGAACCTGTCGCCCCTAGTAAAGTAGCTAAGGCCCGCACCAAGGTGCAGCGGCCGGTCTACTTTATCAGCGAGGCACTACGGGACGCAAAGACACGTTACCCGCAAGCCCAGAAAATGCTCTACGCCATGCTCGTGGCTTCCAGGAAGCTGCGCCATTACTTCCAAGCGCATCGGGTAACGGTAGTCACGTCCTACCCTCTCGGGCAAATCCTGCATAACCGAGAGGGCACGGGACGGGTAGTCAAGTGGGCTATCGAATTATCAGAGTTTGACTTGCATTTCGAAGCCCGTCACGCAATCAAGAGCCAGGCCTTGGCCGATTTCATGGCGGAATGGACGCCAGCGGCCGATAACGATCCACCCTCGGGTGAACCCGAGAATGCGGAGGATCGCGACCAATGGATTGTACATTGGGTGATGAACTTCGACGGTTCACTCACCTTGCACGGGGTCGGGGCAGGCGTGGCGTTTACCTCCCCAACTGGCAACGTACTCCGGTACATCGTTCGGCTTGACTTCCGGGCAACCAACAACATGGCCGAGTACGAAGGACTTCTAGCAGGGTTGCGAGCGGTGGCAGGCATGGGCATCCGCCGTCTGCTAGTCCTCGGGGACTCTCAACAGGTCGTAAACCAAGTTTCCAAGGAGTACCAATGCACCGACCCCTAGATGGAAGCGTATGTCAAGGAAGTACGGCGTATGGAGCGCCATTTCGATGGCCTCGAGCTGCGCCACGTTCCCAGAAGAGACAATACCCTGGCGGATGAGCTATCTAGAATCGCGTCCGCGCGAGCCCCAGCCCCGCTAGGCGCATTCGAAGAAAGACTCACAGAGCCGTCGGCGTGCCTCGAACCGCCCCAAGGGCAGGAATTGGCTGGTCTCGACGCCCCGGACCTGGCGGGCCAGCCACAGCCTGGTCCTGTCGGGACCGACATCACGCGCCAGGTGGCTTGGATTTTGGAAATCCAGACGTATCTGCAAGATGCGTCATTGCCCGAGCAATGTGAGGAAAGCGAACGCATTGCCCACACCTCCAAAAGGTACGTGTTGGTGGAAGGGACACTCTACCGACGCGGTGCCAATGGAGTGCTCATGAAATGCATCGCTTGGGAACAGGGTCTCGAGCTCCTAGCCGAGATCCATGAGGGAGAATGTGGAGCGCACATAGCCTCTCGAACCTTGGTGGGAAAGGCATTCTGCCAAGGATTTTACTGGCCCACCACGCTGGAGGATGCAACAGACCTCGTGCGGCGGTGCCGAGCGTGCCAATTCCATGCTAAGCAGACGCACCTGCCAGCTCAGGCCCTTCAGACCATCCCGCTCTCGTGGCCGTTTGCGGTCTGGGGGCTAGACATCCTGGGCCCATTCAAGCAGGCACGGGGCAGCTGCAAATTTCTATATTTCGCCATCCTGAGGCCTATCTAGTCAGCGTCATCGACAAGCATTCGGCTGTGCGGTTCATGAGAGGCATCACGGCAAGGTTCAGGGTCCCCAACAGGCTCATCACCGACAACGGCACCCAATTCACGAGTGAGCTGTTTGGCGAGTATTGCGATGATATGGGCATCAAGCTCTGTTTCGTCTCGCCCGCCCACCCCCAAAGCAACGGTCAGGCCAAGCGTGCGAACGCGGAAATATTGAAAGGCCTCAAGACGAAGACCTACAACGTCCTCAGGAAGCATGGGGACTCGTGGACTGACGAGCTACCTACGTTCCTTTGGGCCAATCGAACAACACCGAGCCACGCCACAGGGGAAACACCTTTCTTCTTGGTGTATGGAGCCAAGGTGGTCTTGCCTTCCGAGCTCACCCTGGGATCGCCCCAAGCCACGTTATACACCGAAGCAGATCAAGAACAGCTGCATCGCGACGACCTGGACTACCTGGAAGAAAGACGGCGCCGGGCAGCACTTTGCGCGGCCCGTTATCAGCAGAGCCTCCGTCGCTACCATCAACACAAAGTCAGCCCCCGAGCACTGCAGATCAATGATCTCGTTCTGCGTCGCGTGCAAACGCGTGCGGGACTGAGCAAGTTATCCCCGATGTGGGAGGGGCCATACAAAGTTATCGGCACCCCGCGTCCAAGAGCAGTTCGCCTGGCCACAGAGGACGGCACTCCGCTGCCGAACCCGTGGAACATTTCCCACCTGCGCAAGTTCTACCCATAAGCCGCATGATGTACAGAAACATATATGGAAGTTCATCCACTGCTTCCAATGGCATGAACAATGAGTTCGCTGCTACACTCTTTATGATTTTCCCTTGCAAAATACCTACTTGCAGTGTGTTTTCCCCCATGTGCTGGAACATGTACTGCGGATGTTGGTTCCCAGTGGTCTTCTGGCCTTGCCCGCCTTAGCCTGAGAGCCCTAAGGACGTCGAGGGTAGAGCGATGCTGCATACTATCGCGCCTGGGGGTAGTCAACGCCTAGGGGCTCGGGTGCGTACTGTCACGCCTGTCTCGAATCCCCGTTCTTGCTGCCCCCGCGCCTTTTTATGCCTTCGCTCCTACCCGAAACCCCAGGAAGGCACCGGCCCGCCGGCCAATGCACGCCGCCCGAACCCGGACCGCTCCGGTTACATGGGACGAATCATGGCGGGAGACCATGCTACCATATCCTTGCAATGACCAAGCTAACTAAAAGTTGAACTACCGTTGCAGGGAAGCAAACAGGCAGGGGCTCGGGCCAACTAACTGCCACTGCGTGTGTGCTAAGTTGATCGGGGGCTCCCAATATATATACATATATATACGAATTGTTATGAATCATCAGAGACGGCCACGATGGGCTGCTACGATACAAGTCCAGCATGATAAAGGCAAGTGCACTAATATTATAAACAATATTGCAATGTTTTTTCACAAGTATAGATAAAGGCAAAAAAGGCGAGGGAGTCCTAGGCGGCCGGCGGGTCGCTGGGGGTGTTCTCCGGGCTATCTTCGTCCGGCGGGTCTTCGCGGAAGGCGAGCTGGAATACCGTCGGAGTGCCGTCAAACCCAATCATAATGGAATCGACGGCATCCTTGACGCGGCGCTGAGTGGCCTCCTCGGTCCCCTCGGGGAAGTCCTCGGTGGGGATGTAGGGGTCGAAGCCGGGGTCGCGGGCTTGGTAGCTCGCCAGGATGAGCGTCGCGACCTGGCGGGACAAGTTGTATGACGACTCTTTCGCCACCTCGTCGACCTCCTCCGGCACCCTCTTGATCCTCTCGGCCAGCTCATCTATGTGCGCGGCCAAACCCCCCAAGCTAGGAATGGCGGCACGGGGGCGAATGACCCCCACCTCACGGGCCGCCTCCCGAAGGCACTCGACGGACGAGGCCACGGTCTGGAGCCCTAAGCCCAGGGCGTGCTCCAGCTCCGCGATTCGGCGACGCGCCTCCTCCAAGCCTGGCGTCGTGTCGCTGGAGCGGGGGGCCGGCTGGGGCTCCCGCGCCAACGCCTCCACGCCGCCAACCGCCTGCTCCCAAGCGACGAGGTCCCGCTCCCACCGCTCCAGCTCGTCCTGCCGACAGCGCGAGGCGGCCGCAAGCTGCTGCTTGCGCTCCCAGACGGCCTTCAGGCACCGGGAGACCTCCTCCTGGGCCTCCAGCACCGTCGCCTCGTGCCCCTCCATGGCGGCCCCGCGCTCGGCGATGGCCTTTTCTTGGGCCACCACGTTCGCCTCCCGCGCGGCGGAGTCCACCTCGGCCCTGGCCACAGCGACCTCCCGGTCCTTGACCGCCCGCCACGTCGCCTCCAGAGCCATCTCCTGCTCCGCCAGGCCATCCTCGCGGGCCTGGAGCTCAACGTCGGTGCTGGCGGCAGCGGCTTCAGCATCGCGCAGCGCGCGCTCGCGTCGGTCGAGCTCCTGGGCGCGCTCGTTGAGGTTGCGGATGAACCCTCCGGCGGTGGTGCGGACCCTCTCCTCTGCGACGGCGACGACATGCTCACGCAAGTCGGCGGCGTGCCGCTCAACGACGGTGTCCTCCAACACCTCGTTGAGCTCCCCCCGGCGCCACTCGATATCCGCCAGCTCCCGCTTGCGCACGAGGCCCTCCATCCTCGCCGTGGCCACCAGCTCCCGACGGCCTTCGTCGACGTCGGCCTCCCGCCGTGCCACCGCGACCTCCCTGGCGGCCAAGGCATGAACCTGGGCCCGGAGCCCCTCCAGGGAGACAGCTTTGGCCTCCTCCAGTGCCCTGGACACAATTATCCTCGCCCGCTCTTGCGACCGGACGAGGGGCTCGGTGTCCAGGGTGACCACGAACCCGGACCGAGCGCCCCCGGATTCGGAGTCGGAGCTCGAGCCAAGGTCGACCACCTGCGCGGGGTGGGAAGCTGAAGGCGCCCCATGGCGAGCCGCCGTCGCGGCTTCGCCGTCGGTGCTGCCCCTCCGGTGAGGCCGCTCACTGCGCCGGAGGATCACGGTGGGCGCGCCGCGATGCTTGGTGTTGGCCAACGGAGCGACGGCGCTGGATGGCATGGCGCGGGCGATGGTTGTCGTGGTGGCGGCGATGGCTGCCGCGGAGGGGACCCCTGGGGCTGCTCTCCGCTGCCCGCTGCCGCCTTCTCCACGTCGGGGCCAGGTCGCCCCGAATCTGTCGCCGACGGAGGGCCCCCAGCTTGTTTCTCGTGGGCGACTGGCGCCCCAGCATCTAGGTGGGCCCCCTCCTCGGGCCGCACCAGACCCGGGCCTGAACCCGTAGGGGGTGACCCGGACCCGGAGGGCTCCAGCACCCTGGGCCTCTCCTGTGCCTCCCCCGCCGAGCCAGAGCAGAACCGCCCTTGGGTATAACCTTGGGGCGAAAATGCTGGTGCTCGCGGCTAGGAGCATAAATAAACACAGTAAGGGATCAAAACACAAGACAAAAACACAAGGCTCACAGGACGTGTACGCATCTGCAAGGCGTTACCTGCGGGCGGCGTTGAAGCCCCAGGAAACCCAGGAGATGGCCCGCTTCTTCTTCGCGGGGCCGCCTGGGGGCTTGCCGGGCTGTCGCTCGCTACCTCCGTCGCCGCTGGAGCGCCACGACTGGCCCCCGCCGACGGCGCGCTTGTCGTGGGCGTGCTCCCGGCCTCCGCCGTCGTTGTCGTCGCCGTCGCTGCGGCCGTTCTGGCCCCCGACGGGGTGGCCCTTGGGGCCAGGCCCGCCGCCTGCAAGCCTCCAGACCTGCGGGGAGGAGCGGCGCGCTCCGTGCCGCCGCCGCGTGGTGGTGATGGGGGAGGTGCGGGGTCATCCTCTGGCCTCTTCCTCTTCCACTTCGGGTCCGGGGCCCCCGACTCGCTTCTGCTCGGACCCCGACGGCCCAACCGCCCGATAGGCACCTGGTCGTCGGCGTCATCATAGTCATCGCCCCCACCCCCCGGGGTAATGCCCGGCGCTGCTGACGACGAGCCCACGCCGTCACCCACCACCTGCAGCGCATGCAGGATCTCCGGGAGCGCCGAATCCTGGCATAGCGGCACCAACCCGGGCGGGAGCTGCGTCAGGTCCATCGCCATGACGCCGAGGGTGCGGTGGACCAGGATCACGAGGTCGTTCTCATCCCGGTTGAAAATGGCACCCACATGGGTCCGCATGTCGTCGTTGAAGCCCGTGTACATGTGGGCGGGGCGCGGCCTCTCTGCAGCGGCACGATGCGCTTCATCGAAAATCCGGAAGAGCTGCGTGGCTGGACAGGGCCCCCTCCGAAGGTAGCTAATCCGCTTCAGCCTCCGTCCGGCTCCCTCGACTCACGGACACACCCCCGGTTCCTGCGGTTCACGGGATGCCCATCGGAAGGGAAAGGCGGGGGTGGTCGCCCGAGCGTGTAGAACCGAAGGCCCTCCGTTCTCCCACTGGAGCGGGGTGGATGTCGATGAAGGGGTGCCGACGGGTCCTATCGTTGCGCGGCTGGATTGCCACGTATCCAACCGCGCGGGAGCCCCCCCGCATACGCGAAAGAACGCTAGAAAAGATGCGGTGAGGGCATCACCCCCACGAACATCTCGCAGTGTAGGCGAAGACGGCGAGGTAGAAGATAGCGTTGGGGGTGAGGTGGTGCAGCCAGAGATCGTAGAACTCCAGTTGTCGAGGAAGAAACGGGAGAAGGGCGGCACCAGCCCGACCATGGCGAAAGAAGCGAAGAACACCATCTTCGTGGGGGGCCGCTCCTCTGAAATGTCACCGCCGCTGCGCGTGCCGCGTGGCAAATACTTGTTGAAGAGGCTTCGAGCCTCCGCAGTGCGAACCAGGGACTTGGGGAGCACACTCCCCGGCTCCAAAGGCGAGTCACGGGCCATCTCCAAGGCAGGCGCTGGAGTGCGAAAAAGGAAGCCGGTGGCGGAGGGAAAGGAGGTGAAAGAGCAAGGGCGCTGGGAAGATGAGAGGCGATGGCTGTGAGAGGCGATGGCTGTGGAAAGCGTAGAAACTGATCCCCCCTCTCGCAGATCCGTTTTTATATGCAACCACGGCCCCCTCGAGTTCTACGGATTAATTTCGCCCCACTACCACGCGACGCGCCTCCTTGGCTCCGCGCCCTTCCATTTTTGCATCCCCTTTGGTTCCCGCGCCATTAGGGTTTCGTGCCGCCTGGGGTTTCGCGCCCACCAGGCGCGCTACGCTGGACGGAGAGAGCTAGGCGGTTTGATGGGCCCCCGCGTGCGCGACCCGAATAACGCGCCCCCCGTCTGAAGAAAGCTTAGCCAAGCGCAGCGTCAGTTGTCGCGTGCCGGCCTCCTACTACGGCGAGGCACATCCAATGCCCGGGCCCACACACTCAATAAAATGGTGTTTACCGCGCCCGAATCCGGCTTCGGTCCCGGTCAACACCGGGGGCTACTGTCGGTGATATGGGCCCGGGGGTATGTCGAGGATGTGATATCTGAAGAAGGAAGGCGCCTTCGCCCACCAGACGCGCCAAAAACATGTCTGGATGGCTCAAGCGGTCCGGGCCACGGGCGGCCACGTGGCCACCCCAAGAGGGTTTGGCCCGAGGGCGGCCGGAGGCCACCGCTCTCCCAGGCAGCAGGGTCCGGGATCACCCGGACCCCCCGTCCTTCACCCCGCACCTCTTCGAGAGAGGGGCGAGTTTAACTGCCAACTACCACATTTAATGTCTAGAGAGAGGCCAGGCGCCTGCCCCGCCGTATTTATTGTGACGTGAGGCATGTCTGTCAGCCGCCCATCATCATTTCCCTTTTGCCCGTCACGAGGTAAAGAGAGTATAAAGTCTCTGACGGCGACCGCGGTATGGCTGCACGGTCACTTCACGCACGCCTCCCTCCGCGCCCCGTCCAGTCACATTAAATGCGTTGGGCGGCCGCGTGGGAGAGAGAACACGAGCACAGGGGGTGTTGCGTCGACACCTCTCCAGGGGAAGGGCCACTGACCAGTAGGCCCCACTGGAGTAGGTAGGCCGACCCATCCTCACGTCAGCAACATGGCGTCCACGACGCCTGTTTTTTCTCCACCAACTCCCATGACGTGGCAACAGGGACAAGATAGGGGTAGTGTCACGCCCAGAAATTCACACCAGAATTTCTGCAGCTAATTTGTGCATTACATCCTCGTCCGAGGCATCGAGGTACACAAATCGACGTTATTGATAATACGAAATCCTCGTCTTAGAAACAATATAAAAGAGTTACACAAATTCAGCGGAAAGGAAAATAAAACTGACTTAAGCTAAACTTGACACGAGCGAAGCGGAACACCAACTCCACAGCTAAACCTTGACGAGAACAAGCCTACACCTCCTTGGAGACCTCGATCTCAACCTCTGGCACTGAAGGGGGAAAAAAGAAGCAAGACTGAGTACAACCACCATACTCAACAAGTCACACCGGAAAAGGGGACATGATGCAAGATAAATAACAAGGAAAGGTCAAGGGGCTCAATTTGCATAAACAGCATTTGCACTATATAATAATAATATTTGAAGACAAGAAAACAAGAGTAATATTTAAGCAATATTAAATAAACGCGTCCAACGCTCAAACCACGTTGCAACAGGCCCATCCATCCACCCGCACTAGTCATACTTCAACATTTCATTCAAATAAAATAAATGAGACTAATCAAGGTGAATCGGTCGATCGCCCGTAACCGTGGGCACGGCTATTCGAATAGTTTTTACTCGATCGAGGTCTACAATCTGTACCCACAAGACACAATCCCACAACACGTTACCGTGCGCCGGTGCACCACCACGGTGCCGGAAAGGAATTGTGACGACCCTTCACATAACCCCTCTAATCAATCGTACCACACCAAGGTTTCGCCCCATTCCCATCGGGCAATGGGCAGCCCCCCTCTAGTGCCGCGGTGAATCCGGAAGCGATCAACCCTTAAAACCGGGCCGACCCAACTCCATCACGCCCACCCTCTGCGGGATACGTTAACTAGAGACGGCTACGCTACGACCCGACCATTACCCATGCGGGCTTGTGGTATGCACGGCATTTCTTCCGGGGTTTCCAGAACCGGTCCTTAATCGTCATGAGCACGCTAACCAAAGTCCAACCATGTGCTCACGACCCACCTTTTCATAATTCAATATTATTAAAAACAAGGTCATATCTTAATATCATCGGAAGGTCAACTTTAGTAATAAACTTGATTAGTGTGATTTCCTTAAGTGAGCTAGTTGCGCTAAGCATAACTAAGCAACCTTAAACTATCATCTAGTCACATTGGACCTCAAGTTATCAATGGTATAAGGTAAACAATCCTATGGTTGAGTACAATAGGCATGAACATCCCATGAAATGACATTCTAAAACATATGCGATATTTGAACGAAAAAGAGGTATTTACATAAAATAGATACAATATAGTCAATGTAAGGTATGACTTGCCTTGCTCGGAGGCGAGGAACCTCGGCGACTACTTCAAGAGAACGGGCTCGCCGGAAAACTGGGATCTACACGACAAACAAAGCACTCAACAAACACCCTAAAAAGTCTACTGAAACAGCACTGAAAAGTATTTTTAATGGATTCTTCACATTTTTCTGGATTTAATGAAATTTGAATGGACTAAAACGGAGCTCGGATTCAAAAGATATGAATTTTAGAAGTTTAATTGCGATTTTTAAACTAAACGAAAAGATTAAATTATTTATTGCGCAATTAAGTCCCTGATGACGTCATCCACGCGCGGCTCGGGGCGACGTCGGCATGACGTCGGCGGGCGGCGTCGCCCTAGGGCTGACGCGGCCACGGCCGCGCACGCGAGCCGGGCGCGCGGCGGATTGCTGCCACGTGGCGCGATCCGAGCGGCCGGATCGATCGCGATCGGACGGTGCGGATCCGCCCGATCCGAAAGATCGGACGGTGCAGAGGGAGCGGCGCTAGGGTTAGGGTTTGGGCGGCGGCTCGAGCTCGCCCGCCGGCCATGGAAAACCTCGCCGTTTGTTTCGGACTCAGAGAGAGAGAGAGGATAAACGGCGGCCGTTTCGGGGCGGCGGCGGTTGTTGCGGCGCGCGGGAAAGGCGGGCACGGGTGCGACGGCGCGGGCGGAGCCCGGCGTGGGGCCCACGTGGCGTGAGGCGCGCGAAACGGCGCGAAAAGAGGTAGGGTGGCGCGGCCATGGCGGCGGCGGCGTTAGGCGGCCGGGTGCGAGGAGCGGCTCCAACGGTGGGGCCCACATCGGTGGCCGCGGCGCAAGGGAGGGCCGCGGACTTGCGCGCGCGGCCGCACCGTGGGCCTCGGCCCACGGCCGTGGGAGAGCGGCGCGCACGGGGAGCGGCTTAGGCGGAGCGGTGTCGGGCGATGGCCGGCACGGGCGAGAGGCGGGAACCGTACGGGCGGTACGGAAAAGGTAAAAGAAAAAAAAGAAAAAGAAAAAAAGGGAAAAAGGATTTAGGGACTTAATTAAATTGCTGTTTTCTTATTTAATTGATTAAAAATACTTAGAGTGCTCTAAAAATTCCGTTAAAAATCTGTTAGTGTATTTTGACATGCGAATTCAAGAAAAATCCCACCATGTCGTTTCCATTTATAAATTGCATTTTAAAAAATTATTGGTTGGATCCAGTTAATTTCAAAATTCCGATTATTTCGGGTAAATTATTTAAATGAATTAGGGAAAAACCCGGATGTGACAACCTACCCCCTTAAACGGAATCTCGACCCCGAGATTCGGAGGTATGCGAAGAGTTGCGGGTGCGTGGCCTTTAGCTCATCTTCTCGTTCCCAAGTAGCTTCTTCCTCGGAGTGATGAGTCCATTGAACCTTGCAAAATCTGATAACCTTGTTACGCGTCCTTCTTTCACTGACCTCAAGAATACGTGCTGGTCTCTCTACATAGGTTAAGTCCTCTTGGATTTCAATCTGTCCGGACTCGCTTTGCTCTTCGGTACCCTTAAACACTTCTTTAACTGGGACACATGAAACACGTTGTGAATACCGGTCATGTTGGAGGAAGCTCCATGATAGGCCACTTCTCCTCGACGTTCCCGAATCTGTATGGTCCCACGAAACGTGGTGCCAACTTACCTTTGGTTTGGAAACGGTGTACTCCCCGGAGTGGTGTAACGCGAAGATACACAAAATCCCCTGCTTCAAAAGCGAGATCTCTTCGACGATTATCCGCATAACTCTTACGTCGGATGCGCAATCTTCAACCTTTCCCGAATCGCTCGGACCTTTTCCTCTACTTCACTTATTACTTCGTGCCAAACAACCGGCGCACACCCGTCGATCCCGAATAGGGGTGTGCGGCATTTCCGTCCATACAGTGCTTCATACGGTGCCATTTGAATGCGGCTCGATAAGCGTTGTTGTAAGAGAATTGCATAGGGCAAGCTTTTGTCCCACATTTTTCCAAAATCGAGTGCGCATGCTCTCGGCATGTCTTCCAAAATCGATTCACTCTCTCGGTTTGACGTTTTGCGGATGATAGGCCGTGCTAAAATTCAAACAGTACAGAGTTCTTCTTGCAACTTCTTCCGAATTTGGAAGTAAACCGACTTCCCTATCGGACACGATCTTCTTAGGCACGCCATGCAAACACATGATCCTTGCGAGATAAAGCTCGCCAACTTCTTCCCGAGTAGGTAGTATGTACTGGTATGAAGTGGGCCACCTTGGTGAGTCGGTCCACCACGACCCAAATTGAGTCATATCCGACGTTGTGCGGGGTAAACCCGTGATGAAATCCATTCCAATTTCTTCCCATTTCCATTCGGAATCAAGTGGTTGCAATAGTCCGGCGGGCCGTTGATGTTCTGCCTTCACTCGTGACAAACATCACAAAGTGCAACAAACTCGGCTATCTCCCTCCTCATGCGACCCAAAAAAACTTTTCTTTAAGATCTTGATACATCTTTGTCTTGCCGGGTGAATTGAGTATTGGGTTTGGTGAACTTCCGTAAGGATCGTCTTTTCAAATCCTTGTCTTCGGCACACACAATCTCTTTCCCATCCAGATTGTGCCATGTTCGTCTTCCGTAAAACCACGAGCTTTTCCGACTCTCATGTTCTTCTTGAGTTCGGCCATCTCGGGATCGCGCCCGAGCAGCCGGATTTGATCAATGAGAGTGGGTTGGGCTTCCGAGCAGCCACAAAACCAAAATCCACCACTCGTAGATTTAGATTCTCGAATTCCTGCGCACCGGGTCACACATTCCTTCGACACCGAGAGTGGTGCGTAACTCTTTCGGCTTAGTGCATCCGCAACCACATTAGCTTTGCCGGGATGGTAATGTATCCCTAAATCATAATCTTTGATCGGTTCCAACCATCTTCTCGTCGGAGGTTTAAATCGGTTGGGTGAAAATGTACTTAAGACTTTTGTGATCCGTATACACTTCACAACGATTACCAATTAGGTAGTGTCGCGGATCTTCGATGCATGAACCACTGCGGACAACTCCGGATCATGAGTAGGGTAGTTGTTTTCGTGTGGGCGCAATTGACGAGATGCATACGCTACCACTTTGCCTTCTTGCATCAACACACATCCCAACCCTTGGCGAGATGCATCACAATAAACTTGGAAGTCCTTTCTTGGGTCGGGCAGTATCAATCGGTGCGACACCAACTTCCTCTTGAGCTCTTCAAAACTCTTATTGCATTCTGCCGACCACTTAAACTTCTCATCTTTCTTCAACAGTTGAGTCATTGGTTTGGCAATTTTGGAGAAGTTCTCAATGAAGCGGCGGTAGTAACCCGCAAGTCCAAGGAAACTTTGGATCTGCGTAACCGTTTTAGGCGGGGTCCACTTGGTAACTGATTCTACATTTGCTGGATCCACGGCTACTCCTTGGGCATTCACAATGTGGCCGAGAGCGTACCTCCTTTAACCGAAAGCACACTTGCTAAACTTGGCGTAGAGTTGATGGTCTCTCAACTTCGAGTCGTCTGTCCGAAGATGTTGCTCATGATCCTCCTCCGACTTAGAGTAGACCAAAATGTCGTCAATGAACACCACCACAAATTTATCCAAGAACTCCATAAACACCTTGTTCATCGATTCATAAAGAAAGCGGTGCGTTGGTTAACCAAAAGACATGACCGTACACTCGTATCGTCCATACACAGTGGTGAAGGCGGTCTTGGGAATGTCCTCTTCCGAATCCTCAGCACGATGATAGCCCGATCGCAGTCTATCTTGGAAAATACCTTGGCCCCTTTGAGTTGATCGAATAAGTCATCAATCCGTGGTAGGGGATACTTGTTCTTGATAGTAACCTCATTGAGGGCTCGATAATCCACACACATTCTCTTGGTCTTGTCTTTCTTTTCCACGAAAATCACCGGAGCACCCCAAGGCGATGTGCTCGGGCGAATATACCCTTTTTGCAACTGTTCATCCACTTGCTTCTTTACTTCGGCCAACTCGTTGGCTCCCATCCTATATGGCCTCTTGTGTATTGGGGCGGTCCCGGGTACTAGATCAATCCGGAATTCAATTTCCCTTTTTGGCGGCATCTGAGTTAAATCTTCGGGGAAAACTTCAGGGTATTCTCTGACGATGGGGATATCCTCTAACTTCACAGGGGTCTTGGCCGCCATTTCGGACGATTCCCCGATGGAAACATGATTCAAACTTACTATGGGCTTGACTTGCATGGGAGAGCGAAAAACAACTCTTTCTCCACTCATGTTGATTAAAGTAATGGTGCCGACTAGCGCAGTCAATTACTCCCTTATGTCTAGACAACCAATCCATCCCAAGAATGACATCTATGCCTTTGGACGAAGGAGGATAAGGTTGGCCGAAACATAGATCCTTGGATTTCTATGGTCACCGAGGGACAATGCGAGTGGTCTCCAAGTGGTTTCCGGGGTTTGAACCCGCATAGGTATCTTAAGTCCCACTACGACAACCCATGTGCCCCAACAAATTGCTTTGAGATAAAAGAATGTGTAGCGCCGAATCAAATAATACGTGGCGGGAGTATAGTTTACGGAAACATACCGTATAACTTCGGGAGCGGTGCAGTGCTTCCTCGGCGGACGCATGGTTGACTCGAGCCTGGATGAACCTTGGCCGGCGCGTCTTGGCTTTGGACACTTGTCTCAAAATGCCACAGGTCACCACGGTTGAAACAGACTCTGGCTTTCCTCCGAGTCCTTCCTTGGAGGTGGTGGTATGGATTCTTGGGATGGCGCCGTTGGGCGCGGGGCGGAGTACGCTGTTGCCGACCACGCCACTACTGCCGGTTGGAAATTCCCGGGTGATAAGGTCGATGCGACGAACAATCATGGTGGTAGGTCCATTCGACTTCCAGGCATGAAACGCGGCCTCTGCGATTTCCCTGTTGTTGAGGAGGTCATGTCGGAATACTTTTCTCTTCTTGATCATCTTGTTGCGCCGATCTTCTGTCGAATGGCCTTGTCAACCACTTCTCAAAGTTAGCATACTCTCAGAAGATAAGCTTGTCCGTGAGTTCATCATCCAAACCACCAAAAACTTTTCCCGCCTTTACGCATCGGTGCGCACATCTTACGGGCATAACGGGCAAGACGATTGAACTCGTGCGGATACTCGAATGCGATCTTTACCCGCTCAAGAGAACGGAACTCACGCTTTTACGTGCAACTATTCCCGCAGGAATGTGTGCGGTCCAAACTGACAGAAACTCTTCCCGTGCTTCTTGCTCCGCCGGCGAGTAACCAAATAGTTGTCCCACCAAGTGAAGGAGGACCACATGGCGATGAGTGGCAAACGAGACTTTCTCCGATCCGTGCACTTGGACGAGATCTAACTTCTTCTCTATGGCATGAAGCCAATCATTAGCCTCCATGGGATTAGTGGTCTGGAGAGAGGTCGGCGGTCGGACACGAAGGAACTCGGCGGCTTGGTGGGGTGGTGAGGCGGCAAGCGATTGTTCTGCTGCTTGTTCTTGCATTTGTTGCAATCTGCCGTTGCATCGATGGTGTTGTTGTTGCATTTGCTTGCATCATTGCAGCCATCATCCGTGTCGTGAAGCGAGCACTTGAGCAATGGTGGGATTCTCGGGTGGCGGTGGAGGAGCATTGCCATTGGCGTCGTGAGCCTCGTTGTTGTCGGCACCTGACTGCCCAACCTGAAGGTCCCACTGGTCCTGGTCCTGGTCCTGGTGTTCACCATCTGAAGGAGACGACCGACCAAAGAGAGAAAAGAAAAAAAAGCAGCAGACTTAGAACTAATCTTTATTATTTGAATTCAAATGCGTTGTTCGATCTTGACTAAAAACAAGGAAAAGCACCAAACATCCTTAATTGGTCAGTCATATCACACTTGATATCGATGCCGGCTATCCCACACAGCGACCTAACACACAAGAACTACCAAGAAGACAAACTAAGTTAAACGGTAAAACTAAGGAGGGCAACTAGAACGATCCACGAGACGAGGAGTCGAAACGCTTCCTTGAAGATCCCCATTCTTCCGAACGGCTCCTGGAGTCCTCGGGCATCACCTCGGATCGACTCTTCGAATCGGTTGCCGTAGCCCAACCGATCCCGCGCTCTTCCTCCGAGGAATCTCGAGTCTCTTCTGAGTCCATCTCTTCGCCAATTCTCGAGCTTGAGTCACTGGAGACGGAGATCCAACCATTACGCCACCTCCGCCTTGATTCGCGAAGCCGGAGCAAAGGTGAGGGCGAACTGCGCGGCAGGAGGAACTGGAACCGGCGGGCCCGGAGCGGGTGGAGCGGAGAAGGCGGTGGAATCCGAGGTGCCCGGTGGATACGGACGGGCGTGGTGGTGGTCTTCCGAGGCGTAGTGCGGAGTCTAACCCCAACGGTGGCGGGAGTCCCTTCAACTCGGCTACCTCCTTCTTCGACGAACCACTTCGTCCTGCAGTCGCGCGATCCTCAGCATCTTCTTGTCGTTCAGCTCTTTGGTCGCCTTGTGTAGGTCAGAGTGCATCTGATCCAGTCCTTTGAGCACGGTGCACATGTGACCGAAGGTAGAGTCATTCTCCTCCGCCGTTGACTTGAATGCACTGACCTCGGAGGAACTACCTCGACGGGGATGGTAGCGGTAGGAGGAGGTGCGAAGGTCAGCATCATGCAGCTCCCTCATCCTGGCTAACATCAGGTAGGCGGCTTCTTGACAAGCGTGATCTGACGTGCCTCCGGAAGCTGTGACCTCCATGTTGGGAAGACACGTTCCCACAAACCCGTGAACCTCCAACCGAACACGGTAGGGCAACTCGCCACTGAGAGGCGCAACTGTTGTATACTCCGGTGCTTCGGGATATCCAACTGCAAGGGCCATACGCGCCAGCTCTGCCACGAAGCCTGTCATCCCTTTCCGCAGCATGCGTATTGGGAACCCCATCTATAGAAACAAAGGAGCGGAAAAATCAAAACATGCTCAAAAACCCACGACCAACATCCCATTTTCGCAATTCCTAAACCCTAGATCGACTCCACTTTTCAAAACACCCCTTTCTTTTTTTCAAAACATATGCACATGAAAAGAATTAGAGGGCTCTTAAGGTTTCCAGTTGGCTTGTCCTACAGTCCAGGAAGGCTCTGATACCAACTTGTCACGCCCAGAAATTCACACCAGAATTTCTGCAGCTAATTTGTGCATTACATCCTCGCCTGCACATCGGTAGAGGTACACAAATCGACGTTATTGATAATACGAATCCTCGTCTTAGAAACAATATAAAAGAGTTACACAAATGCGGCGGAAAGGAAAATAAAACGACTTAAGCTAAACTTGACACGAGCGAGCGGAACACCAACTCCACGGCTAAACCTTGACGAGAACAAGCCTACACCTCCTCGAAGACCTCGATCTCACCCTCGGCACCGAAGGGGGAAAAAACAAGCAAGACCGAGTACAACCACCGTACTCAACAAGTCACACCGGAAAAGGGGACATGATGCAAGATAAATAACAAGGAAAGGTCAAGGGGCTCAATTTGCATAAACAACATTTGCAGTATATAATAATAATATTTGAAGACAGTAAAACAGTAGTAATATTTAAGCAATATTAAATAAACGCTGTCCAACGCTCAAACCACGTTGCAACAGACCCATCCATCCACCTGCACTAGTCATACTTCAACATTTCATTCAAATAAAATAAATAAGACTAATCAAGGTGAATCGGTCGATCGCCCGTAACCGTGGGCACGACTATTCGAATAGTTTTTACTCGATCGAGGTGTACAATCAACCCACAAGACACAATCCCACAACACGTTACCGTGCGCGGTGCACCACCACGGTGCCGGAAAGGAATTGTGACAGGACCCTTCACATAACCCCTCTAATCAATCGTACCACACCAAGGTTTCGCCCCCATTCCCATCGGGCAATGGGCAGCCCCTCTAGTGCCGCGGTGAATCCGGAAGGCTGATCAACCCTTAAAACCGGGCCGACCCAACTCCATCACGCCCACCCTCTCGGGATACGTTAACTAGAGACGGCTACGCTACGGACCACCATTACCCATGTTGGCTTGTGGTATGCACGGCATTTCTTCCAGGGTTTCCCGAGAACCGGTCCTTAATCGTCATGAGCACGCTAACCAAAGTCCAACCATGTGCTCACGACCCACCTTTTCATAATTCAATATTATTAAAAACAAGGTCATATCTTAATATCATCGGAAGGTCAACTTTAGTAATAAACTTGATTAGTGTGATTTCCTTAAGTGAGCTAGTTGCGCTAAGCATAACTAAGCAACCTTAAACTATCATCTAGTCACATTGGACCTCAAGTTATCAATGGTATAAGGTAAACAATCCTATGGTTGAGTACAATAGGCATGAACATCCCATGAAATGACATTCTAAAACATATGCGATTTGAACGAAAAAGAGGTATTTACATAAAATAGATACAATATAGTCAATGTAAGGTATGACTTGCCTTGCTCGGAGGCGGGAACCTCGGCGACTACTTGAAGAGAACGGGCTCGCCGGAAAACTCGGGATCTACACGACAAACAAAGCACTCAACAAACACCCTAAAAGTCTACTGAAACAGCACTGAAAAGTATTTTTAATGGATTCTTCACATTTTTCTGGATTTAATGAAATTTGAATGGACTAAAACGGAGCTCGGATTCAAAAGATATGAATTTTAGAAGTTTAATTGCGATTTTTAAACTAAACGAAAAGATTAAATTATTTATTGCGCAATTAAGTCCCCGATGACGTCATCCACGCGCGGCTCGGGCTGACGTCGGCATGACGTCGGCGGTGGCGTCGGCCCTAGGGCCGTCGGCCTGAGAAGCCGCCGCGGCGACGGGCGCCGCGGCCGGATTCTGCCACGTGGCGCGATCCGAGCGGCCGGATCGGCGCGATCGGACGGTGCGGATCGATCGCGATCGGACGGTGCGGATCCGCCCGATCCGAAAGATCGGACGGCGCAGAGGAGCGGCGCTAGGGTTAGGGTTTGGGCGGCGGCGGCTCGAGCTCGCCGCCGGCCATGGCGGCGCGGCGGCCGGCCGGCCTCGGCGACACGGCGACGGCGGCGGAGGAGTGCCGCGGGTGCGGAAACACGGCGGAAGGCGAAAAGACGCGCACGGAAGCGGTTCGGGAGGAGGCCGAAAACCGAAAAGGAAGAGGGCGGCGCGCTCTCCGGCGACGGAGACGGCGGCGATGGCGACGGCGGGTTTGGGGCTAGCGCACGGGAACCAAAAGGGGAAACGCGCGGCGCGAGGGGATTTTATAGAGCGGAAAGAGATCGAATCGGGCACGGGATGGCGGGAAAACCTCGCCGTTTGTTTCGGACTCGGAGAGAGAGAGGATAAACGGCGGCCGTTTCGGGCGGCGGCGGTTGTTGCGGCGCGGGGAAGAGCGGGCACGGAGTGCGGCGGCGCGGGCGGGCCGGCGTGGGGCCCACGCGGCGCGGCGCGCGGCGGCGCGAAAAGAGGTAGGGCGGCGCGGCCATGGCGGCGGCGGCGGTTGGGCCGGCCGGGTACGAGGAGGCGGCTCAGACGGGTGGGCCCCCTGTCGGTGGCCGCGACGCAAGGGAGGGGCCGCAGACTTGCGCGGCGCGGCCGGCACCGTGGGCCTCAGCCCACGACCGAGGAGGAGCGGCGCGCACGCGGGAGCGGCTTGGCGGGCGGTGTCGGGCGAAACGGCCGCACGGGCGAAGGCGAGAGCCGGTACGGGCGGTACGGAAAAGGGAAAAGAAAAAAAAAGAAAAAGAAAAAAAGAGAAAAAAAGGATTTAGGGACTTAATTAAATTGCTGTTTTCTTATTTAATTGATTAAAAATACTTAGAGTGCTCTAAAAATTCCGGTAAAAATCCTGTTAGTGTATTTTGACATGCAGAATTCAAGAAAAATCCCACCATGTCGTTTCCATTTATAAATTGCATTTTAAAAAATTATTGGTTGGCTCCAGGTTAATTTCAGAAATTCCGATTATTTTAGGGTAAATTATTTAAATGAATTAGGGAAAAACCCAGGATGTGACAGGTAGCCTCCCCGATAAGACAAGGCAAGAACCGCTCCATCACGTGGAGCGGAGTTGAGAAAACCAAGACTACTGTGGTGTCTCCTTGCACTATAAAAGGAGCCCTAAGTCCATCATAAAAAGGTTCCTAAAAAATGGACGGTTCCCTCTCCCAACTGTTCCTAGCGACTCCAGAAACGAGTCTAAGGTTCTGCCATTGTTGGAGACCTTGGGCTTCAAGCACTCCACCTCAATCATCAGCTCCAGCATCCCCAAGGAAGAACACCCTCACCAGTCCCTGTAATTCATCCCTCATATAACATAAAGAACAGGAGTAGGGTATTACGCCTCCAGGGCGGCCCGAACCTATATAATTCCTTGTGTCCCTTGCGATTGTGATTTCCTTCCATCTTCCTACCCCCATCTTCCCACCACGACGAGTTTGAGCCCTAATTCATCGCTCCCCTGTGCGAACCAAAAAGGGGTCCCTCGGATTCCCGCGTGTCGAGCACACGCATCGACAAAATGGATTTATTAATTAGGGTTTTGCTCTAGGTTAATTTTCGATAATTTCTTCGAGCGATTTATTAAATAATTTAAGACTGGAAAGAGGAAACTTCGGAGTGTGACAGATATGGTCCAGGAATGGCACGACACGACCTGGCCCCATGCTGCATGGTTGCGACCGAGGACCGGCGCCAGCCAACAATCGCCAGTTGAGCAACTGCCATACGAGCATGAGCTAGGAGGAAAGAAGAAGGGAAGAATCGAGGAAGCTAGGGGCTTGGGGCAGAGGAAGTGATGATGGGCGCTCATCGATGTAGGCCTATATGGAGGCGCAGTGGTGTGGCCGACCCCATTCTGAGTGTGTCGGTCGTTGAGGTCTCACCGGTTTGGGTGGAGGAAGTAGGAAGCGAAGGGCCATGAAAATGCTTGATGAGGAGAAAGAGGAATGTGCTATCGATGAGCGGAGGATCTCACTAGAGCTTCATCGAAGTTTGTGTGGTGGGATACAACGGACTCTATTCACGTTTTTTCTTGATATATATCAAATTTGGGTTACGTGCCTCCACACAACCCACGTGAGATGTTATTTTTCTGCATTAACTTACAGAAATGCCATTGAAAAGAGTAGATTTTTACAAATTGCCAATTTGCATACATGAAAGGATATGTCAACTTGCTAACATGGACATGGGCATGAAAAAGACCCATTTGCCCCAGTTTGACCTCGGTGTATATTGAACATGCCAATCTCATACAAATACAGTATGTGATCAATTGTGTACTGTATGTACTAGCAAATGAATAGGTTTATTATGTTTCATTTTTTACGGATTTGTACCGTGTAAAAAATTTAGTAATGTAAACAAGATATGAGAGGATAAATTTGTAACAAAAATATTTAAAATACAATAAACAATTCGTTAGTAAATATATTTGTATATAGTTGCTCAAATATTACATGGGTATGTTATTGATATACTCAGTATATACTAAGATCAAACGAGGACAAACGGTTCATTTTCATGTCACTCCATATTAACAATGTGACGTGTCTTTCTACAAATACAAAATTGGCAATTTTTAAAGATTTACTCTATCTCTCTCAAGTGGCATTCTTGAAAGTTCATTTGAAAAAGAGTGACATCTTTGTAAAAATGGAGCAAACCAGAGGTTTAAAAAAACGAAATCCAATGCATGGTCCAACCTGAAAAAATCATTTAAACCGATTTTTGCAGAACCGAAAGAAAACCAGGGTGAGGTAGGGATTGACTCGACGGTGTAGGCCTGTGGGTTGTTTCATAACTCTTCCTAACCCTTAAATTTTTTAGGTCCATAAATACCTCTAATGCATACGTACGTGCGTACCTAACTATTTAGGCTTGTTGCTACAATAATTTTAGAAACAAAATAAATATACTTTTTACGTTGATTAAACCAAATTTCTTAAAAATACATAATTTTATTACTTTATTGAATCGATGGTTGAATCGATCAACCGATAAATTCATCGGTTCGAACGTCGGTCCGTGTTTAACAACTATGCTCTACGCTCGACTCAAAAGAGGCAATCGGTAGGAGTGGCAAATAGTTAAATTGCCCGATTCCGAACCCTCCTCGTCAGTTTGCCCGCCGCCATCGCCGCCGATCCCCATCCGTCCCGGGAGCGAGCAGGGGCGCCGTCGTTCGTCCTGCTGCTTCCGCCGCATCCTGGTGAGCACAACCTCCGCCACCGCCGCCTGCGCCGATCCCCATCCATCCCGCGAGCAAGCAGGGGCGCTGTCGTTCGTCCTGCTGCTTCCGCTGCATCCTGGTTAGCACATCCTCCGCCACCGCCGCCTGCGCCGATCCCCTTCCATCCGGCGAGCGAGCAGGGGCGCCGTCGTTCGTTCTGCTGCTTCCGCCGCATCCGTTACGCACATCCTCTTTCCCATCTCTCTCTACCCACGCACTTTTTGTCGAATTTGCGTTAACCCTAGCTTCTGTTCTAGAAATTTGCCTTAACCTTAGTACTAATAACAGTTTGTTTGTTCCCAAAAAGTTTGGGGGTTCAACTGTACCCCCATGTCCCATGTTAGATCCGCCCATGTTAGCTGATCTGCAGGGTCTAGTAGTATGACAAATGTGTTCATCGGCATGCTGCTACAATTTTCCTAATTCTTAGATGCTTTCTGTTTCTTTTAAGAAGAGCTGAAGCATGAACTTTCAGTGATATGTTTGATTGGATCGGACAGGACAGCTCATATGTATGTTTGTACTTCTGTAGGGAGTGTTGTGAGGACTGATGAACTTCTAAACATTAGGTATGGATGGATGTGACTGCATCGAGCCACTATGGCCAACTGATGAGCTCCTCATCAAGTATCAGTACATCTCGGACTTCTTCATAGCCCTCGCATATTTCTCAATCCCATTGGAACTAATTTATTTCGTCAAGAAGTCATCCTTCTTCCCATATAGATGGGTTTTGATCCAGTTTGGTGCATTTATAGTCCTATGTGGAGCGACTCATCTTATAAACCTGTGGACTTTCACCACACACACAAAGACGGTTGCTATGGTCATGACAATTGCAAAGGTTTCAACGGCTGTTGTGTCCTGTGCAACAGCTTTGATGCTTGTACATATTATCCCTGACTTGCTGAGCGTGAAAACAAGGGAACTGTTTCTGAAGAATAAAGCTGAAGAGCTTGATAGGGAGATGGGCTTGATTAGGACACAGGAAGAGACTGGGAGGCATGTTAGGATGCTTACCCATGAAATCAGAAGCACTCTTGATAGACATACAATTTTGAAGACTACACTTGTTGAGCTAGGAGGGACCTTGGGCCTGGAAGAATGTGCCCTATGGATGCCATCAAGAAGCGGTTCGAGTCTTCAGCTTTCTCATACTCTCCGCCATCAGATTACTGTTGGGTCAACTGTATCAATTAATCTTCCTGTTGTCAATCAAGTGTTCAGTAGCAACAGAGCAATTATAATACCCCACACAACTCCTTTGGCACGGATCCGACCTCTTGCAGGGAGATATGTTCCACCAGAAGTGGCTGCAGTGCGAGTTCCTCTTCTACATCTTTCAAACTTTCAAATAAATGATTGGCCAGAGCTTTCAGCAAAGAGCTACGCAATCATGGTTCTGATGCTTCCATCTGATAGTGCAAGAAAATGGCATGTGCATGAGTTGGAGCTTGTTGAGGTCGTCGCTGATCAGGTTAGTGCTCTTTCTTTTTACTTATAACATGGATATTCATAGGAGAGAGTGATATTTAATATGTTTCAAAAGCTGTGTGCTCATGATCTTTCGATTGATAGACAATAGTCACCAATTAACCTAAAACAAAGCATATTCACAACTTTGATCTTTTGATCAATGATTCATGGAAAATTTCAAATATTATTCCAAGAGTTCCTTTTTTTTTGGTTGAAAACAAAGGATACTGAGAAGCAACAGGCAAGCTAAAAGTATCGTGCCTTCTCTCTCTTTTCTTTGAAAAGAAATGAGGTAATAAGATAAATACATATTCATAAATATGAATGATGCAGTGTTGTAAGCACGTTTTTTTAACGGCTTTTCTCTATTCTTTCAGGTTGCAGTTGCACTTTCTCATGCAGCTATTCTTGAAGAGTCCATGCGTGCGCGTGATCTGCTAATGGAGCAAAATGTTGCTCTGGATTTAGCTCGTCGTGAGGCTGAAATGGCTATCCGTGCTCGTAATGATTTCCTGGCTGTTATGAATCATGAAATGAGAACACCAATGAATGCAATAATAGCCCTTTCCTCCTTACTTTTGGAAACCGAACTTACTCCTGAGCAGCGCTTGATGGTGGAAACAGTTTTGAAAAGCAGCAATCTTTTAGCAACACTGATCAATGATGTGTTAGATCTTTCCAAACTTGAGGATGGTAGCCTTGAATTGGAGATTAAAGCATTCAATCTTCATGCTGTTTTCAAGGAGGTCTGAACTCTGAAACATCATCATTTATGGTTGTCTAATGACTATATGCATATTGCACTTGCCTGAAATTTTACTTCATCTTACTCTTACAGGTTATGAGTTTCATCAAGCCAATTGCAGCCATCAAGAGACTGTCTGTGTCAGTTATGTTGGCACCAGACTTGCCATTATGTGCCATTGGCGACGAAAAGAGGCTAATGCAAACTATTTTGAATATCTCTGGCAACGCTGTTAAGTTTACAAAGGAGGGCCACATCACACTTGTAGCTTCTGTTGTGAAGGCTGACTCTTTAAGAGAATTCAGAACCCCAGATTTTCACCCAGCTGCAAGTGATGAAAATTTTTATTTGAAAGTTCAGGTAAAGATTCTAATTGTTTGAATGGCTTTCCTTGGCTAGGGAGCATGGCAGCATGCTACCAGAGTATCAATAGAAAGCACTTTGATATATCATGCATATTCACAATCATATTGGAAAAACTCTGATCTACAATTGCACAAAAGTGACACTATGCACCTCTGACCACCACTGGTCAGTGGTAACTGTTGGTATGCACTGCATTATGAAGATTGGATGGATTGTGCAGTTACATCATCCCCAAGCTATCCATATGCCTTGTAGTTTCACATTTGTCTGGGTCCACCTGCATGCTTATCCAGTTCCTCACAATGTTATCTGTTGGCTGTAGTCATTTTGTTGCATCTTGCTTTAGTTGCCTGAGTGGAGCCTACCCCGAAGGTAGACCTAAAAGAGCAACGTTAACTTAAATGGGACGTGACATACATGAGATTTGGTACCAGACCACATCTTGTTAACTTCTCAAATGCCAAATTAAGATATCATTATATGTATTCAGACCAACTCTACTTTAAAATACTAAAATGTCTGGTTTAACCGGTCCAAGATTTCCTGGGAGTAGAAGTGGAAGATAGTTTTATACTTTCAAATCATGGCTTGACACAGACACATGCAGTTTTCTGCATTACTTGTTGATAAAGAAAAACTAGAGTTGTGTACAGTTACAGTCAGGTAGCTGTTTGCCAGTTTTTTTTACTGTTTTATGACATCTGTTATTTCTTCTGTTGCAGATTAAAGATACGGGCTGTGGCATTAGCCCTCAGGATCTACCTCATGTATTTACAAAGTTTGCTCAATCTCAGCCTGGAGGAAACCGAGGATACAGTGGTAGTGGTCTTGGCCTTGCCATTTGCAAGAGGTAGTTTACTATACATCTCCGCCTTCTTAGCTGTCAGTTTCTTCTTGTGCAACCCAATTTGTGCTGAGGATGCTCTATACTCACTCCCTCACTGTAAACTCGGTGACTTGACTGAAAATGTGAAAAATACTATCTCAGGTTTGTTACTTTGATGGGAGGGAACATCTGGCTGGATAGCGAAGGAACAGGAAGAGGCTGCACAGTTACGTTTGTCATCCAGCTTGGCATATGCGATAATACGAATGCATATCAGCAGAAGCTGATTCCTCTAGTCTGGCCAAGCAGTGGAGATGCTGATTTTGTTGGTCCGGTGCCAAATACTCCTAATGAAGAGAAAGGGCAGGCTTCTCTGAAATCTCGGTACCAGAGAAGTATATGAACTGCTGTAAATTGATCGACGGCATTGTATCAAGTAGGGGCTGGTTAGTTTGTCTCTAATTTTGTGCCTAGATTTGTGATAGCTGGAATATATTTGTACAAATAATGTACAGCAGATGGGACTGCATAATGCAGCTATTCACCTGACAACTCTAACTTGCGTAGTATCCTGTCAGCGAATTGTGTATTCTGGGTGGTTCGTGTGACCCTCTGATAGCTCATTGCTTGTTCTGTCATATTCTATTATCTGTGCAAGGTAAATCACTAGTGTTTCTTTTTAAAGGACAAAATCCTTGTATCCCTCTGAAAGTTATTACTTCAATCCCTTATTTGCCCTTTGTGCTCTCAATAACATGCTCATTACGGGTAAATAAGGGAACTGGTGAATTTTACAGGGGCAAGTAAGGAAACATCCTGTTCTTAAATCTCTTCACAGGTAAGCTAAGTTTGATCCAGTGGTATTAATAATCCTGTGTCTAAGAGATAACTTTGGAGTGCATTGGTGTATCACCGAATGACGTGATTAATAAATAATAATCCAAGCAAGCAAAGTTTGTTAGAGGAGAGAAACAAACACTTAGCTTGATATTTTGGTTGTGTTCGGGACAATTCACGAGATCGCTAATTCGCGATTGGTCCATACGGTACGTGTCCGTATGTAAACATATAAAAAGTTTTATACAATATGGGCACACCCTTAAATAGTATGAAGTTTGTATATATATTCGTGCATATATAAAAAATGTGTCAAAAACGTAATGTAAATATTTTATAGATATATATACAAAATTTATATTTAAGTATTTATACTCATTATATAAATTATATATATGCTTTACAACATGTATATATATAATTTACATATAGTATATAAACTAGATACGTATACATATAAAATTTATATGTTTATATATACATTATATATGCATACGTATATAGGAGGACAAAGGGGAAAACCGGTCACATGGCTGCGCGCCCCCACAGTTCAAGCAAGATGTTGGAGTTTTATCATTCAAAATCCGCACTCCAATTTTATTCAGTAATTTTCAATCTAATACTTGTTGATCACTAATTTTGTTTCATAATGTCAGCAAGCAAAAAATAAATAAATTGAAACCGAATAATGCACTCCTTTTGGTCAAAAATATTTGATGTTTGACAAAATATGATCAAACTTTTGAATTTTTGACCATCAATAACATCTCAAATACTTAATGTATGAAACAATGAAAATGTTGCCTTGAAATAAAATATCCTGATGTTGTAAAGTTATTAGGTTTTATAAACTTGTTCTTAATACCATGATGTTGTAATATCTTAATGTTTATAAAGTTTGACTAAATTTTATTCTAATTGTCAAATATTTATAATTGAAAGGAGTGGTAAGTAAAGATATTTTCTTATGTCCAAAATTTTCAAAAGTTCACCTCTGAATTTTTCATGTAATTTTTGAACTTCGTTTAACAGTTATAGTGTCATTTAGCCTCCATCTCTAAATTTGAAGAGAAATGACAAAATTGCCATTCGCTATTCTGTCCACAACATTTGATGTTTACGGACCTACTCCTATGAAGCACGGGTGAAAAACTGGCAACGATGTTTTTTCTCTCTACAATTTTCACGTTTACGATGATCTTTTTCTACGTAGAGAAATTTTTACCATCATATTCCTATATGACAATTATTTTCCTTACTAAAAAACAGAACTCTTCAGCGAGTCTTAAAGGACATGCTTGGGGCCCACGTGAACGCGACCAAATCCTTTTTTAATTAAACCTTTTTTTCTCTCTCTCTTTTCTTCTGGTGAGCACAGCACGGGTTGTCCCCGGTTTTCTCAACCCTTTCGTGCTCCATCGCCGGCTCAGGTTGCGTGCTTGGCCTAGGGTTTGCTTCGCCGTCCTCCTCCCTCTTCCGCGTCGCGTTCTCGGCTAGGCCAGGGGATCGGCCGATCGAGACGGCGTCGATGGCGCACAAGATTCCCCTGGAAGTGGCGCACACGCTCGTGGAGATTGCGGAAGTGGCTCGCTACGCCATCGAGCACCGCCGCGGCCACGGTCAGGCCCACGACGGCGTCTCGCCCCCGCCTGTGGACGGGGAGGAGGCCGAGCGGCTGCGGGCGGAGAACGCTATCCTCCGCGCTCGCCTCGCCGACGACCTCTCCCTCCTCCGCGAGCTCCAAGGGGAGCCCTGTGTCTCCCAGGAGTGCCCTGCCGATGTGAGCCTCTTGCAACTCCTCGTTGCTCTCCTATCTTTGCAGATTAGGAGTATTAGCCTTATCCTCTGAGAATTAGCATGATCATAGAGTATAAAAACACGAGCATCCGAAATTTGACATGAGCTGCAGTGTATGAATTTATCAGGTCGCCCTACTTCCCCAACAACCATTCAAATCCATGCCATTAGAGGGGGTATAACAGAATATATTAAGGTTAATGTGTGATTCAATGATGCTGACTGATAATATGCATGATACTGAAACATAATAAGTAAATGACTTGGGCTTAGAAATTCAGGTGTCCGATTACATGCAGTTATCTGGCTTTTATTTTATCGCTGTTCAATTTGTTTTACCTTTTTTATGTCTGATTGATTTTATTTTTAATTGATGTGATTTTATGATGCAGCTGCATAATCGTCTTGTAGCAGCAGTTAATAATGCTAGCTTCCTGGCTCAGCTTGAGAAGGTTCGAGATGAGTCAATGCATCAACAAACAGAGCTATCTCCTGATAACATGACAGGTACATCTGTGTGACACACTATGATTTCTTATGACTATTTTGTTTCCTGCGTTACATTGTGCCAGCAACAAAGTTAACAACCTTTTGTTTTATGGATGAATCTAAACCAGAACTGGATGTTGGAGATATTCCATACACTGAAGGTGGCGGGAAGAATGGATCTTGGGTGTTGGTTGCCTGTGATAAACCCGGGGCAAATATGGAGGAAATCAGTGGAATTGATAATGAAAATTATGTACTTGTTAATGATGATGACATTATTGATGGTATGACCACCTTTATTGCTAGGTGCATTCTTGAAGATCCAAAGTCCAAGGTATCTTGTTTTCAACAATTGATGAATATTCTCCCTATACTACCTCAATGATCTAACTATTTGTTGTTTTGTGTTCTTCAGTCAATATCACCAGTGGAGCTGCAAAAGGGTATACTAACTTCTTATCTCCATGCTGTTATTTTAAATTTGATAAAGATTAAGCTTATTAGCATCTTTTTACTTCAATATGCTGTTTGCAGTTGTGTTGTAATTTATTAATTTCCAACATTGTGGCTCTAAACCACAGTGCTATGATATGGTTATCATAACAAGTTTTTGTATGCATTATGTCAAGTACTTGGTGAACTCATGTTGGAGCATGTTATGGGAGACTGACCCCTTCAACACATCCAATCACAAATGAAATTAATTGGACCAGCAATTCATTGCACTGAAATAATAAACAAGATTTCTTGATCACATGACTATGTTTGTTTGACAAAATATTTCTGTCTTTGAGAGTCTTAGTCTGCTTTACATGCTGTTTTATTTGATTTTGTGTAGCATGTTCTAACTTTTAGCATCTGTGCAGCTGTTGCAATGGCATTGAACACCCTTAATGATAAGTGGAAATGGATGAGTATCTGGGAGGCTGGAAAAGTGCTTTACATATTGGCAACCTGGGGAATCACAATAGTAGGGTAAAGTTCTCTCCATAACAAGTTTGTGTCACTTTTGCATATAAACATCTTATTACAATCTGATTTTTGGTGTACTTCTGTTTTCAGTGCTGCGGTTCCGATTCATTTCTTAATGCTCACCTGCTGTTTCATCATCTTAATTTTTTTGTTATATTGTTGATTATCTTCAAGAGGATCTATTTTTGGTAGGATTTAGCTAATGACATCGAAGATGCAACAGTACCGTCCATACGGAGATATCTCCTTTCTCTTCTTTTACTGTTGCTTTTTATTGCGCGCAGGCTGTATAGGAGTCGCCACGTGTTGAAAATTGCAGCCAAGGGAGCTGTCTTGTCTGCCAAATTCGTCATGAAGGCACTATGAAGTGTGAAAACAGTGAAATCATGGCCATGTGCGATGATCAGCAATTTGTACATACAAAAACTCCTTGTCAATTGTACATATGTGAAATTGTTAATCATGGTCTGTTCTGAACTGTCGATTGTTCAGAATCGTCATTACTCATAATAAAATATGAAATGTGAAATGGTGGAAGAATTCGTTTATTGACCCCGGATAATAATATATCTGGGAGCGAGTACGCGTCGGACGTCCGGAGATTTGTAAAACTCTGGACGGTGTTGCACTGTTTGTTAAAGAGAGGTTACAATGTTTCACTCCTCGAGAAAAAAAATAAATGTTTCTAACACGAGTTGTTTCCTTGATGTTTCATCCTTCATTGAAGAATGTTTCATTGTTTTACTGAAGATGTTTTGGCTGGATGTAACACTTAAGAACGCAGACTTGAACAACAAAAACATATGCAACATCCAAAGAAGTGAACTGCAACATCAAGTACCAAGTGCAAAATCCAAAAATACGAATTGCACCATCAAGAAACACCTGTGCGCAACATAAAGAAACATGATGTGCAACAAATGCTTGCTAGCTCGACGCTCCTACCATCCTCACCTTCGTCGGCGAGCTCAGGGCCATCACCGTCGACGGCACCTCAAGCTTCGCCCCGCACTTTGCTTCCTCTAGGTGCCGTTGCCACTAACGAGCTTAGGGCCCTAACCGGCCTCGCGCCATTGCCGCCACCGTCGGCGAGCTCGGGGTCCTCTTCAACAATGGCTGTACCTTGTTGCGGTGCCGGTGCTGCCGGCGAGCTTGAAGTCTTCTCTGACAGCGGTTGCTCCAACGACGGCGTCATCCACTTCATCCCATGCACCTCGTAGCACCTCCACTGCCGCCATTGAGTTAGGGTTCCGATGAGGTCAGGGCTTTCTCCCCCAGCGACAGCGTCTTCCTCCCGCTCGAGTTCATCTGTGCTCCCTCGTACGCGTGGTGGCGAGTTCCTACCTCCATTATTGTGTTGAAGAGAGAGAAAGGAGGAAAGGAGTGGCTGAGAACAAGTCAAACGCAGGTAAAATGGATAAAGAGATGGCCTCGTGTGCGTCTTGAAGCAGAGATGGCCAAACGGGCGGTCTGGCCCGGCACGGCATGGACCCGTTTGGCCTGCTTCGTAAAACGAGTCGTGTCGTGCCGACCCACGTGCCTAGCATCTGGTCCAAGCACGACCCACGAGGTGGTTGGGCCGTACCATGTCGACATGGGCCCGTTAAAAGGTCCATGGGTCGAGGCCGGCCCGATAACAATGTTTGGCACTGTTTAACACTGTTTGAGATATTATTTTTGAACTGTTAAAGACCCACGAGTTACTTTTACCCGTGCGTGTTGCACTATAATAAACGAGCCGTGTCGTGCCAGCCCATAAGCTTAACCGACAGCCCCAAACATGACATGGCCAATCGTGTCGTGTCGACCCAACCCGTTTACCTTCTGGGTCGTGACGTGCCGGACTGCTACAATCGCATGCATACCCAGACCGACCCGCCTTAGCACAGCCCATCTGACCGTCGAAGGCTTTTGAAGTACCGATGCACGTCATACGCGCCCACCCAATGGATGGTGCATGGATGTTGGTGTCCTTGAGCGTCCGACGCGAGCCACATGATCGAACGTTTGGGACAAAGCATTTTCGAATATCTCTGCTTGACAAGTTTACATATGGGGCCCGTTTGAATCTCCGACTTAGCTTTTCTACGATATGCAAAGCGAGGTAAGTCATTAGTATATAAATAATTAAATATAAATTAGTATAAACTTTAGAAATTGATATTTAACTTTCTTTTAAAAAAACTAGTCATTAAATATTTTGAAAAGCGTGTTAATAAAAAATAAGTAAGTTGTAGTTTGGAGTTGAAGTGAAAAACGTAGCTTATTCTGTCTTCCTATCTCAAGTCGATTTCTTTTGAACTTGATATCGCTGCCGTTTTTACTATTTCTTTAGTTGAAAGATACAAGCGAATCGGAAAGTGAACAGAAGGGTTTGTGGAGTAAATTCACTCGGTGAAGTAGAGGTTTACCAGCTATAAGAACAAGAAAGAAGAACAGGAATAACTGGGGTTTCACGTAAATTTCCTCCTGTCAGATGGGCTGTTTAAATTCAGCGTCAGGCCGTCAGATCAGGCCTGGAACGAGACCAATCCAAGGCCCACCAGCTTCCTGTCCAGTCTCCACTCGCCACGCTCACAAACCCTTCGCGCCGCCATTCCTTCCTCAAAATCCACCGCAATCTTTCTTCTCCTCCTCCTACGGCGGCGGCGGCGGCAAATTCCGACTTCATATTCTCCGATGGCCACCAAATCGCACAAGAAGAAGAGGCCTTCCGGGCCTAATCCTTCTATCAACGCCAAGGCCCCGTCCTCCGACCAAAAACCTAAGCCTCCGAAGCTCACGGAAGAGGAGCGGGAGGAGAAAGCGGCGGTGGCGGCAGCAGCTGAGAAGCCGAAGAAGAAGAAGAAAGCGACCAACGAGATCGACGAGATCTTCCAGGCCACCAAGTCATCCGGCAAGAAGCGCAAGCAGCAGCAGGGGGAGGAATCCGTGGGAGCCAAGAAGCCCAGGGAGAGGTCCGAGGGGGCCAAGAAGAGCAATAAGGCTAAGAAGGGGAGCAAGGGCAAGGGCAGGGACACGGACGACGACGATGACGACGAAGGCGAGAAGCGGCCGCGGCGGCGAACGGCGGACGGGCTCGCGATATACTCCGCCGACGAGCTCGGGTTCGGCAAGTCCGACGCCGGCGGCACCCCGCTCTGCCCCTTCGACTGCGACTGCTGCTTCTGAGCTTTTTCCCGGGGTTCCTCCTGTGCCCGAGGTGATGTTCTTATGTCAAATCAGTATGTTTGTATTGCTTGATGGATTCTGTTGCGGACATGCGCTTAGATTTGTGCTCTAATGGAATGAAATTTTGGTTCGTGTTATTGATGATTTTGAGTGATAACTTGGGACTATCTACCTCTGTGGTACATCACTTCTTTGTGGGGCAAGTGCCATGCCAAATCTCAAATCTCTATACTCAAAAGGATGTCCAGTTGATGGATAATTCACAGGATCTCGAGATGATATATGAATATGATCACTGGGGAAAAATATGTGTAGTGTTCTAGGATGCTGCCTAGAAGCCCTACTGATGTTGCAACTGTTCTGAAATTGAAGCTCACTGCTTTTTGCTGGCCGGAATATCAAGAATTTGCATTAACATTATTCAGTTGAATTAGGCTGATCGTTTCCTGATATGTACGCATACTGAGCCCTGTATGAATTCTAATCTTCTAGTGTATCAGTATTCAGTGCTGGGCCATGTCCGTTGATTTCTGAATTCTGATATGGTAGTTTATCTGAATATCCTCTTGTATATCCCCTCTTGGATATTGTTCTTTGCTCAGAGTTGCAAATGGGTTGTGGCTTTGTCTCGGTGCCTGGAGAAGAAATCATGTCAGCCACGACATGCACCATAAGGCGAGCTTCAGTTTTAGAAGATCCTTTGCCATGCAATGTAGCATCATCACGCTGGAAGGTTTAACACGAAGAGGAAGAGATGCATGTTGAGCAAGTTTAATAGTAGCGTCAACTAAAAAAACTTATATAGAGAAAAGAGAACAAGAAAAATTGTTAGCTCTTATATAAAAATTGACTCTACACACACTCCAAAATAAATGTATTAATTGTATAAATAAGAGAGAGATGAGAAGAAAATTAGAGACAACTTTATAGCTAATATATTATACATGTTAACTCTAATACTATTTTGGATTGACTTAGAGCAAGTTTACTAGGAGAGCTAACTATTAGTTATTAATCCATATTAAAACTAACATATATAATAGATTAACTATAAGGTTGCTTTATTTTTTTCTTTCGTCTTTCTTTCTCTTATTATGAATTTAATATAATATCTTATAGGATGTATATAGCTAGCTCTTGTATGAGAGTCAATACTTCTCATTTTTTTTCTCTTTCTTTCACATAATTTTATAGTTGGCTTTTAGTCCACTATTATTATTATTATTATTAGTTAGCTCTACTATTATTAAACTTGCTTTAAAGAAGGTTTTAAAAAGCAACTATAACCACGGTTATTGTCTTTATGGTGCCGGCTCGCATCATAGATATATCGCTCGAGGAAATGGCCAAGTAAAAGAATCAAACTATTCTATTTTTAAAAAAATATTTGTCCAAATTTTATTGGTTTTCGTAGGTAACCGCTAGGTTATCGTGGTTATGAATGAAACATCTAGCTCTAGGGAGTGATATTTGGTGAGTGATCGCATTTTTCTTCTTAAAAACTCGTGTCTTTATTTATATTCTGCAATTAGACATATAAGTGATGATGATAACTTGAAGAGTAATACATTAGTCAAATTATGACCCGTCCTAGGTCGGACTCGAAGGTGGCTGAGATCGAAACAAGGTAAGGTAAAGTCGCAAACCGAAGGGAGTACCCGGAAAAGCAAGAAAACACTCTTTTTTAATTTTTATAGTTTTCATGATAGTTTTATCGACGTTATATACCAAATAAAAAGTCTGTTTCATCTAATTCTTTCGAAAGGATTAGTTGAAATCCTCTAATTACTTCTACAAGACCTACATACTTTTTCAAAGAACGGTAAAAACTTCTACCAAAAAAAGGGTTGTGTTAAGAAGTGTTCAGTTTTCCGTACTATTGCTACTGTTAAACGATCTTGCTCTGATAATTCATCCAAAATACTGATCTTTAGATACTTCTTTTTTTTATTTCTCCTAGCTTCATCTGCAAGCTTGTCCGCTGTTTCATTCGCCTTCCTCGGAGTGGTCACATTTGTACGTGTGGTGGATACGCTGAGGAGATGCCTCGCGCAAGTGCGTAGTATCGAGTGATGCTTTTGATCACTCTCTTTTTTGTGATCTGATTTGGGTACATCCTACTTTTTTACATTTAGTCATTGAAACATTACAAGCTTGAGAGCATGATCAGTGATTTTCTTCTCTCTTTTTTTTGAAAAAACAAAAATGAGCAATAGTTTTGATGACTATTGTTTATCTACTCTTTCCATATCATATTTAGATGACCCACAAGTTGTCTATTTAGCTATCTAAATCATACTAATTTAATGATCTGATTCTAAAAACAATACACACATTGATATATATGATATCAAGTTGTTTATTAGACTGTATATGGTAACTTCCAAATTCTCCCATCTGTTAATTATAATAGACAACAATCGTTTCTTTTGTTCACATCATCTGAAATGAATCACTGTTCATGCACCAGGAGCCGCTCGCTTGGGCCATAGCCATAACGAGACACTTTTCAGCTCATCGTTTATCGGCCGAATTTCAAAACCTAACTTTAAAATTAATTTTGAGAGTTTTTTATCATAATTTATTTTTTTCATTGTTTTTAAATCATAGTAAAAACACATATATAAAAGTTTTACCTATTCTTTAAAAAAGTTTTACCTATAAATCTTTAGTTACTTTGTTTTCTTTCGCAAAGGATAAAAAGGCTTTCCGGTTTCCATACATGCAAACGCCCCAGCCTGGCTAGCAGTGCGGGCCATCCCGCTGACGTCACCGAATGCTGCGCTCCACCCGAGGTTGTTAGCCGATTCGTATGCTACTGGTAGATAGTACTATCCATCAATTTTCAATTTTCGTGTTATCCCAATCTATTATTTATTTTTATATAATTTTAAGTAGTTTTTGATTTTATGATATCTACGATCTTACAAAATAATATTTAAAATAAAATAGATAAAAATAATATAAATAAATATGTTTAAGTTTACATAAAAATCAATTAAATTTATCAAAATCAATAATATACGCTATAATTTATACAATATATGATACATTTTATATGAAAATATATAGTTTCTAAAATTAAAGTCTGATAATCTGGTAGTACCCTGTTCCAATAATAAGATCTCGATCTTATAATATTATAAATAAAAAATGATTTCTCGATACTGATTACTTGGCCCCAGCCATACCTAGGAAGCTTCCGTCTAATGTAGGCTCGACGTGTCACGCAAACCACCACACAGTACAGGCCGGCGAGGTCGGGGAGGTAGCTGCTCTGCAAGATGGCGGAGACCGAGCTGCTGTGGCGCGCGAGGTGGGCGCTGGTCGACCACCCCGCCGTCGCCTCCTTCCGGTGGGAGCCGGGGCGCACGCCCGCCTCGACCCCGTCCTTCGCCGGCGCCGTCGTCTGCGCCTACCTCGCCGCGGTGCTCCTCCTCCACCGCCGCGTGGTGCCGCTCCCGGCGCCGCCCCCGCGCGCGCTCCGGGCGGTTTCCGCGCTCCACAACGCGGTCCTCCTGGCGCTCTCCGCCGCCATGGCCGCCGGGTGCGTGCTCTCCGTGGCCGCCACGGCGCCCTCCCGCTGGTGGGCCTTCTGCTTCCCTCCCGGCGGCGCCACGGCGGCGTCGGGCCCGGTCTTCTTCTGGGCGCACGTGTTCTACCTCTCCAAGGTGTACGAGCTCGGCGACACGCTGCTCATCCTTCTCGGCCGCCGCCCGCTGACGCTGCTCCACGTCTACCACCACGCCGTCGTCATCGTCATGTGCTACCTCTGGCTCACCACGCGGCAGTCGCTGATGCCCATCGCGCTCGCCACCAACGCCACCGTGCACGTCGTCATGTACGGGTACTACCTGTGCTGCAGCCTCGGCCTCCGGTGGCCGCCGCGGTGGAAGCGCGCCGTCACGGAGCTGCAGATCGTGCAGTTCCTCTTCAGCTTCGCGGCGTCGGTGGTGATGCTGTGGCGACACTTCGCCGCCGGCGGGTGCGAGGGGATGGCAGGGTGGGTGTTCAACGCCGTCTTCAACGCGTCGCTGCTCGCGCTTTTCCTCGACTTCCACGGCGCCGCCTACGCCGCCGCCAAGAGCAAGAAGAGCAGAAGCGAGGTGGTTAAAAAAGAGTAATGAGGTGATAATCAGAATGCAAGAAATGTGATATCTGGACTCGTTTTGTATAATTTAATGGTTTTCCTTTTTTTAACACCGTGATTTCATCGTTTTACGGCATTATTGTTGCAATAATCATGCTTGTCAGAATTGATTTAGGCATGCATCTGAATCGAATTTTCTTTCCTGAGGAGTAATTTCAGCATGAACTCAATATCGATCAGAAAATAGAATTGATACATGTCATTGTAATGTTCAGCAGATTAAAGAAATTCCATTCTAGATTTTGAGATTCCGCGTGCTCTACATTGTGTGGTATTTGGGGACGATGGTGTTGGTGTCCCATGCTGTGGCCTGTGGCCTGTGGGTCGGTTACTCGGTTTGCACTTGTAATGGGCCTAGTATGGGCTGGGCGTCCTCCGAATCCCGTTATGGGCCAACTAATATGGGCCGCACGTACGTTGCCGCTGCGTTCCGTCCGTGGAATCCTTTCCGGTTCCGGGTGATCCTGGCAGCGTAATACTCGCGTGAACAGTTGACTAAATAATTTAGACGGGAGATTTGAGCTGTGGGACTGTGGTACACTTCTTTTTACAAAAGAAAGAGATGTTTTTATTTGCTCCTATATCCGGCCAGTATTTGCGGCAAGACCAATTTTGCAAAGTGGTCGCTTTAGCTGCACGTAATTTTGTAATTACATACTTTTTTGTCTTAAAATCTTCGTTTTAAAATATAAAAAATTTTGATTGAAAAATATATATCATAGTATTATAAATCTAGACCAGTTTTATCCATATATTTCAAGACTTGCTCACAAGTAGGGAGTAGTAGGTCACTGCCATGGCGGCTCCGGCGACTAGGGTGACTACTGACTGGACGTTTGGTCGTCGCATGTTACGCCATGGTGATTGGTGAGAAGACAGAGGAGGCATCAGCCGATGTAGTGTAACCTTGAGACTGCCGGTGCTGAAAAGTCTGAGCATAGCAGAGCAAGAGATCAATCACAGTTCGCTTCCAATGCCAAAGGTACACAGGTAACTTGAGCTTTGCCAGCCAGTTTCGATGGTATGAGAAAGAAAAGCGTGAACAATAGAGTCAAAGACTGATATGAGAAAGTACTTCTTTTAAGTATGATGCAGACGACAAAATAGTCCTTGATGATCGGTAGTAGTCTATTAGACGATGCTTCTTTTTCTTTTCTACGTTGCAAATTTCAGTGTCACGTGAACTCAGGAAAGACTACCATTTCAGCATTTCCGGAACCTTCTCTATAAATAACGCAGCCCTTTTATGATTTAATACTCCTACGAAGAAAGTAGTATAACTCAAGTGGTGTTTTTCTTCAAGAGACAAAGGGGAAAGGTTGTAAGAAAGATTACTCTCTATTAATGATCAAGGAAACCACTAGAAAATCTACACTTTTGACAAGAGTCATTCATTAGCAAGAATGTAAGTAGAAATATATAAGTAGGAAATTGTAGAAGAAGAAACTCTCGACTAAATTCACACGAGAGGGGGCCATAGCCATGGCTTTTCTTTGATCAAGATTACACAGTTTGCACCTCGGGCTCATGATTCTCCCTTCTTACACAAAAACCGAGGCGACCGATTCCACCAGAGGATGAAACTCCACGTAGATCCACCGATGAACTCGCAAATTAAGGGGAAAGAAAAGATTTGCACCTCCAGATTTCTCGGCAACTAGAAGCTACTGGGCGCCCGGCCGGAGAAGGCCATGGCGAAGAGGAGGATGACGAGGTAGAAGAGGATGACCACGAGCTTCATCTGGAACATGGCGAAGAAGAGCTTCACCATGAACACCAGCAGCAGCGCGTCGAAGATGATCGTGATGGCCACCTCCAGTGGCTCCATCGCCGCTTCGCCACGCACCCTCTGAAGCTGCACACCGCACCCGCTTAATCAGATGAACGGGAGAGACATGGATGGATCAATCGACCGGAGAAAAAGATTGGTAAAGTTGGGGATGGGTGCGCTATAAGTGTCAAGCAAGCAGAGAGGAGTGAGACGAGTGGGAGAAGGAAGGAGCTAGAAGACGCGCCTGACCCCGCTGATGAGGGCGACGCGGTTTCGCTTTGGCGGACGCTGATTGCTGGTGGGGAAAGAAGAATATGCGTAAGTAGTACACGCGGATGTGAACTGCCCAGCCGCTGAGGTGTCTGGCTCTGGGCGTCCGTGCTCCTACTGCTGATCGGGTGGGCCGACACGAAGAAGAGGGACAAGAGAGTCAAGCCGCGCGCCGACGGCGCGCGGCAGAGCGATCACTCGCCACCACCGCCCGCGGTTCAATCGGCTGCATGTTGTTGATGTGAAGAGGCTTGGGAGTGCAATGCCAACGCACATGTGTTCCGTCTAGTAGTACTGATCTACCTTCGCTTTGATAACGATGAAATGTACAGCTCAGAAACCTAAGGATCTCTGGATCTGCACCTTCCCCAAAGATGCATCCGGAGGGGGGAGGGGGGGTTTGTTGGTTAGGGTATCCGTAACGTGTAGTATCATTCTGAATTTTAAAGTGGGATCTATACGTTATACGTTGAGTGATACAACCGTCACAATGGAAAAAACCCACCCTACATCTATTGTGTGGGACCAACTTGACTAGTCAAAAGATCTTCAGCTTAGTTCTCCGGTGGTTGCCTCTCGCGAGCCACGAGCCACGGCTTCTTCTCGTCCGTTCCATCCCTATCCTGAGCGAGGCCTTTTGATTTGTTTATTTCCTAGTATCCGGTTTCATGCATGGAACCTGGTTCTATGTGAACATTTATTGTATGGTACCGGGTAAAGTTGTACATTGGAGACATCCTTATAGAGAAAGTGATATTATTTCTACGGTCCACATACACTAATATGTGTTTCAGCGCTTGAAAGAGATTATTCGCTGATTATTATCATGAATTATCTCCTTGTTATAGAGATAATTAATATTTTTAAAAATAAATTTATCAAATAGTTTATAACAGGTGAGCTAAACATTGTAGTAGAGAATTTCCCTTTTTCGATAAATTGTATTTCTAAAGCGTGAAGTAAATAATTGGCGAAAATAATCCGGCGAATAAGCTGAAAACAAGGCGGATCCTACTCTGTAAACAGATAATGTTGTGTTTTAGCTAGTAAGAAACATTAAATGCTCTCTTCCTACCCGGTAGAAAGCACTGTGAGAGTGACAAAGAGTTAAAACTTGGTCATACAACTAAGAAGAGGTAAACTATATTATTTGCACAGTGTTTCTGACAGAACTTTTAAAAAATGAAGGTGGTCGTTGCTTTCCAACCGTTGCTTGCTAGCCATTGCTTCTTCTCGCTGCTTCGTGCCATTCTTCAGTCTCATACTTTAAGAAAATACACACACATATATATAACTTGTTGAACCAACACAAATACATTCTACCAGATAGATGAGATGGATCCCTCCAACAGGGTTTTCACAAACTTGTTGAACCAAGGGTCCCCAAGCCAATATTCTGGAAGTAGTAGCCAAAACTCCCCTCCTACTTAATTCCCCTCAACCTTCCCCCATTCACGGTTTCCCCAATCCCCACAATTTCCACAATCCTCAGCACTTAATTTTCATAACTTCCACCCTTTTGGTCCTCCAGCAAACTATCAACTATATGGCAATCCTCCTCCAAGCTTTCATGGTTTTCAGCAACAAGGCAATTGGTTACAATCTGCAGCAATAAGCTTTCAAGGTTTTCGTTCTCAAGAAAGTTGGGTGCAGTCACCGAATCAAGTTGGTGGATCTGCTTCTTCTCATGGATCTGAATCAACTTCTCCATGCCCTGCAACACAACAAGCAAAAAATTTTGTTAACATTGAAGAGTCAAGTGGCAACAATGAAGATGCTGGAAGGAGAGGGGCATGGGTCAACTGGACTGAAGAAGAAAATCTACGGCTCCTTAGTTCTTGGTTGAACGATTCAGTGGATCCAATAGATGGCAATAACAAGAAGTCAGAGTACTATTGGAGGGCTATAGCTGCAAAGTATAACAGCAATACACGTCGTAATGACAGCAAAAGGACAGTCGTGCAATGCAAGACACATTAGCGCGGTGTTAAGAAGGAAATTGCAAAATTTTGTGGAGTTTATTCTCGAGTTAGACGCACTTGGAGTAGTGAACAATCTGATGATATGATTATGGAGAAGACCCATACGTGGTTTAAATCTGAAAACAACGAGAAATCTTTCACATTGGAGTATATGTGGAGAGAATTGAAGGATCAACCAAAATGGTGAAGGATCCTAGAAGAAGATGAAGCCAAGAATAAAAGGACTAAGATTTCTGAATCAGACGCATACACATCATCGTCCAACCAAGACACTGAGGAGGAAACTAGAAGCAAAGAGAAGCGCCCTGAGGGGCAGAAGAAAGCCTAATCCAAGCTAAAAGGAAAAAGAAAAAAGATGTTACCATCTCCTTTAGGGGACCAGCCAAGCCAGAACTTTGTTCTCTTCAATGAAGCTGTAAAAGCAAGAGCAGCAGCAATACTCATATCTGCAGAAGCAACAGCCAAATCAGCAAAAGCAAAGAGGGAACACTCTAGGACAGAGAAGTACAAGACATACTTACAATTGCTGGACAAAGACACTTCAAATTTTAGTGAAGCAAAACTAAAGAGGCATGGAGCTGTCCTAGAACATTTAGCCAAAGAACTTGCTGACGGTTAAAATGACCAGCAAAGTTGGTTGTACCCTTAGTCATGTATTGTATCTCTGTTTGGTTGTACTCTTTTATTGTATCTCCCTTTGGTTGTATTCTTTTACTGTATCTTCATTATATTGTGAAGTCAACTTTATTGAAATTTGCTAATGGGTATAAGAATGCGTAGCTCAAGAAATGTTTGTTATCACTTGTAGAAAATGATATGATTCAAATACATGCATAAAATAATTTACCGGTTCAATCTGTACCACACATGTACTGAATTCGCAATCAAATATAAATGTAGCACAACTGTACCATAAAAAACTAGTTGGAAACTAGCTGTTACAATGCAGACAAAAAGCAATTTAATGGCACTTGAAAACTAGCTAGTGGAAAACAAAAAAAGAAGCAAGACATGACAGCTGAAAACTAGCTGTTGGAAAACAAAAAAAAAGAGCAAGACATGGCAGTTGAAAACTAGCTGTTGGAGAACAGACAAAAAGTGGGACATGGTAGTTCAAAACTAGCTGTTGCAAGCTTAGCTACTGGCATGTAAAATCTATAAATAGGAAATGCAGTACTTCAGCAAGACAACAACACTCACTTCCTACAAACTTCTTCCCAAAAAAAACAGCCCAGCTCCAAAGAAAAGATGTCTACTGAATCACAAGATCATTTTAGTCATTCTGATGAGTCTTATCAACAGTGAGAAGCTTGAGGAGATGATGTGGGAAGAAATTACTGACCCTACTGAGGCTCAAATAGAAACTGACAGACAAAAAGCAATACATGGCAGTTGAAAACTAGCTGTTAAGAGAACAAACAAAAAGTGGGACATGGTAGTTCAAAACTAGTTGTTGCAAACTTAGCTACTGGCATGTAAAATCTATAAATAGGAAATGCAGTACTTCAGCAAGAAAACAACACCTCACTTCCTACAAACTTCTTCCCAAAAAAAAAAACATCCCAGCTCCAAAGAAAAGATGTCTACTGGGTCACAAGATCATTCTAGTCATTCTGATGAGTCTATCAACAGTGAGAAGCTTGAGGAGATGATGTGGGAAGAAATTACTGACCCTACTGAGGCTCAAATAGAAGCTGAGCTTGAAGTTCAGCTTGAAGCAACGTTGCTGGCAAGCCTAGATGGCACTTCTAATCAGAGTGGGGGCTACAACCGGAGGTACATCAATAGAGATCATGACGATGATCATAACAGATTGTTTGCTAAATATTTTTCAGAGAATCCTTACACCGATGATCAATTTCGTAGGAGATTTCGTATGAGAAAGCATCTATTTTTGCAAATAGTAGCAGCTCTTGGAGTTTGGTTTTCATATTTTTGTCTCAGGCGAGATGCATTTGGCAAGGTGGGGCTGTCCCCCTTGCAGAAATGCACTGCTGCCATGCGAACGCTGGCATATGGTACCCAGCTGATCTTACGGATGAGTGTTTCGGGGTTGCCGAAAGCACAGCAATGAAGTGCATGATCAATTTTGTTCAAGGTGTGAGGCATATATTTGGTCAACAATATTTGCGTAGGCCTAACGAAGAGGATATTCAACGTTTACTTCAATTTGGAGAGGCACATGGATTTCCTGGCATGTTGGGTAGTGTTGATTGCATGCATTGGGAATGGCAAAATTGCCCCGTTGCATGGAAAGGGCAATTCACCCGTGGTGATTATGGAGTACCCACTATAATGCTTGAAGCAGTTGCTAGCAAAGACCTATGGATTTGGCATGCTTTCTTTGGTGCTACTGGTTCAAATGATGACATCTTGGATCAGTCCCCATTGTTCACTATGTGGTACAAGGAAGAGCGCATCTTGTGCAATTTAATGTCAATGGGAAAGAGTATGACATGGGATACTATCTAGCTGATGGTATCTATCCTGAGTAGGCAGCATTTGCCAAATCTATCATTAGACCACAAAGTGATAAGCATAAATTGTATGCACAACATCAAGAATTCAGCGAGAAAAGATGTCAAACGAGCCTTTGGGGTTTTGCAGAAAAATGTTGGGCCATCATGCGTCACCTGGCACGTCTTTGAGAAAGGGAAGAGCTAGCAGATATAATGTATGCTTGTATTATTTTGCACAACATGATAGTTGATGACAAGAGCGATTTATATGACATACCAGATGACAACACATATGAACAAGGACAATTTCCTACTCAAATGACAGGACTTGATCATGGACCAATCTATGGATTTGGAGAGGTATTAGAGAAAAACAGGGCTATTCGTGATCGAGCAACACATCGACGTCTCAAGAAAGATTTGATAGAGCACATATGGCAGAAATTTGGTGGTCAGTAATAACAAGATTTGTGTGTTTTAGTTTCATATCAGCTTGTACTTTATTAGTTGAATTTGTTTGCGAAGATCCAGTTCTAGATCTACAACTTTGCTTCAATGTACTTGTATTTGTAACTAAGATTTATTACTTTGACATTAGCTAATTTTAATACATTTATGTCTTATTCTCATAAATTTAACTAGAACAAATAACTACATAGATGACACAAGCTAACTAGTAGTCCCTGGATGTGATAACCTTTAAAAACTGCAAACATCAATTCAGATTTAAGATTGTACTGTGATGATGTTAAAATAAATTAACCTGGGCTGTCAATTAACCTAATATTTTCACTGACCTAAAAGCGGACTGACAAATTGGTTCACTGCTTCAACCTCATCAATGTGTTCTCTTGTTCTAATATATAGCATAGGCCAAGAGCAAAAATAGAAATAAGGTTCAGCTGCCATTGCTAAACTAAAGTAGCACCTTGTAGTTCTCTATGGAGCTAACCCTTGTGTACAATCATAGCACAGCACACAAGAAGTTTTTCAATTACTAGCACCACTAGGGACCAAAGCTGTGTCAGCTTCTGGTCAAGGACTCAAGGACTACTTCACGGGAGAAGAAACTCACCAATACCTAATTATTAGCATTTACCCAACATATGACAACCAAAGTACATCGCTGTTCGTGGTTATGCTATCGAGAACAAAACAAATTAGCACCGTCGATTCAGAAGCTCACCAAGTTCATATAACAAAATAGAGGCTCGGTTTACTCATTAACGACTAAAATTAAAATAAATAAGGACAGGGAGGTGTACATCAGGGCCCCACCTGGCGGGTGATGGGGTGTGGGCGAGGAGGTGTACCTTGTAGAGGAAGAACTCCGTCTCGCCGTGTGGCCTCCGAAGTCGGAATGGTGGGCTAGTAGTCACTGGATCTGAGGCTTGCTCACAAACCACGTCACTGAAGCCTTCTACAATGAGGACAAGCTTCCCCATGATGGATATGGAACAAAGGCTACCAGGGTGGTAGGGATGGAGGGGAATCGTGGCGTCGGCTGCCACGGCGTGATGGGGCCGACGAAAATTGCAGCGCCGGCAGCAAGCGGCCACAGTGCAACGGAGTCAAGAGAGAAATTGGGGACCGAGAACTCGCGGGAAGGAGTCACGCGGCAGTCACGGGGATTAACTATCGGTGATTTTTTTTTTGGCCAGCCCACCTATTCCCCTCCGATGCGCTGAAACAATGTGGAGGGTGTGATGGCTTAATGCGCGTGACAATGTGGAGGGTGTGGCTGACCCCACAGCTCCAGCTCCCAACTCTAACTTACCTAGAGCTGGAGCTGTGCCAAACGGTCTAGATTCACCAAAAATTGGAGCGGAGCGGGGTGAATCGCTCCAGAAATTTGTACTGTCGAGGTGGAGTGGTGAAAACGTGGCTCCACAGCTCCACTCTGAAAATAATTACAGCGCTACCCATCCCCTTTCATCGAAATTACAGGAAAAATGCCATCGCACTACCCTTGGAACCAGCCGAACCGGTGCGACTGCGGTGTGATTCCCTCGGGCATTATCGCGAGGAGAGAAAGGGAGACGAGCGAGGCGGCGGCGGCACACGGCGGCGATTGCGGCGGCACACAGCGACGACTGCAGCGGCGCACAGCGGCAGAGGCGGCTCCCTCCCTCCTCTCGGCGTGACGGTTTGGGCGGCTAGGCGGCAGCGCACGGGTGACGGCGGCAGCACGGCGCATGGCACGGCAACTGGGGCGACACAGCACGGTGACAGCGGCAGGGTTGGAGCACGGCGACGGCGGTGGTGTGCAAGGATTTTTCCAGATCTGTGTGCAAGGTATCCCCAAACCCTAGTGGATGGATTTGCTTGCTTGCTGAGTTCTAGCTAGATCTGCGAACCAATTATACCCTAGTGCAAGTTTACTGTTGTTTCTTCTTACCTTGTTTCAAAAACAATTGTGGCTAATTAATTAGCACTACTTGGGCTTGCAAAATGTGCCTCTTTGTTCTTGAGATTGCTCCGGGGTTAAGTATACATCTTTTGTTGTTGGGATGCTTCTTTTCTGGGGATTGATTGCTTGATTGTTGGTTAGAATCACAGGAGAATGACAATATATTATTATGGCTGTAGTACATCAAACATATGTATGGATTTGTACATTTCATTTCTGCTCATGTTACTTTCATGATGCTAGCTCATCTTATCATGCAAAATAAATTTATTTGTACGTTTGATTTCTGCTCATGACCTGTATGGGTAGTAACTATGATATATGTTAACTAGTAAATTTGAACCTATGATGTTAGTATTGAAAAAAGGATTAGTGTGAGTGAGTGGATGACAGGCATGGCTCAAAATGTGTCTTCGAAGGGTGTTAAAATGCCCATGGACTCTGCTGATTGGAATGACTACAACACTAGAGTTGTCTGTGAGATTTTTGTTGAGCAAGTAGCTGCGGGTAATCGTCCAAATACCCATTTATCTAATCCTGGGTATGATGAAGTCATTAAGAAATTTGCTGCAAGAACAGGTTTGAGGTACACTATTGGGTAGATCTAAATCAACTCAAAATGTGATGGCTATTTGTGATCATGACATGAGAAGATTAGATATATCGGTAGATCTAAATCAACAACTCAAAATGTGATGGCTATTTGTGATCATGACATGAGATTTACCTAGGCATCTATTGGGCATCCTGGGTCAATGCATGACACAACTGTGCTATTTACTGCACTTCAAACTGATTTAACTATCTTTCCTCATCCTCCCCAAGGTAATTATCACTTGCTATGTACTGGTTTTTATTTTTTTCAAAAGAGTATATAAATTCATATGTTTCTATATATTTGTGTTCTAGGGAAATATTATCTTGTCGATGCTGGCTATCCAAATAGCCCAGGGTACTTGGCGCCATATAAGGGACAAAGATATCATGTCCCGGAATTTCAAAGAGGTACAGCACCGAGTGGTGACAAAGAAAAAGTCAACTTCTTACACTCAAGTCCGTGCACCATCATTGGGAGATGCTTTGGTGTATGGAAGATGAAGTGGCGGATTCTACTCAAAATGCCTAGCTTTCTAATGTGGAAACAGAAGATGGTTGTGGCGGCAACAATGGCATTGCATAATTTCATTCGTGACCATGATGCGCCAGATAGGCATTTCCACAGGTTTGAGAGGAATCCAGATTATGTGCCTACCATTCCATCTAGATTTAGGAGATATGTGCTTTCTCAAGATGCATCGGATACATCCACTGAGGGTCAAAGTGATGTATCCATGGATGCATTTCGTGATGACCTAGCCGGTCGTATTGTAGGATGAGAGACATATACCATATTTTGTGTTGTTCCGTGGTCTTTTGCTTTATCTTTCGATGACAATATTTCTAGTTATTATTACTAGACATTTATATTGCTTAATATATGTCATGCAACAACTTAAGTATCAATTTTTTTCGAGTATCGATTTTTTGAATTATTTTAGAATTACTAAACATGTTCAAATTATTAAGGAAAAGGAAAAAATCATCGTGCTGAGATTATTATGGAAAAGTATATATTATTAATCTTACATAAAGTAAACAACAAAAAAATACGAGGGTAGTATTGTCTATCTACCCCCTATCCTCTCTTTTAGGATTTCTGGAGCTGACCAGGCTAGCCAAACATTATCAGGGACACCTACAGCTCCTAGAGGAGCTAGCTCCCACTGGAGTTGGAGTTTTGGAGTTAGGATCTGAGAGTTGGAGCTCTACCAAACAGGCCCTAACATTACGCATGCCCTAATGAGTTAATGACTGAATATCAGTCACTATGCACATTACTGTTTTGAAATCTAAAAACTGTGAAGCCAGCGCGTAGAGGAAAAACATTAGTACCATGTGTGCAATCGAAATTTTTCATAACCTAAGTAAAAATAACGAGTGCGGAGTAAATCATTTTATAACTATAAAGCTTTCACTCTGAACGAGTTTACCTCAACTGGTAAAGAAGAGTCGGTTCCCCATTCGATCCTATGCATATACATGTAGCAGCAACGGCGTACACTTCTGAGACCTCTCAACCGAACAATTTACAAGAACCTTCTAAGATCCAGCTGGCTGTACTGAGAAAACAAAGAAATGTCAAAAGATCATTAAGATGATCAGTAAGGCAGTAATGCTGAAAGACTTCGAAATAAGGCATGAATGCTGGTGTGAATAATTCATATTGTCCGTTGTCAATTCAAGAGCAGATTATAAATAACAAAGTATTTACCTGGTTTGCTGAAGATTAAACTGGAATTATGAAAGCTTAGACATTCTTTAGCCACTTCAACGGCGAACCCAGAGAATTCTCTACTCAAAGGTTACATATCGCTAAAGCTAGCTCATAGCACAATTCATGCTTAGGGCTATCGCATGAGACATCTTTTGCAGTATATTTGCATCTTCTACAGCATCACCTCAGTAATCTTCATTTGAATTCCATATCAGAGGCAGCAATAGAAGGTACAGTGAAAGTAAACAAGTCGAGATAGCCACAATGCAGTAAATGCACAGTTGAATTTTCCAGAGTTGTTCATCTGAAATTGGTTGCTGTCAAATCACACGAGCTTCAGCAAAAAGATACACACTCCATTCCAGGTTACTATCATGCAGCGGTAGTATGCTGTTTTGAAGAGCAGATAAAAAACAAATCATGGTGCTCAAAGTCAATGAACCAACAATAGTGGCCTGCCTTCTTTTGCAATAATCCAACACGGCTATCACAATCTGCTAAAATTTCCAGTTAGCTGTTTGGAAGCAAATAACCCTGAATACTTTTGGAGCTTAGCATATGAAGGCAACAATCATTTTTGGATGTCAAAAGCAATTTCCTTTCAGTCATTCTCCAGAAACAACTCCATCCTGTTATCGTTATCTTTATGAAATGAGAGAAGCAAAATGAGGTCAAACCCTCAAAGGCTTTACTCCTATATTTTTTCAAGCAATCAGTTCCCATGTAAGCAAATCCAACATCTCATAAACATCCGGTAACAAGCGATGCTTTGTCTCCCAAGAAAAGAAGGCTTGATATTGACCTCTTATTTGAACCCAACTACACCCACCATCTTTTTTAAGATTGATCCCTTTCATTAGTATTCTCATCTCAGCGGCATCTTTCCATTTTCCGCAAGATGCATACATATTTGAGAGTAACACATAACCTGCTGTATTATCCTTGTCCAACTCTTGGAGCCTCTTTGCAGCCCTCTCGCCCATTTCTTTATTCCTGTAAATGTTGCAAGCACTCAGAAGAGCAGCCCATGAATTTGCTTCTGATTTGCTTTTGATTTTCAGGAGAAGATCTTCCGCTTCTACCAAACGACCGGCTCGAGCAAGGACATCAACCATACATGTATAATGTTTTGCTTTAGGTGATATACTACATGCCTGCATCATTTCAAAGTAATGCATGGCATGCTCCACCAAGCCACTATGGGAACAAGCAAATAAAATGGCTAAAAATGTCTGCTCATTTGGTGTTATTCCTGCTAACATCATATCCTCAAATAACAGAATAGACTCCTCTGCAAAACCATTTTCGGCAAGTCCTTGAACCATCATAGTCCAAGCGATGTCATTTCTTTTGGGCATTTCATAAAATACCCTCTTAGAGCTATCTAAATCCCCTGACTTAGCATACATATCAGTCAGCGCAGTCCTGACAAAGATGCTTTCCTTAATTCCAAGCTTAATGATCTTAGCATGAGCCATCTTGCCAATCTCTAAAGAACACAGGCTTGCACAAACCAGAAGAACACTTGAGAAGGTAATTTCCCCTGGAGTCTGCCCTGAAGCTAGCATTGCATGGAAAGATTTTAATGCATCAACAAACTGTCCATTTTGTGCATAACCAGAGATAATTGAATTCCATGAAGCAACATTCCTTGCAGGCATTTTTTTGAAGAGTTTCTCAGCTTCCACCATTTTTGCGTTGTTGCTATAACCTGAAATGAGAGAGTTCCAACATACTATGTTCTTTTGTGGTAGGGAGTAAAAAATCATTTGTGCATCTGGCAATTGTTTGCATTTGCAGTACATGTCAATCAGAGCACTGGATACAAATACATTATTGCTACAGGCCATCTTTAAAGTCTGGGAATGGATCTTTGTTCCGCTTCTTAAGTCCCGAAGGCTAGCACAAGCACTGAGCACGCTGGAGAAGCACGAAATGTTTGGCCTACAACCATCAGCCAGCATCTGACTATACAAACTCACTGCTTCTTTTGCATTGCCTTTCTGTTCATGCCTAGCAATCAAAGTACCCCAGGAGACCTCGTTCCTCTCAGGCATTTCATCAAGAACCCGTCGAGCTCCCTCGAGATCACCCAATTCAGCATAGACATCAAGCAAAGCAGTCCATGAAACCACATCTCTCACCTCCATTTCATCGAACACCCTGCGTGCAGCATCTGCTTCTCCCTTCCTTAGGTATAGCGTGATCAAGGAGTTGCGTACCCCGAGATTTTTGTCAAGCAAGTTTGATTTCATTGCCAAACCCACGATAGACATGGCCAGATCGAACTCACCTGCACCAATGCACGCCTTGATGACGGAGACCAAAGTGATCTCATTTGGACTAACGCCGGAGCTGAGCATTTCATGGAACACGCCGAGCGCATCCTTGTGGAGCTCATTGAGGACAAACCCCGCAATCATCGCGGTGAAGAAGGGCACCGAGCAGAGCGGGCACTGGCGATACAGCTCAACCGCATCCCTCACAGACCCGCGCTTCATGAGCGCATCCACCATGGTGGTGTACGAGACGACGCTCCTCTCGGGCATTCCGTCGAACAGCTGGCGAGCGGAGACGATGTCCCCGGCCTTGACGTACTCCCGCACCATGAAATCGTAGGCGAACGGAGACGCTGCGCGGACGACGGAGACGCAGTCCCGGAAGGCCCGGTCGCGGTCCGCCGCGCGCGCGAAGGCGGCGTAGGCGGTGAGGAGGTGCGACGCGACCGAGCCGTCCGCGGTCAGGCCGGAGACGAGCGCGTGCGCGTGGATTGAGAGGACGAGCGGCAGGATGGAGGGAGAGGTGGAAGCGGCAGCGCTGCCGGAGCAGAGCCGGAGGATGGACGCGCAGGTCTCCGCGTAGGACTTGAAGGACTTCTGCGTGGGCGCGAGCGGCGGGCCGGCGGCCAGGCGGAACTTGAACGGCTTGAGACTCTTCCGTAGCAAGGTTGCCGGCGCACGGGCCTTCGCCGGCTTCGACTCTGCGACCGGCTGAGCCGGCGGTGGCCGCCGCGGCGGCGGCGGCGGCCCCGGCCGCTTCGTCCGCACTGCCGCCCTCATGCTCCCATGGTTTGAACGAACCCAGAAAGCGCTTCCATAGACTAGGCTGTCGTGGTGACCACATTCCCCCGTGAGGTAGCAAGGCGCAAAATTGATTTTGTTGGACATTGATTGCTGATAAAATCTAATTTTAAATTAGATCTAAGTTTTTTTATTTTTAGTAGTGAAAAAACACATGTGTTATTTTGAATATACTAGCAACTGCGTCCGTGCGTAACTGTGTCCGTGCGTTGCAACGGGTGAAGTCAGGGCGTGACGCGGATGTGGATGGGAGGGACGCAGGCGCGACGCTTTTATAAACACTCAAAGGGTTTTTTCAAAATAGTCAGGTGGACTGCGGATTAATTTTATAAACACTCAAGGGATTTTCTACGAAATAGTCAGACATATAGATAAGTGTTTTTATTTTTTTAATGTTTTAACCTTGGCTTTAAACTACTAAGGCTGCATTCGTTTATATATGTACGGACGCAAAACGAGAAAGATTATTAGCACATAATTAATTAAATATTAACTATTATAAATTTAAAAATTAGATTTATTTGATTTAAGTTGAAGTTTGGAGTTAATTAAAAGAATGAGGCAAGCAGAAGTAAAAGTCATACCCTGCAATCATTTTTTTGGTTTGTTTATTTTCAGTACTATAAAGAATATTTCCATTTTGACGTGAATCGGGGGGAAAATTGCAAATTAACCTACATGGCCAACTTGCACATGGTGAACAATGAAGGTGAACTTGAAACAAAGATGACCATTGATCTGAACAGCTTCGATTCCATGGAGCATATTTTCTGAAGAACAAATCCTACACACCGATGATTCTGTTTGGTTCTCTGCACAATCATACTCAATGCTACAAACAAGACATGCCTGCAGTGGTGGCAGTAATTCCTCACTGGATCTTCTCCATCCCGTAGGTATCTTCAGCACCACTGGCAACCTTCCGCCTCCTCTCAGCTATCATCTCGGTGTATGCCTGGCAATTCAGATGGTTAGTACTACTTCACTCGCTGCGCAAATAGCAATTATATAACAGGAACTACTGCAGATCATGTTGAGACTTGAGAGTTGAGGATACATTCAGATCAAAGACTATAGTTCCGGGTTCGAGTCCTGCCCATATAGAGACTAGAAAGGAGCACTGAGTTTTGAATTTTCACTCGCTTCATTTACAAAGTTTTTTGGTTTGGTGAATTTTGTTGTATGGATATCCAACTGTTGGGGCTGGCTTGGTTGACATTAGTATATAGTCTATATTATACTGTTAAATAACAAGCCTTCTATTATCTTTCTAGTTAATCTGTGTGTTTGGGAGTCCTTGCAATTTGAATAAACCAAGGTCGATCGAAAGTACACAATGTGTGATGGATACACTGACAAGGTCCAGTCGAAAATCAGAAATAATGCTCGTCACTTCAGGAACTATGGCAACATCTACAAAAACTATAGGACAGTGTATGAAGAACTAGTCGGCCAGGGGTGATGTTGAATCTCAAGGGGCCACAAGATTTCTCTGCACTCATGCCGGCCTCTTGCATGTAGTACTTGCTATCTCAGTTAAGGTTATCATTAGCTAAAGCTAGCCTCTTGTGCGCTATGATGTTTTTAGTTCTCATGCATACAGTTAGCTCGTAAATTAAAGTTACATCCTCTTAATGCGAACATACACTAAAAAACTAAAATTATATCCATTAATTTTGAGAGATTACTATGTGATATTGTTAGGAGTAAAAGTCCAAAACCATATAGCTGAATCAATTAGACCACCAAGACAGAGTTACAAACATTCTTGTGCACAATGCGATGTGATGAAAGATGTATCTGATAGACTCTGGTAAGTGAGGGACGCACAATCGGGGTAAGAAAGCTAAGTGTAGAATTTAGCAGTTTGAAAAGAACCTATGCAGCTATGCTAAAGCTGACATTTCGTATGAAATTTCTTGTAACTTTCTTCATTTAGAAAAATAAAAGCATCCTATAAGTCTGTAACTACTTTAGTTGCACAAGAATTATGTCAAAACCAAACAAGAGCGTTATTTCAATCTACTTTGATCAACCGTCTGAAAAATTCATGATCGTGGTCTTGTGGAACAATCACAATTGGAGCCAGTGTAACCTACAAGGCTCTGACCTCTAGCCAATCATATAAACACCACAAAATGGCAAAAAGAATAAGGGAAATGGTTTTCAAACCTTGGGATAGGAGTAGAGAAATATGTACCACCATGCACATATTACAAAAGAAACCCCTCCGGTGATCACAACGGAATGGATGGGCAACCAACTACCGGCAATCGCAACAGCCCCTGAAAGTAAGATTGTCCAAGGCTGACACCTGAAAATGGGCACTATATATAGTTGTAGTGATCATATTCGGACAAAAGCATATGAAAAAGATATAGTTCTATAGAGTCATAAGAGTTAAAATTGTTAGAATGTTCAAAAAAAACAACAAAAGATGTTTTTTCCTGCTTATCTGATACAACTCGTGAAGATCTACTAACTTTGGAGGTTGATAGGAAATTGAAGAATTGGTAGACATCAATTAATCCATTGTTTATTTGGAGCAAACACAGAATCAAAATTCACTGGACCATTGAGCCATTGACGATGGACAATAGTATCACTGTATTTTATCATTTGGCATTTTGGCTATAATTTAAATTCACAGTATCAACAAAATTTCAGATTTTTTTTCTGATATATGCAGAGAGGAGAATTTCGTGTCTACTTTGTACTACTAGTATTTTGCTCAACTGGAGCTGCTCACTTTAAACTGCAAGAAACGAGGAACCAAGAAACCGTACCAAGAAGGCTTGGTGTCCCAGACGGAGTCGTACTCGAGCGACAGGTAGTTGAGGTACCCATCCATGTCTTCCACCACGCCATCCTCCCCGAAGAACTCCGCCCCGCCGCCCGCGCCACCGTCCCCCTTGCCACCGCCCCGCGCCACGTCGGCGCGCCGCCGCTTGCACCCGAACCGCAAACCCCCACTGGAAGAAGCGGCGCCAGAGGAGGAGGCGAAAGGCGCGGCCCTCGCGAGCCTGGGCGTCCGCGAGGGCGAGCCGGCCGCGCAGCAGGAGGGCGGCGTGGACGGGAGTAGGCAGAGCGCGCCCATTTTCTCGGCTTCCGCTGACGTACGGCGCGGCGCGGCTTTCCCCTCTCAGTGCGCTGTCGATGCTGCGGTTATGGCCAGTATTTCTTTTGTGAGCAAATCCTGATTTGAAGTGAAAAATTCGATTAAAGAAGTAAAAGAAGTGTTTTGTTTGCAAGATGGCCCAATTATCCGATGATGGGCCAGGCCGATGTAACCTGGAAGGTTGGAACCCGTCACGGCCTATTTATGATTGCAGAAGCCCAAATTATACGCCAGCCCAACAACCTGCGACCTCGCCGCCAGTAGTCGTAAGGAACAAGAGTCCGTCCAATTTGAGTTTTTCAAATATAGGTCGGATTTACCGTAAATCGAGTATATTGATCTTAACTAGTACAATCTCGCAAAATGACAAGTCAGGTATATTGATCACTTCAACTATTTTAAATGTCCAAAACGATTTTTTTGGTTGTTTTCAGCACGATTTTCGATGACGTGACATCTGAGAGCCTAGTCACTAAAAAATTAAAAATCGACATAAAACCCCTATGTAAGCGACAAAGAAAAATAAAACAACCCACCATCTGTCCGTCATCTCTCGCTCTGTCCACGACACTACCAGCCCATGCTCATGCATGGAGGAGAAGGCGGCAGCGGCACTTCATGTTGAGAATCTCAAGACTCCTCGTCGACGTCGACACCGATGCTGCCCACCACCCCAACGATAGGCCGCTGCTCCTCCATGTCGTGTTCGGCCAACGCATGCATATACTCCAGAGATCCATGGTTGAGAAGGAAAGTGTGGTCTCGTCGAGGGCTAGGAAGCCCCGACTTGAACGGCGATGAGGCGGAGGCACCGCGGACTCCATCCCTAGTACCAAGCATGGCACGAACATGTGCAACGACACAATGATGGGTATGACGCTGCCACCACCATTGAAGGGGACACATGACGAACAGGCGGCCGGTGGTGGCGGCGAGGAGGCAAGAGAAACCGTGCTCTTGTCGGCATAGGTCGTCGACGGCGTGACGACATGAGAGGCGAAAGCAGACTCCATGCTCGTACGCCAGCCTTGCAGCACGGCATCCGAGCTCTTCCGAGGGGTTGGTGTTGCCACCACTGCTGTCGCTGCTCCACTGCTCCAGGGTCGTCGCAGCTCCCATCCTCTTGATCACCACCGAGCAGGTCCGACCAAGGAGACGGCGGATCTGAACGCCGCTAGCCGTGCCCGTCGTCTTGCCCTACAGCATGACACTCAAAATGTTGTTATTGTCATATTCTATGGTTGCACTGCCATTGTCGTCCTCCCAGCTCCCGGGCGCCGCTGTCATCGTCCTCCCAAGTGACCAAATAATAAGAAGACAATTGAGTGGAGGTTTGTTGGGGAAAGGGGAGCGTTGCTAGCGGCATGTTGGTCGTCCATTAGCCCACTGTCGTCTGCCCGCTGTGGCTGATAGAAGAGGAGGGGAAGGAGTTGTCGCTACAAAAGGAAAAGAGAGAGGTTAGACTAGTAAAGCCACGTCAGTGAAAACTATATTCAAAACCGCTGAGAAAGTCAAATTACATCGATATTAATAATTGGAAGTCAAGATATCCCATGGTTGAGGAATATGAAAGTTAACGTGGGATTCTCAGTCATAAATGTAGCTGTAGCTCACTAGCTTGCTATCAACCTAGACCCACAAGGATGGTCACCCACTTTACAACTCTTGACCTAAACATGTGACACTAAATATGTGACAAGTAGGTAGACAAAATATCTTGGAAAATATTATGTGAAAACAAGTCAAGTGTTAGAAATTTGTAAAAATCATACATAATAGTTTTGTAAATTCATGATAAAATTATTAGAGATAAAATGTATATATAAAATACATTGTCATCAAATATCATATTCAAACTCAACTTCATTTGAAAGAAATAAAAATGATAAATTTCAGTTGAATAAGTGTCATGTTATTATTCATCCAAATTTTGTCTTTTTGACTCTTAAATAAAAATAAGTTTATTTGGTGAGAAAGTATTTCGTATTTACATCTATCTTTAATATTGTTCTATAAACTTATAAAACTTTTGTATATAATTTTTATAAATTTTTAATATTTCATTTGTTTTCATCGGATATATACTCTGAATCTTCAGGTAGACGTGCCATCCTGATATCGATCAGTGCTGAACTGCTGATCAGCCGAGCATTTGCCATAACGTGATGTACACGTACGTCCGGTGAGTCTTTTTCGTCCAACGCACTACACAGCCAGCCAACAACCGGGAGCGAGTGTGTCCGATCCACACGACACGCGTACGGGGTACGCGTGTGCTCTTATCCAAAACGCCGCCGTTTTCTGGATTTTTGTGTGGCCGATCATCCCCATTTCCCAAGCCGATGGCTGATCCCTCCAAACAAGAACGCGCGCGCACGCACGCACGCACGCTTCGTCCCCCCACGCCGCGCGCTCACGCCTTCGACGGCGACGGCGACATGGACTCCACGCACAATGGAGCTAGCTTAGCTTAGACGAGGAGGGGGAAGCTAGCGCCGGTTGCGGATGGCGACGACAACGCGGCATGACTGGGTTAGCAGTGAGCGATCCTATCTAAACTGCCCAAAAGCTAGTGAGCGATCGAGGATAATTCTAGAAACGTACGTACACACCGTCCGTCCGTCCGCGTCAGCGCCCACGCACGACGCTTGCATCCGCCGAATTGCCGGTTGATGCGATCGATGCGATCCCCGGGCGACGCGTCGGTCCAATAAAGTCGCGTGCGCGCGAGCTGGTATGGTGATAAGGCCAGGCACATATAGAAACGGCTTTCCCCATCTCTCCACTTGGCTTAAGCTGCTAGGGTGTGCAGCTTTGCCTCTACCTTTGTCGTCCCCCATCGTCAATTAGCGATGCAAGACTAAATCTAACAATTTCTTTCATCACATATCAGACCCAACAAATTTTTCCCATCACATAATTCGCATCAACTCATGACCCTGAAGATTTGTTACCTGACCCTGTATGATCTATAAAAATTGTTTTGATTTTAAATTTAGGCTCTGATATTTTTAAGTGATGTTTTTTTATCATCAACTGCTGATTTGAGACTAGATCCAACACAAGCTAGCTATATATACAAGTAGCAAGTGACATGAGCAGCGCTGAAAAGAGTCGAAGAGGGAGAATATTGTCTTAGTGTTAAGCTAGCTGCTAGTATAGGACTAAAACATAGGGTAATGACTAATGACAACTAAACTTCGTTTTAAACGTGGGAAAGTTCCTTCATTCCGATCTTTTGGCAGTTTAAAATTGAACGACCTGTTCCACTTGAATCGAAAATCGTTCCATATCAATCATGCTTTTCGTAACAGTGGTCCGATTGTCTAATGCAAAAAATTACTTTTATAATCTTTAGACAGTATCTACTCCTAGGTGGATACAAGAACATCTGTATAGGACAGTTTGCATCAGATATTGTGCACGGTACCGTGACTAATTACAACTCAACAATTTCTCACGGAGAAAAAAAACTTTGCTTCAATTTGTCGAGTGGAGCACAGAAGTGAACAATAACCACAGAGAATTCATGAGTTGTTATTCACTTGCTTCATATCATTTACAACAAACCAAAGCTGATCATCAGAAACTGGTATATACGCATACACGTTTCCTTGTCAGCCAGCCAGGCCGATATACAAATACACTGCACACGCACTCAGCATCAGGAATCATAATAATTTACATGATAATTAATGGACAATGGTTACTTTTATTAGTGGCGGTTTGTTTATTATGTGCGAATGGATTAGGAACCGATTACGCCAGGACTGACGTTGGCTGGATGATGGAGTCCAGATCGGACCTCATTACCTTCGTCTTCTCCGCCCCGTGCTCGAGCTGTTCGCCGGCGACGGCGACGCCGCCCCAAATCTCCGGGATAGCTCGCCGGAGGCTGCCGATGCTCTCCAGCGCGTAGTCTGCCTCCTTGCTCCTCACCCTCTTGCCAACCTGAATATTAATTGAGAAGATTAATTAGCTAGGTAAATTCGTGTTCATGCCGGAAAGTTAGCTGCAAAGTCTCCAAATTAGTTAGGTCTCAATGAGTTATGGCCCCTGTTATGAAATGCTGGTACGCCATGGACACTGTTCATCGATGCGATGGGTTAACGGTTGTACACTGGCAGAGGAGATTTTTTGTATGTGTCTCTTGTTTTTTCCCATCATTTTTCATTTTGTTGTAGTAGTAGCAAGGACCATACATAAATGCTATTTTTCTTTTTAGAAATTGGCTATTGAAACCGATTACAGCGAACAACACATGAAAACCATATTTTTTTTCATCTCAAAATATAAAAAGTTTTGATTGGATGTAACATATTTTAATATGATTTTTTTATATATTAAGACTGAGAGAGTATTTAAATTTATATTTTTTCCTGCTCAAGTAGTATCAAGAGGCAATTACGTGTTCAACCAATTATGGGCGATCATATATGCCAGATATATCAATCACACCGACTAGAGCCGTGTCGACGACATGGCCAATTTGGTGCCAGCCACAAATGCGAGAGCACTAAATTATGTGACTAAGCGTGCATGTGCACAAGCAGGATTAACCAATAATGCACACACAGTTGAGTGCATAAAACAAACTCTTGGAATCACGGCAACGAAGAAATTGGGATATGCTTAATTCGACAAGGCCAGCATCATCACCGATGCATCAGCTGCAGGGACGCTGTGTGCACCGGCCACCTGATCGACCAACCCATCGACAAATGGACAGGCAGAGAGCAACTTCGCCCAACAATGACTTGACGCCGTGAAAACATTTGATGTCTAATTGATTTTTATGTATTTTTCCCGATAATTACTATAGGAATTGAATTGATATATACTAATCATGTAAATTTTTGGTGAAATTAATATTACTGTATTTTGAACACATCTAGGTCCCGTTTGGAGCTAAGGATTTTATGGCAGCGGAGAAAAAGACTCAAATTTCCAAACAAGGAAAATACTGTCACTTGGTTAGTAGCTTTAACCAACAGTGAGGTACTAAGAAAAAATGAAGCACACAATTAAGTTGTGGTGGTTAATTACCAGGGCGGTGCGGAGGCCAAGAGCTTTTCCTGCGGCGATGTTCCTCTCGCTGTCGTCGAGGAAGAGCTGACAGAGCAAGAACGAGTTATTAACTAGCTTTGTGAACATTGACAAGAGCACAAACGAAGCACGTAAAATCACATATACCCTACGTGTGTGATATGTTTGTTTCGATGGAAAAGGATATGCTGATAAAGACCTATTACTTGTTACTTTCTAAGCTTGTTGCGTTTACACCCAACGTCACTTTCCAAGATGCATATATACTCCATGGTCCATAGACATTCGGTTCCCTTGTTGTGATAAGAAAATGGAAGACTGATTATTAGTTTAATATATTTTGCTTTGTAAATTAACTGCACGAAATGTTGGTGGTTAACTACATTGCAACAAGCACAAAAATATACTGAAAAATGAGTAGCGTTGAGCCATTGAGACTGAAGAGAGAGATGTTGAGACAGTGTGTGGTGGCTTACCGTCCGGTGCGGATTGGTGCCGGCAACACGAAGAGCCGCAACGATGGCATCGGGGGACGGTTTCAGGATCACGCCGGGGCGGTCATCGCCGGAGGCGCAGGGCGTCTCACCGAAGAGGTGCGGGTTCATGGTCTCGAAGCACACGACGGCGTCGAAGCAGCCCTCGTCGACGCCCAGCCGCTGCAGCGCCTTCCTCATGTGCGCGCGATCAGAGTTGGTGAACACCTGAAACACACACATGAATTAGCTCCAATTAAGTCCCGAAAAAACGCAGGGAATTTCACAGGAGTTTTCGCAGGATGGATAGGATGCAGCCGCTTACAACTTTGCGCTGCGGGATGCTCCGCAGCAGGCCGGCGAGCTGCGGGTCGGCGGCGATCCGGTCGTAGGGCAGCCTCCCGTGCACGTAGCTGCGACGATAATCGATCAAACCAAACAGAGTCAGCATTCGGATTAGACAGAAGATTAGCCGCTTAATAATTGCCCTGTCGAATCGGTTAACCAAAAGCTGAGTGATGATGTGTGCTGACCTGTGGTACTCATCCGGGTGCACGTCATAGCCGAGCGCCTTGCCGCGGAAATCCAAATCCGAAAGGCCAAAGTTAGAATCGGAAACAGAGGACGAGAAGACGGCGGAATAGTAGAAGGCATTTTGTGAGAGGACGGAGGAGAAGGCGAATTTGGATTGTTGGAAGAATAGGACGTACGATGAGGCCGGCGAGCGAGCTGCCGTAGGAGCGGAAGAGCTCGACGCGGAGCGCGGCGGCCCGCTCCGCCGTGACGCCGCACCGGGCCATGAGGAACTCGTCGATGTTGCGCTTCGTGGCCAGCCCGATGCCGGCGCTGCTCGGGTACAGCGTGTCGTCGAGGTCTTCGTAGAGAAAGGGGGGAAAAACGACCAACAGACGGGAAGTCAGAGTTCAGACGGCTTTGATCATTGCAGAATTGAGAGGAGCCTAGAATCGAGAGACAAACGTTGGTTACCTAGGAGGAGGCAGTCGAAAGAGGAGGAGGCAGCTGCGGCGGCGGCCATTGTCGGGGAGAGCGAGCTGGTGGGACGTGGGCGCGACGGCGACAGGGAAGAGAAGACAGCGATCGAGCAGAACAGAGCGGGCTGATTGTGAAAAATGCGAGGCGATCGAGAGCGAGCGAGAGGGGGAGAGCGGTTTGGGGGTGCGTTTAAATAGAGCGGGAGACGAGCTGGGGGGACGCGTGGATCACGAGAGGGAACGGGAATTTTGGTGCGTTGTCGTGGCGGTTCGGTTCGGCTCGTGTTCCTCGCGGTTTGGACGCGGCGTGCGGTGGTCAGTGTGCGTGCACCGCTGGTTCCTTCCTTTCCGCGTGCGTGCTTGCGGGCGAAAGGAGGAGGCTGCGCCATCTTTGCCTCGCTTTTGCGATCGGTTTCAGTGTAAGCCCCTGCAAAGCCTCGCGGCGGCGCCTTCTCGCCGCGCGGTTCGTTCTCTGCTTCTCGCCCCTTCTGCTGCTACGGACTATGGAGTGTGCCCTACGGGCTGCCGGCTGCAGCTCATGGCAGGAGGATATTTTCTGGTGGACATGGATTGGTGTTCATTATTTAAGTGTCGTCTAAATATTCGTATTAAAATCTGGTTAAATGTGTTGCGATCTAGAAGCATATATACCAATATACATGGTTAAATACGATAAAAAATAACAAAATTTGACAATACAAAATATAGATAAAATTTGCCATTTTTATTTATTTTACGTGTAATTGAATTTGTACTCACAATATATCTTACCAAATTTGTTCAATTTTAAGTGTAATTTATATCTATCGACGGGCTACTAAAAATGATATTTGAAATGTATAGAGCACGTTGGAATTAAAGTATCCACGAGATTGAGGTAAAAAGACGGAAGACATGAATTTTTATATAGGTTCAGACCCCTTAACTGACAAATAGTAGCCCACTCTTGTTGGCCGAAGTCGATGTTGCCTTTATATATCAATATCATATGAGTACAATATTTAAGATGACCTAATCTAGTCTCTGCTTCCTCCAATATGAACTCAGCGAGATTGGAGTTGTCTTGTACTGGTTTATCTAGATTTGTATTGGCTTGTATTCGTCTCCTGTTGGCATATCCCCTCTTCTCTTGGAGGTCTTGTATTTATGCGCTCGGTTGTCCCCTTGTTTAAGTAGAACTAGAAAACTAAGTATGTATACGATCTGAGTAGTCCTTATAACATCTGAATAGGACTCTTTTTCTCATTTCTTATCCAGAATATCTTTCGTATACGAGGCATGATTTCGTATAAAACTTGATATATGATGGGTTTCATCGAGCTTAACACAGAAGTATAGGGTGTGTCTTATCTATAATACTGATAATAGCCTCCGACCTCAATGCAAATAAAATCGAACTAGCGTTCTCGATCGTGTGACCCGAAGATTCATTGTTGTCAGAATCACCTAGTCGTTCTCAGAATACCAAGTAGGCATGGAATTCTCGGCAAATCATCTTTCCTATCCATGACAGAGAACGTGACCATTGTTTGAATTTGGATTGAGGTCAAAAAAATATTATCTCGGCAGGTAAACCATCGCTTTGTTCAATCTTTCTTTGTCCTTGTGTAGGTTCTCAGACATACAAGATATGCGACCATGTTATAGTGTTGTCGTTCTGAGTTTCTCGTAGTCAACACAAAGTGCGACCATTAGATAACTTTTCGACTTTGCTATGTCATGAGATCTTTTCTTGTATATTCTAAAATTTTGAAGTCATTGATTCAGCGTTTATCTAGTCAAAGTTAAATTCCGACTACTATGTGACTTTGGATCAGTATACGTCTTTTAGTTGAGTATAAGAATTGTCTGTTTGAACTTAATTTAGTCAATACAAGATAACAACTACTATAAAGCCTTTAACTAGTCTCTTTTACTCAAGAAAATCAATTGCTTTGATATCTAATTTTTCTGAAATCAATTCTCAGAACAAATTTTCAGACAAAAAAGCCCCAAAACCAACATTTAGGAGCAATATGATATGAATTGAAAATAAATTATATCTATTTGTGACAATAAATAAATACTCTCACCATAACTGCCCTCAGCTAAATGGAATTGTGTACTCTTTCTAGCTTCGAGCTGATTTTATGAAAAATTTTCTACAAAAGCAGCTTGAATCTCATAACAAACTATGCTAAAGTAGCGAATTCCTATCCCCAGCCGTAAAGTTGAGAAATTCAATTCCCGATTACACAGCTAATTAATACATTACATTGGGTACTTTGACATGATCAATTCTGACATGGTCATTTGACTCTTAGCACCTGACTAATCCAATAGTACCGGGCGTCCCCGACCAAGGTTCTAAGACCCGATGATTAGTCGAGCTTAATGTAATATGACGATAAGAAATTGTCTTTGACTAGTAGCGATATGAGAACAGAGGATCAACGGACAACTATTGCATATTTGATATGTATAAAAACTTTTATAGATTAATGCATTGGGATGATATGATCGCTACACACTGGTCGAGCAAGGATCAGGTGTGTAGCCGTATCTCGACCACTCGTAGATGTTGTGGGAGGATTGCTATCACGTTGATCAAGGACTATGTGTAGTCGTACCTCGATCACTCATAGATGACTCGTAGAAGTGATGGGAGGACCACTACCACGCTGGTTGAGGACCAGGTGTGCCATCGTATCTCAATCACTCATAGAGACGGTGGGAGGATCGCTATCATGCTGGCCGATGGCAAGGTGTAGTCATATCTCAATCACTCGTAAAGATGATGGGAGGATCACTATCACTCATAAAGATGATGGGAGGATCATTACCACGCTAGTCGAGGACCAGGTGTAGTCGTACCTTGACCACTCACAGAGATGGTGGGATCTCTACCGTGCTGATCGAGGATCAGACGTATAGTCGTACCTCGACCACCCGTAGAGATGGTGAGATCACTCCCACGTTGGTCAAGGACCAGGTATGTAGTTGTATCTCGACCACTCATAGAGATGGTGGAATTGCTACCACACTGGTCGAGGACCCGGTGTAGTTGTATATGTTAGTGATATGCCCTAGAGGCAACATGGAGATGTTGAATATCACGTCAATGTTTATGTATTTATGAATAAAGTGTTATTCAGTTCCATGAAATAGACATCTTGTATTGATCAATAAGTACATGACTTATTTATGAGACTCTTTATGTATGAATCTATTTCTAAACGATCCTTGATCATATGTCATATTGTTGGAACAAATATGATTCTAAGATCGGCATGTTTATTGATTGATGATCATGTCTCGTAGATCATGGGTATGGAGATACCAAATCAATAAACATGGACACATGTGTTAGAGAACACATTGTTGGATAGACCCACCATGAGACACTACAGGAATTAATGTGCCATTAGTTGGTCTCAGGTAGTGTTGGTACAAAGTCCTTAGACCTGAGATCACCATGGATTCCAACATGTGTAGTAGCCTACTTTGGGACTACCAAACACTATTCCGTAACTGGGGTAGTTATAAAGTTAGTTTTCGGGTTTGCTATGAAACATGGAGTGGGATGTGAGTGATCAAGATGGAATTTGCCCCTCCTTTGGAGAGATATCTCTGGGGCCCTCGAGGTAATGGATTATGGAAATGCATGGCCATGCTAAGTTGATTGAGGAGTCAATCAACAGACAGATAATCCAATACAGTTCGAGTGAATGGTTAAGCTATTGAAAGGATGGCACACATCTTGCCTATAGCTTAATTGGTATCATGAGGCAAAGGGATTTGTGTACACATTACAGGTTCGAGCCGATATTATATTCTTGTATACTATGGTGTCAATATGTGCTGCTAGGCGCCGTCATGATGTGCCAGTCGGAGTTGGACTCGAGCCGACGATCGGCTAAGTTAGACTATAGCCGAAACCGAGTATACCTGAACCTACAGGGTCGCACGCTTAAGGGGATAAGAATAGGAATTCGAGTTGGACTCAGATACGGCTCGATCGGATAGGGATCCGATCGGATAGAGTCCTATAGGCTTACGACGTATGGGCGGCCAACTCTGTGAGATTCGGATAGGATCCGATTCAAAATAGAGTCCTGATCAGCCACTAGTCCTAGTCGGCCAACTCTATATAAAGGAGGGAGGGGTGGAGAGCTGGTACATGTCAATTGCATCGCATTGAACCAAATCCGCAACAGAAGTCGCCGAGATCAATTTCCACGGAAACCCTCCCCACCTTTGAGCCAAACCCTAGTCTTGCATCGCGTGCTAGCACACGGGTGTTCGGCGTTCTGTCCCTGGACGTGTGGATACCGTGTAGAATACCGAGCACATACTCGAAAAACTATATAAATCTTATAGCATTGTCAGGATATAATGAGCAGATTTGGATTGAATATTGGATTGAATATAATCAGCAGATCGCCATGTGAAGGGGGCCATACTATTTCATGCTATTCTACCTGCTTTCATATATGTGATATGTTTGTTTGATAGGATAGCATCCCTCACAAAATTAAGTAGTAATGATGCCCTTTCAAATGTTGCACCCGTCACCGTTATGCTCGTCAATGGTGGGTCTGCTAAAGCAGAGTGCCATTCTCTATCATAACATGAGGGGGTATATGTCAGACATATACATGCAGGAGCATTTGGTTTACTTAACAAGGCTATCAAAACAGTTTTGGGCCTTGGGGCATAGGTTGGGACCGAGGCATGGAGATGCCACACCAACAACAAGAGTCACATAGAGATGTGATTAGCAAGGAGTTGCTTACCGATGTTACTAATTTTCTAGCAGTGATGCCAAAGCTCACTAGAAAATTAACTAACATGTGAATCTTGACCCAATACGTAACCTAGAGGGATGGTGTAAAATACGTAATGGGAGTCTAATGTTAAATTGTTTAACAAAAGACATAGCATAAACATTGTGCTAAACTTTGCTTTTTCTGTTGTAGAATAAATGGCGGCTAATACTACACCCAGTACCTTTAATTTGCGATCTATTCTCGAAAAGGAAAAATTAAATGGAACAAACTTTATGGATTGGTATCGCAACTTGAGAATTGTTCTCAAGCAAGAGCGTAAGGAGTACGTTCTTGAAGTACCATATCCTGAGGATTTGCCAAATAATGTCACTGCAACTGCACAGAGGGCTTATGAGAAGCACACTAATGATGCCCTAGATATAAGCTGTCTCATGCTTGCTACAATGTCCCCTGAGCTTCAGAAGCAATATGAGAGCATCGATGCTCACAATATTATTCAGGGACTGTGTGGTATGTTTGAGAACCAAGCTCGGGCCGAGAGGTTCAACACCTCAAAGTCCTTGTTTGCGTGCAGGCTTGTTGAGGGGAATCCCGTCATCCGCATGTGATAAAAATGATTGGCTACATTGAGAGTCCGGAAAAACTAGGTTTTCCCCTTAGCCAAGAGTTGGCTACGATGTGATTCTCCGGTCGCTCTCTCCGAGCTTCGAGCCATTCATATTGAATTATCACATGAACAATATGGATAGAACCTTGGCTGAATTGCATGGGATGCTAAAGACAGAGGAGAGTATCCGAAGAAGACGGTCATCATGTGATGATGATGCGAAGGCTAAGCGTAAACCACTGTCAAGAAACTTTGCACCAAGAGGAAGTTAACTCCCGATGAGATCGCGAGTGCCTCCAATGCAAAGAAGGGCAAGAAGGGGTCGGCGGCATCGATGCCGTTTGCTTCTATTGCAAGGAGACAGCCCTTGGAAGAGGAACTGCAAGAAGTACATGGAGGATCTCAAAAAGAAGCAAAGTACGACTTCGCTTCGGTATTAATGTTATAGACATTAATCTTGCTACTTCACCTACCGACTCTTGGGTATTTGATACCGGATCGTAGCTCATATCTCGCAAATCGTTGCGGGGAATGAGAAGAAGTAGAGGCTTAAGAAGGGCGAGGTGAACTGCGCGTCGACAATGGAGCAAGCGTTGCTACGGTTGCTGTCGGCACGTACCACTTCATCTACCTTCGGGATTAGTTTTGGAATTAAATAATTGTTATTGTGTTCCAACACTATGTCAAAACGTTATTTCCGCTTCATGTTTGCAAGCGGAAGGATATGATTTTAGATCAATGAACAATGGTTGTTCAATATATCTCGAGATATGTTCTATTTTCATGCTCCATTGGTGAATGGATTATACGTTTTGAATCTTGAAGCGTCTCCCATCTATAACATTAATACGAAAGGCAACTCTCTAATGATATAAACCCCACGTTTATCGGCATTGTCGCTTAGGCCATATAAATAAGAAACGCATGGAGAAGCTCCATAAGGATGGATTGCTTCACTCTTTTGATTTTGAATCATTTGAGACATGTGAGTCTTGTTTACTTGGTAAGATGACAAAGGCACCTTTCACGGGACATAGTGAGAGAGCAAGTGACTTGTTGGCACTCGTACATACCGATGTATGTGGACCAATGAGCTCAACGGCCGAGGTGGTTATCGTACTTCATTACCTTTACGATGACTTTAGTAGATATGGTTATATCTACTTAATGAGGCATAAGTCCGAATCCTTTGAAAAGTTCAAAGAATTCTACAATGAAGTACAAAATCATTTAGGGAAAACAATCAAGTTTCTACGATCAGATCATGGAGGAGAATACTTGAGCCAAGAGTTTGGTAATCATCGAAAGATTGTGGAATTGTTCCACGTTGACTCCGCCAGAACTCCACAATGAAACGGAGTGTCCGAACGGAGAAATCGCACCTTGTTGGACATGGTGCGGTCGATGATGAGCCAAAGTGATCTTCCGTTATCCTTCCGGGGATATACTCTTGAAACAAATGCGCTCACACTAAATAGAGTTCCATTTAAGTTAGTTGAAAAGACACCATATGAGATATGGATAGGGCAACCCCTAGTTTGTCTTTTCTCAAAATTTGGGGATGCGAAGCTTATGTAAAACGTTTGATCGACAAGCTCACACCCAAATCGACAAGTGCTTCTTTGTGGGATATTCTAAGGAAAGTAAGGGATATTACTTTTATAATCGGGAACAAGGCAAAGTGTTTGTCGCCCGACACGGTGTTTTCTTGGAGAAAGAGTTTCTTTCAAGAAGGGTTAGTGGGAGCGGGTGCATCTTGAAGAAGTTCAAGAAACACCGAAAACGTTTCAAACCACGGAACCACAACAGGAGGAGCAAAGTGTTGCGCCACTTGTAGATACACCACCCACGGAGGTCGAAAGATCACGTCGTGCGCCCGACAGTACAGTGCGGAACAACGTGATATATTGTTGTTGGACAACGATGAGCCTAAGACCTATGAGGAAGCGATGGTGGGACCCGATTCCAACAAGTGGCTTGAAGCTATGAAATCCGAAATAGAATCCATGTACGACAATCAAGTTTGGAACTTGGTTGATCCACTGATGGTGTCAAAACCATTGAGTGCAAATGGGTTTTTAAGAAAAAGGCCGATATGGATGAAAATGTTCACATCTATAAGGCGCGATTGGTAGCGAAAGGTTTTAAACAGATTCAAGGAGTTGATTATGATGAAACCTTCTCGCCGTCGCAATGCTTAAATCTATTCGGATTATCCTAGCGATTGCTGCATATTTCAATTATGAGATATGGCGGATGGATGTCAAAACGGCTTTCCTAAATGGAAACCTAAGCGAGGATGTATACTTGATACAACCTCGGGGTTTTGTAGATCCGAATCGCACGGAAAGATATGCAAGCTACGAAATCTATTTATGGATTGAAGCAAGCATCTCGGAGTTGGAATATTCGTTTTGATGAAGTAATCAAAGTGTTTGGTTTCATCAAAAATGAAGAAGAGGCTGTGTTTACAAAAAGGTCGAGTGGGAGCGCAATTGTATTTCTAATCTTATATGTGGATGACATATTGTTGATTGGAAATGATATCCCTATGCTAGAATCCGTCAAGTCTTCATTGAAAAATAGTTTTTCCATGAAAGACTTAGAGGAGGCAAGAATACATATTGGGCATTCGGATCTATAGAGATAGATCCAAGAGGCTAATTGGATTAAGCCAAAGTACATACATTGACAAGGTGTTGAAAAGGTTCAACATGCATGATTCCAAGAAAGGTTTCTTGCCCATGTCACATGGCATTAATCTTAGCAAGAATCGGTGTCCTCGGACACATGATGAGCGGAATAAGATGGGTATGGTTCCATATGCTTCGGCAATTGGATCCATCATGTATGTCATGCTTTGTAAACGCCCGGATGTCTCGTACGCTTTGAGTGCTACGAGCAGATACCGTCGATCCAGTGAAGGTCACTGGATCAGTAAAGAATATCCTTAAGTACTTGAGAAGAACTAAGGATATGTTATTAGTCTATGGAGGTGAAGAAGAGCTCGTTGTAAGTAGTTACACCGATGCTAGCTTCCAAACACACAAGGATGATTATAGATCGTAATCGGGTTCGTGTTCTCGCCCGAATGGAGGCGCGATCAGTGGAAGAGTTCCAAGCGGGATACGTTGCTGATTCTACAACGGAGGCCGAGTACATTGCGCTTCGGAAGCGCAAAGGAGGCTGTTTGGATCAAGAAATTCGTTTCGAGCGGGTGTGATGACCAGTGCGCGGTCCAATGTCTCTCTATTGTGATAATAGTGGAGCCATTGCGCAAGCCAAGGAGCCGAGGTCACATCGAAGTCCAAACACATACTTCGGCGATATCATCTCATCCGCGAGATAGTGGACAGAGGTGATGTCAAGATATGCAAAGTGCACACGGATCTCAACATAGCCGATCCGCTGACAAAACCTCTCCCTCAGCCGAAGCATGAGGCGCACACAAGAGCAATGGGTATTAGATACTTACATGATTGACTCTAGTGCAAGTGGGAGATTGTTAGTGATATGTCCTAGAGGCAACATGGAGATGTTGGATATCACGTCAATGTTTATGTATTTATGAATAAAGTATTATTCAGTTCCATGAAATAGACATCTTGTATTGATCAATAAGTACGTGACTTATTTATGAGACTCTTTATGTATGAATCTATTTCTAAACGATCCTTGATCATATGTCATATTGTTGGAACAAATATGATTCTAAGATCGGCATGTTTATTGATTGATGATCATGTCTCATAGATCATGGGTATGGAGATACCAAATCAATAAACATGGACACATGTGTTAGAGAACACATTGTTGGATAGACCCACCATGAGACACTACAGAATTAATGTGCCATTAGTTGGTCTCGGGTAGTGTTGGTACAAAGTCCTTGGACCCGAGATCACCATGGATTCCAACATGTGTAGTAGCCTACTTTGGGACTACCAAACGCTATTCGTAACGGGTAGTTATAAAGGTAGTTTTCGGGTTTGCTATGAAACATGGAGTGGGATGTGAGTGATCAAGATGGAATTTGCCCCTCCTTTGGAGAGATATCTCTGGGGCCCTCGAGGTAATGGATTATGGAAATGCATGGCCATGCTAAGTTGATTGAGGAGTCAATCAACGACGATAATCCAATACGGTTCGAGTGAATGGTTAAGCTATTGAAAGGATGGCACACATCTTGCCTATAGCTTAATTGGTATCGTGAGGCAAAGGGATTTGTGTACACATTACAGGTTCGAGCCGATATTATATTCTTGTATACTATGGTGTCAATATGTGCCGCTAGGCGCCGTCATGTGACAGTGCTGGCGAGTTGGACTCGAGCCGACGATCGGCTAAGTTAGACTATAGCCGAAACCGAGTATACCGAACCTACGGTGGTCGCACGCTTAAGGGGATAAGAACAGGAATTCGAGTTGGACTCGGATACGGCTCGATCGGATAGGGATCCGATCGGATAGAGTCCTATAGGCTTACGACGTATGGGCGGCCAACTCTGTGAGATTCGGATAGGATCCGATTCAAAATAGAGTCCTGATCGGCCACTAGTCCTAGTCGGCCAACTCTATATAAAGGAGGGAGGGGTGGAGAGCTGGTACATGTCAATTGCATCGCATTGAACCGAATCCGCAAGTGTCGCCGAGATCAATTTCCACGGAAACCCTTCCCACCTTCGAGCCAAACCCTAGCCTTGCATCGCGTGCTAGCACACGGGTGTTCGGCGTTACGTCCCCGGACGTGTGGATCTTGGTAGAGGCGCGCTACGTTGCACGCCTGTTCATCGGCTGTGGAGGAATCGGCTACGGTTGAGCGTATCAGAGCGAGGCGCGAGAACACAGTCGGATGACTCGGATCGGCTACGGCATCTGCGAATCGGCTGATTGGCGAATCGGCTGTCCCTGGGTATCGGCTGTCGGCTTGCGGGAATCGGCTACACTGTTCCGGATCGGATAGCCCCGATTGGTGTTTCGCCACACTCCAATCGGTAACGATCTATCGGCCCTTACTTGCAAGTGTTCCTGGTTTGCTTGTTGTAAAAGTTTTTGTTTTCGGCTAGCGTAGCCTCTGCGTAACCCTTCAGTATCTCGACCACTCGTAGAAATGCTTGATTTGGTTATTACATGTGTATCTTATATGGCCAATATGACTTGACATACCCAACTTACAAGCATATCGGACGTCCGTTTGCAATCATGCCGGTTGATCAAGCCGACAACATTCGTTAGGAGATTGTACATCGCAATCTTTTCACAAATAGCCCGAGCATGACCGATACTAGATGCGAGATAGGTCGTCGGTCTTTGTTGGTAGATTTGGTTCGATAACTCCGCATTTGTTCGAGAATTTTCTTGATAATGGAGCATACTCGACCTCTGCCTACTAGGGTGCTCGATGTCCAAGTGGACGATGGATTATTTCCTGAAAAATATTTTTAAAAGGCAATATATATAACAAAGAATACCGAGCACATACTCGAAAAACTATATAAATCTTATAGCATTGTCAGGATATAATGAGCAGATTTGGATTGAATATTGGATTGAATATAATCAGCAGATCGCCATGTGAAGGGGGCCATACTATTTCATGCTATTCTACCTGCTTTCATATATGTGATATGTTTGTTTGATAGGATAGCATCCCTCACAAAATTAAGTAGTAATGATGCCCTTTCAAATGTTGCACCCGTCACCGTTATGCTCGTCAATGGTGGGTCTGCTAAAGCAGAGTGCCATTCTCTATCATAACATGAGGGGGTATATGTCAGACATATACATGCAGGAGCATTTGGTTTACTTAACAAGGCTATCAAAACAGTTTTGGGCCTTGGGGCATAGGTTGGGACCGAGGCATGGAGATGCCACACCAACAACAAGAGTCACATAGAGATGTGATTAGCAAGGAGTTGCTTACCGATGTTACTAATTTTCTAGCAGTGATGCCAAAGCTCACTAGAAAATTAACTAACATGTGGATCTTGACCCAATACGTAACCTAGAGGGAAGGTGTAAAATACGTAATGGGAGTCTAATGTTAAATTGTTTAACAAAAGACATAGCATAAACATTGTGCTAAACTTTGCTTTTTCTGTTATAGAATAAATGGCGGCTAATACTACACCCAGTACCTTTAATTTGCGATCTATTCTCGAAAAGGAAAAATTAAATGGAACAAACTTTATGGATTGGTATCGTAACTTGAGAATTGTTCTCAAGCAAGAGCGTAAGGAGTACGTTCTTGAAGTACCATATCCCGAGGATTTGCCAAATAATGTCACCGCAACGCACGAGGGCTTATGAGAGAAGCACACTAATGATGCCCTAGATATAAGCTGTCTCATGCTTGCTACAATGTCCCCGAGCTTCGAAGCAATATGAGAGCATCGATGCTCACAATATTATTCGGGACTGTGTGGTATGTTTGAGAACCAAGCTCGGGCCGAGAGGTTCAACACCTCAAAGTCCTTGTTTGCGTGCGAGCTTGTTGAGGGAATCCGTCGTCCGCATGTGATAAAAATGATTGGCTACATTGAGAGTCCGGAAAACTAGGTTTTCCCCTTAGCCAAGAGTTGGCTACGATGTGATTCTCCGTCGCTCTCTCCGAGCTTCGAGCCATTCATATTGAATTATCACATGAACAATATGGATAGAACCTTGGCTGAATTGCATGGGATGCTAAAGACAGTGAGGAGAGTATCCGAAGAACGGTCATCATGTGATGATGATGCGAAGGCTAAGCGTAAACCACCGTCAAGAAACTTTGCACCAAGAGGAAGTTAACTCCCGATGAGATCGCGAGTGCCTCCAATGCAAAGAAGGGCAAGAAGGGTCGGCGGCATCGATGCCGTTTGCTTCTATTGCAAGGAGACAGCCACGGAAGAGGAACTGCAAGAAGTACATGGAGGATCTCAAAAAGAAGCAAAGTACGACTTCGCTTGGTATTAATGTTATAGACATTAATCTTGCTACTTCACCTACTGACTCTTGGGTATTTGATACCGGATCGGTAGCTCATATCTGCAAATCGTTGCGGGAATGAGAAGAAGTAGAGGCTTAAGAAGGGCGAGGTGAACTGCGCGTCGACAATGGAGCAAGCGTTGCTACGTTCTTGTCGGCACGAGTACCACTTCATCTACCTTCGATTAGTTTTGGAATTAAATAATTGTTATTGTGTTCCAACACTATGTCAAAACGTTATTTCCGCTTCATGTTTGCAAGCGGAAGGATATGATTTTAGATCAATGAACAATGGTTGTTCAATATATCTCGAGATATGTTCTATTTTCATGCTCCATTGGTGAATGGATTATACGTTTTGAATCTTGAAGCGTCTCCCATCTATAACATTAATACGAAAAGGCAACTCTCTAATGATATAAACCCCACGTTTATCCGGCATTGTCGCTTAGGCCATATAAATAAGAAACGCATGGAGAAGCTCCATAAGGATGGATTGCTTCACTCTTTTGATTTTGAATCATTTGAGACATGTGAGTCTTGTTTACTTGGTAAGATGACAAAGGCACCTTTCACGGGACATAGTGAGAGAGCAAGTGACTTGTTGGCACTCGTACATACGATGTATGTGGACCAATGAGCTCAACGGCCGAGGTGGTTATCGTACTTCATTACACTTTACGATGACTTTAGTAGATATGGTTATATCTACTTAATGAGGCATAAGTCCGAATCCTTTGAAAAGTTCAAAGAATTCTACAATGAAGTACAAAATCATTTAGGGAAAACAATCAAGTTTCTACGATCGGATCATGGAGGAGAATACTTGAGCCAAGAGTTTGGTAATCATCGAAAGATTGTGGAATTGTTCCACGCTTGACTCCGCCAGAACTCCACAATGAAACGGAGTGTCCGAACGGAGAAATCGCACCTTGTTGGACATGGTGCGGTCGATGATGAGCCAAAGTGATCTTTCGTTATCCTTCGGGGATATACTCTTGAAACATCGCTCACACTAAATAGAGTTCCATTTAAGTTAGTTGAAAAGACACCATATGAGATATGGATAGGGCAACCCCTAGTTTGTCTTTTCTCAAAATTTGGGGATGCGGAAGCTTATGTAAAACGTTTAGATCGACAAGCTCACACCCAAATCGACAAGTGCTTCTTTGTGGGATATTCTAAGGAAAGTAAGGGATATTACTTTTATAATCGGGAACAAGGCAAAGTGTTTGTCGCCCGACACGGTGTTTTCTTGGAGAAAGAGTTTCTTTCAAGAAGGGTTAGTGGGAGCAGGGTGCATCTTGAAGAAGTTCAAGAAACACCGAAAACGTTTCGGCACCACGAACCACAACAGGAGGAGCAAAGTGTTGCGCCACTGTTGTAGATACACCAGCCCCACGGAGGTCGAAAGATCACGTCGTGCGCCCGACAGTACACTCGTGCGGAACAACGTGATATATTGTTGTTGGACAACGATGAGCCTAAGACCTATGAGGAAGCGATGGTGGGACCCGATTCCAACAAGTGGCTTGAAGCTATGAAATCCGAAATAGAATCCATGTACGACAATCAAGTTTGAAACTTGGTTGATCCACTCGATGGTGTCAAAACCATTGAGTACAAATGGGTTTTTAAGAAAAAGGCCGATATGGATGAAAATGTTCACATCTATAAGGCGCGATTGGTAGCGAAAGGTTTTAAATAGATTCAAGGAGTTGATTATGATGAAACCTTCTCGCCCGTCGCAATGCTTAAATCTATTCGGATTATCCTAGCGATTGCTGCATATTTCGATTATGAGATATGGCAGATGGATGTCAAAACGGCTTTCCTAAATGGAAACCTAAGCGAGGATGTATACATGATACAACCTCGGGTTTTGTAGATCCAGAATCGCTGAAAGATATGCAAGCTACGAAATCTATTTATGGATTGAAGCAAGCATCTCGGAGTTGGAATATTCGTTTTGATGAAGTAATCAAAGTGTTTGGTTTCATCAAAAATGAAGAAGAGGCTGTGTTTACAAAAGGTCAGTGGGAGCGCAATTGTATTTCTAATCTTATATGTGGATGACATATTGTTGATTGGAAATGATATCCCTATGCTAGAATCCGTCAAGTCTTCATTGAAAAATAGTTTTTCCATGAAAGACTTAGAGGAGGCAGCATACATATTAGGCATTCGGATCTATAGAGATAGATCCAAGAGGCTAATTGGATTAAGCCAAAGTACATACATTGACAAGGTGTTGAAAAGGTTCAACATGCATGATTCCAAGAAAGGTTTCTTGCCCATGTCACATGGCATTAATCTTAGCAAGAATCGGTGTCCTCGGACACATGATGAGCGGAATAAGATGGGTATGGTTCCATATGCTTCGGCAATTGGATCCATCATGTATGTCATGCTTTGTAAACGCCCGATGTCTCGTACGCTTTGAGTGCTACGAGCAGATACATCGAGATCCAGTGAAGGTCACTGGATTGCAAAGAATATCCTTAAGTACTTGAGAAGAACTAAGGATATGTTATTAGTCTATGGAGGTGAAGAAGAGCTCGTTGTAAGTAGTTACACCGATGCTAGCTTCCAAACAGACAAGGATGATTATAGATCGTAATCGGGTTCGTGTTCTTGAATGGAGGCGCGATCACTGGGAAGAGTTCCAAGCGGGATACGTTGCTGATTCTACAACGGAGGCCGAGTACATTGCTTGCTCGGGCGCAAAGGAGGCGTTTGGATCAAGAAATTCGTTTCGAGTGGGTGTGATGACTAGTGCGACGGTCCAATGTCTCTCTATTGTGATAATAGTGGAGCCATTGCGCAAGCCAAGGAGCCGAGGTCACATCAGAAGTCCAAACACATACTTCGGCGATATCATCTCATCCGCGAGATAGTGGACAGAGGTGATGTCAAGATATGCAAAGTGCACACGGATCTCAACATAGCCGATCCGCTGACAAAACCTCTCCCTCAGCCGAAGCATGAGGCGCACACAAAAGCAATGGTTATTAGATACTTACATGATTGACTCTAGTGCAAGTGGGAGATTGTTAGTGATATGTCCTAGAGGCAACATGGAGATGTTGGATATCACGTCAATGTTTATGTATTTATGAATAAAGTGTTATTCAGTTCCATGAAATAGACATCTTGTATTGATCAATAAGTACGTGACTTATTTATGAGACTCTTTATGTATGAATCTATTTCTAAATGATCCTTGATCATATGTCATATTGTTGGAACAAATATGATTCTAAGATCGGCATGTTTATTGATTGATGATCATGTCTCATAGATCATGGGTATGGAGATACCAAATCAATAAACATGGACACATGTGTTAGAGAACACATTGTTGGATAGACCCACCATGAGACACTACAGAATTAATGTGCCATTAGTTGGTCTCGGGTAGTGTTGGTACAAAGTCCTTGGACCCGAGATCACCATGGATTCCAACATGTGTAGTAGCCTACTTTGGGACTACCAAACGCTATTCCGTAATCGGGTAGTTATAAAGGTAGTTTTCGGGTTTGCTATGAAACATGGAGTGGGATGTGAGTGATCAAGATGGAATTTGCCCCTCCTTTGGAGAGATATCTCGGGGCCCTCGAGGTAATGGATTATGGAAATGCATGGCCATGCTAAGTTGATCGAGGAGTCAATCAACGGACGATAATCCAATACGGTTCGAGTGAATGGTTAAGCTATTGAAGGGATGGCACACATCTTGCCTATAGCTTAATTGGTATTGTGAGGCAAAGGGATTTGTATACACATTACGGGTTCGAGCCGATATTATATTTTTGTATACTATGGTGTCAATATGTGCTGCTAGGCGCCGTCATGATGTGCAGTCGGCCGAGTTGGACTCGAGCCGACGATCGGCTAAGTTAGACTATAGCCGAAACCGAGTATACCCGAACCTACGGGTCGCACGCTTAAGGGGATAAGAACAGGAATTCGAGTTGGACTCGGATACGGCTCGATCGGATAGGGATCCGATCGGATAGAGTCCTATAGGCTTACGACGTATGGGCGGCCAACTCGTGAGATTCGGATAGGATCCGATTCAAAATAGAGTCCTGATCGGCCACTAGTCCTAGTCGGCCAACTCTATATAAAGGAGGGAGGGGTGGAGAGCTGGTACATGTCAATTGCATCGCATTGAACCGAATCCGTAACAGAAGTCGCCGAGATCAATTTCCACGGAAACCCTCCCCACCTTCGAGCCAAACCCTAGCCTTGCATCGCGTGCGAGCACACGGGTGTTCGGCGTTCTGTCCCTGGACGTGTGGATACCGGTAGAGGCGCTGCTACGTTGCACGCTGTTCATCGGTTGTGGAGGAATCGGCTACGGTCGAGCGCATCGGAGCGAGGCGCGAGAACACAGTCGGACGACTCGGATCGGCTACGGCATCTCGCAGATCGGGCGATTGGCGAATCGGCATCCTGGTATCATTTGTCGGCTTGCGGGAATCGGCCACACTGTTTCGGATCGGATAGCCCCGATTGGCTGTTTCCGCTGCACACTCCAATCGGTAACGATCTATCGGCCCTTACTTGCAAGTGTTCCTGGTTTGCGCGGTAAAAGTTTTTGTTTTCGGCTAGCGTAGCCTCCGCGTAACCCTTCAGTATCTCGACCACTCGTAGAAATGCTTGATTTGGTTATTACATGTGTATCTTATATGGCCAATATGACTTGACATACCCAACTTACAAGCATATCGGACGTCCGTTTGCAATCATGCCGGTTGATCAAGCCGACAATATTCGTTAGGAGATTGTACATCGCAATCTTTTCACAAATAGCCCGAGCGTGACCGATACTAGATGTGAGATAGGTCGTCGGTCTTTGTTGGTAGATTTGGTTCGATAACTCCGCATTTGTTCGAGAATTTTCTCGATAATGGGGCATACTCGACCTCTGCCTACTAGGGTGCTCGATGTCCAAGTGGACGATGGATTATTTCCTGAAAAATAATTTTAGAAGGCAATATATATAACAAAGAATACCGAGCACATACTTGAAAAACTATATAAATCTTATAGCATTGTCAGGATATAATGAGCAGATTTGGATTGAATATTGGACACTATATTTACCGTAAACAAGCATGCTTTATACAGAATAAATAGAGCGAGTCCTCACTATTAAACCGTAATCGGCCTAATAGATATTGTATAGAAAATATGCTTAGGTAAACATAATAAATTATATTATGGATATGAAAATAGGTATGATAAATTGTATGAAATATTACGTGCATTTGTAGATACATGCCAAATAATTGATTTAAAAATCAATGTACTAATTATCATTTGATTAGCAATGCTAATCGACTTAGAAGTAGTCGACTCGAATTGAAGCCCATGTGATCGATGATATTGAATTGTTGTTTTTCATGGTGATGATGTCAACTCTAAGTAGTCGACATAGACCAAAGTCTCATGGCTGACAATATCAAACCAGTGTTCTTCGTGATGTCTTGAAACTTTTGATCTGGATAAGATCGTATTGTTGCATCATGATAGTTTTAATTTGTTCGGGTCATGTGATATGAAGTCGTCGAAGTATTTCCGTCGAAAAATCCACAGCAGCTAACGAATGTTAAGATAATAAGAATTTCGATCTAGAGAACGTAATTTAATCGAGTCATATCTCCCAAAATCGAATTGGTGTTAGAAATACTTCTCATTTTATAGCGGACTGATCGGACTGGGAGTCTGGGTTCCTCTTTGGTCTTTGCTACGGCAGTAGTGAATAGTTACGGGATACTCCCCCATAGTCCTATTCAGCATTCACTCCTTTCTTTTCAGCGGTTTGAACTGAAAGTAGTAGTACTACAGTATTTTCCACACGGACAAGTACTGAGAAATTCTAAAACTTTTTCTTTCCTGTTTTTATGGGCTTTCCTTTGCGCTTGAGTTTGCACTTAGCAGGCCTAAAATGGCCCAACCAAATCGAGATTCGAGAAGGTTCGCGCGAGAACTGACATCCCCTTCGTGCTCGATGCTTCCAGAACCCATCGAATGGCATCGATCTCCCCAAAACGAACTACCCGCCGATCCGCCATCCAGAGCCGATTCGCCTATCCAAATCCAAAGCGAAGCTAACCACTCTGCGCCACCGCTCGACTCACCACTCCGGCGAGCCATGGACGTCCTGAAGCGCGAGCTGCAGCGGAAGCGCCAGCTCCTCGACGCCGACTTCGGCGGCCGCAAGCTCCTCCGCCGCGCCGAGATCGAGCGCCGCGAGATGGAGCGGATCCGGGAATCCGAGCGCCATCTCCTCCTCCAGAAGCAGCTCCGGTCCTCCCACCGCGCAGCATCGCCCTCCGCGCCGGGGACATCCACCGTCGTCGCGTCCGACGCGTCGCGGGGCGACGAGAAGGACGCGCTCCCCAGGAAGGAGGTCATCCTGCGCCTGCGCGTGCTGCGCCAGCCGGCCACGCTCTTCGGTAAGGACGGCGCCGCGCGCCTCCGCTGCCTCCATGACGTTCTCGAGGTTCCTGCCGCGCTCGCGGACGTCGACGCGGCGGAGATCGGGGAGGGGTAGACCAACAACTTCCTCCGTGACATCCAGGCGCTGCGGGCGAAGGCCGTTGCGGCGTCGGCGGCGGCGAAGCCCAAGGCTGGCGCGGCCGAGAGAAGAATGGCAGAGGGCGGGGGTGAGGCGAGGGAGGTGCCGTTCGAGGAGCTCTGCGACGAGGACAAGATCATGGCCTTCTTCAAGAGGCTGATGAGCGAGTGGAGCCAGGAAATGGACGAGATGCCAGAGGCGGAGAGGCGGACGGCGAAAGCGAAGGCCGCGGTGGCCACCTGCAAGCAGTGCGCGCGCTATCTCGAGCCGTTATTCAAGCTGTGCAAGAAGAAGGTATGTGATAGTATTCACTCACACACTAAGAATCTGATGTTCGTTGGTTGGTTTCAGAACAGATCCGTGTGCTGTAATCGAATTGTTTGAACGCCTCCGATGCTTTCGAAACCCCAAGTTAGTGCAGTGAGTCTGTAAGATGTGCTAAAAGAATCATATGAAGCATTAGAATTTACAACCAATGTTTACTGCATAAAAACATGTTAGAAGCTTGGGATGCTTCACTGTGGGAGTGGAAATGCAAGCCTTGCAGAGCACATGATATAGTGAAGAAACCAATAGGTTATGTGAGCTTCCATGTTGAAAATGCACTTCATAAGACATGCAACAGTTTTGATGAGAGAAATTCTACGGTTCAAGTAGCTTACTTAAATTTTACACTAAAACTTTGATACCTCAAGGTATTTGGTATTTATAGGTACCAAATTTTATATTAGAAAATGTGGTATCTCCTGGTACCTTTTTAAGGACGTTAAAATTATCAAAATGAACGCAAAACTGACTTTGTACTGGTGGCACATTGTAGATATTGCAAATTCCTTTCCAAGATCGCCTATAATTTTTTAGGCAGAAACCAAGTGGTTATACTAATGAGTGATTTGAGTGTGTTGCAAATATTGTTTAATGTGTTCTCTTCTTAGTTCCTTGTAGCATGAAGATGTTGACAGACAGAAGCCGGTAATCATCATACATTCCGGCGAACAAAACAGCAGATATTAAATGTATTATTCTCAAGTTCCAACCTTTGCGCTTTCATATTATCAAAGTATCTCATGATGTGTTCAGACTTCAGAGTAAATATCTGTAACAGAGGAATATATTTGTCCTAATTTTTTCTTTGCCCTTGAAATAGGAGGGTGCCATTCTGAATCTTCGAACAACAAATCAATTATCAGGTTGCAGATTATGTTTTTTGGAAGTTTGATAATTCCTTCAAGATTTACCTGGTATTAACCTACTACCTTCCCTCCGGATGATAATGTCAGAGAACGTGCTCTGTGTGATCATCACTAAGGTTATTTAGGGTTACTTGTGGCAATTTATTTTCTATATGGTAGTGTGTTCCCACTGGAACTATGGGTTATTTTTCTTGAAAATGAATTGTTTAACGTTGGCCATTGCTTGCCATCATAGGAGTCACTTCAAGGGCCTGCTCTGCAGTATGATCCAAGAGTAGCAAAATGTTTGTAAGATGATTAGAAGGAAAGAAAATTTTATTTGCTGCTACTATTCTTCACCTACAGCTGCCTCATTAATCCAACTTTTTTCTTGATGTACCCAAATATAATGGGTGTGAAAGATTCTGAATCACCTTGCTAATTCCACATTTTGATGAATCCAAATATCCCATGACAGGCCCTCCCTGAAGATGTCCGCGGATCATTGCTGGAGGTGGTGAGGTGCTGCATGAGACGGGACTACTTGGCGGCGGTGGACAACTACATCAAGCTCGCCATCGGCAACTCGCCGTGGCCGATCGGCGTCACGATGGTGGGCATCCACGAGCGCTCGGCGCGCGAGAAGATCTACGCCAACAGCGTGGCGCACATCATGAACGACGAGACGACCAGGAAGTATCTGCAGTCCGTGAAGAGGCTGATGACGTTCTGCCAGAGGAAGTACCCGACTGACCCGTCCAGGTCGGTGGAGTTCAACAGCCTGGCCAACGGCAGCGACCTGCAATCCCTCCTGGCGGAGCAGAACGCCAAGAACTCGGAGGAGACGCTTCGGCTGGTGGCCGCGTCGTGACGATGGAGGAACCTGTCCGCGCGCGTGTGATGGAACTGATGATTGTCTCCTCTTTACGCCGTTGGCAATTTGCCATTGCACATTAGTAATTGGAAATCATTACAGGCGTGCTGCTGGACTGTGTACACCATCCAGTCGTCCTTGGACTGTCAGTTGCCGCTTTAATTACAGGCGTGCTGCTGGACTGTGAATCCAGTTATATCCACTATCCTGTCGCCCTTGGATTTGTGTTAATTGGATTGATGATTGCTGGTGGTGTTGGCATCACAAGATTCCATCCGTCGATCGGTAGTTTTGCTCCTCAGCTGATCAGTCTTAGCCAAAATTTTAAATTTTAAATATTAATTTTAAACTTAATTTAGTTTTTTATCATAATTTATTTTTTAAACATTGACTTTTTAGTCATATATAAAATTTTATCTATAAATTATTTTTATCAGTCTTAGCCAAAATTTTAAATATTAATTTTAAAGTTAATTTAGTTTTTTATCGTAATTTATTTTTTAAACATTGACTTTCTAGTTATATATAAAATTTTGTCTATAAATTATTTTTACTCAGTGTTACGTCGTCAGTTGTAGGCAAAGCAATGAGGTGTTTTCGTGCCGGGGAATGTAAACGGATGATACCAGAAGGAGACGCATACACCGGTGTAGGTGTAGTATCGTCCATCGGATATTCTTCATCAGAGATGCAATTGATGATGATAAATCGAAGAAGATGAAAAAAATAGAAGGTTTCAATTCAAGTCATAATCGTTAGGTGTAGTATCGTCCATCAGATATGCTTCATGAGAGATGCAATTGATGCTGGTAAATCCGAGAAGATGAAAAAAAGAGAAGATTTCAATTCAAGTCGTAATCGTTCGCTTCGAATGTTAGAGAATGTTAGAAGTGTATATATATGTGTGTATGGTTAGAGACAAGAGTTAAATACACCATCCATCCGCAAAGGCCATGCGCAAGGAAATACAGAGAAGAACCTGTAAGAAATATATGGCTATTTTGGTATATTTTAATTCTAAAATTAATAAGATAAATAAATAATATTTTTATGATTATAGTGAGTGAAACAGAATATGTGTACGTGTTCATATTTAACATAAATTTAATCATAAACAATACGAAATAGTGTAGTTTCAGTGAGTACCCTATGACGGGACCAATGCCTTGAGACATTAGGTGTGTCAGTGAGTACCCTATGACGGGACCAATACCTGAGACATTAGGTGTGTCGTTATCATCTGGATTAGACATGAATCGGATGGCCTCAGTTGATGTAGCCATACGAATTTGATGTAGTGACGAGTCGATGCAGTACAGTCCCTCGAATGGCCTTCGTTAAATAGACGTTAAATAGACGATGTAAAAGTACAGTCTCTCGAACGGTCTTCGTTAAGTAGACGACGTAGACGTACAGCCACCAGGACATAGATGATCAGGGAGAGAGCACCCGCACCACATCACGCATTCATGACCTCGGCCCAACGAGGCGAGCGAGAACGCACGTGTGGCACGCCAATCTCCTCTGTCAACTTTACAATCGGTGAGTACGAGTCCACCTTTTAAGTTGATTAAGATCATCCTCAAGTTTTCATGTGGGACTAAACACATAACTCCCTAACAATTACTAATAAGATTTTAATTCTTTTAGTAAATAGATGGGCCAAGACCATATATTTCAACAGAAACCACATCACTCCATCGGCCCCAATGTAAAAAAATATATTCTATTGTATTATATTGATCCTCTCATGAGATATATATTAGAATACATGTGAGGTTAGGATGAAATTATCTCTAAGACTCTATCTTCTATCTTATTTCTAAGATTTTATCTCTACGAGTTTATCTCATGATGACAATCATATTGATGTCACGATGAGGTGACATAGTGGCCAGGAATCTATGTGTCCCTCCCTGCCGTGAAACTTGGGGGTGTTTGGATGAAGGGACTAAACTTTAATCCGTGTCACATCGAATTTTTGGACATCAATTTGAAGGACTAAACGTGAACTAATTATAAAAATAATTACAGAATCGGTGGCTAATTCGCGAGATGAATCTATTAAACCTAATTAATCCACGATTAGCAAATGTTTACTGTAGTATCACATCATCAAATCATGACGTAATTAGACTCATTAGATTCGTCTCGTCAATTAATCACCAATTATGAATGAGTTTTATAAATAGTCTATATTTAATACTTAAAATAATATCTAAACATTCGATGTGACCAAGATAAAAAAATTTAGTTAATTGATGTGACGCCGTAGGATGATTACGAAGATCTCATCTTTCTGAGGTGGCACACAAGTGAATGATAAAAATAAATCAAACGACGTAGGTCTTCGGCTCTGGTTCCAAATAAAAAAAATATTCTGTTGTATTCATCTCATGGGATATGTATTTAAGAATATATGAGGTTAGGATGGATTTATATCTAGAACTCTATCTTTCTATTCTTTTTTTATAATTCTATCTCTACAATTTATTTCATATTTATAATTTGTATTTAACTTTTGTCTTTAATCGTACGTATCTATCTTTTAACAGTGGTAGCTGTCGCCATCGTGTCGGGAATGGCCCCCGCAGAATCAACGCCCCAAGCGCGCGGCCGGCGGATGACAGCACCAACAACGAAGCCACCATCTTTCTTTCTTCAACACTAGTGAGCTTAGGCCCTGTTTGAGCTTAGGCCCTGTTTGGTTCAGTTTTTCAAAAGCCAGAAGCTGTCTTTTTGAAAAGCTGAAACTCCAGAAGCCAGAAGTCAAAAGATAATGGCTTATTTAGAATTGAACTGTTTTTGTGTAACGATGACATGCATGTAATTATTTCTTTCCCCTCAAAAGCTAGAAAAGCTGTCCAAAGTGAGCTTCAGGCTTCTGGACTTTTCTAGTTCAATTCTGGCTTTTGGCTTTCTAAAAGCCAGATTGAAAAGCTAGCTGTTTGTTTCAGCTTCTGGCTTCTCAAGCTAAAAAGTCACAAACAGCTGAAACAAACAGGATCTTAATTCTTTCCTTGGAGAGTCGATCCATCAAGAGCCTGATCAGTTGAATATTTGAATGGGGCAGGGTGGGCTGGGAATTGGAATCGGGGTCGGGTCTTCAAAAAGGAATAGGATCAAAGAGGAGTCCAATTAAATATTGGATACGGTGCACCAGTGTTCTAAAAGTCGGGAAAAATCGGCCGACTAGTCGGGACTAGTCGGCCGCGGCGTGCCACCGAGGGGATTTTGCTCAAATCGCCACCCTAGTCAGCCCAACCGACTAGATGGTCCAAGTCGGTCAACACGGGCCGTTAATCGGCCGTTTTATTCCGACTAAGTTAGCGATTAGGCCCGGTTTAGGTTTTTTTTTTGCTTCGTACTGAATCGGCCCTTGCACTATCGCGCACATAGGACAGCCTCTCCCTCCCGATCTGGCGGCTGGCGCGGGGAAATCTGACTTCTCCCTACGCCACCGCTCGGCCCGCCATCACCAGCCCCCCGCGGCGTGCGCGTCGCCACCCTCTACTACGTACGGCGCCGCCTTTTGCCGCCGCTCGGCACGCCGCCACCAGGTCGACACGCGCGCCGTCACCAGGCCGACACGCGTGCCGCTGCCCTCTGCCGCTCGCCGTCGCTGGGGCTCTGCGCAGCGCCTCTCCCATCTTGCTTGGAGGTATTCTCGTCTCTCGTAGTCATCTCTCCCCTTCTCCTCAGTGCCTTCGGTTCATGAGCCACCCCCGTGTGGCCGTGTGGCATAAATTGGAGATCTGTTCGTATATAATTTTACATGAAGTTTGGATGTACAATATTAATCGTCTTCCAATGTTTCTTCTCCTTCATGTGCTAGCTTCCCTCTCTTTTTGTCCATGGTCAGTGAAATTAATGTACTATATTGCTGCCACACAACGGCACTAGTTAAAATTTGGCTACTTGTTCCACTCATGTATCTTCCACTCTGCAATTGTGTTAGTTTGGTACCACTACCAGCTGGTAATCAGATCTCCCGTAAGTCCTGATTGACCTGATCATGCATTCATGTGTCTGCAACTCTGCATGTGGCATATGCATGGATATGCAACATCTCTTGCCACTGTAGAGACAAGATATGGACATGACATACATACATGTAACTTACTCTTGGTTAATTATAAAATATAATTAGCTAAAAATGTTTCTTGCAGTCACTTATTAACTGGGAAAATTCATTGTGGACTCTTACAGTGGTATATGCATTCTTTGCCTTTCACAGGCAATCCTATGCGTGCTTTTTATTGTGTAGAATTAGTAGTTTTTGAGATTTGAATCTGAGCTTAGTAAATTCGACAGCAATTATTTTCAATGCAGCTACATTTAATATATCAACTAAACTATGCAGCTTCACTTATTTTGATAATTATGGAGCAAGTTGGCAATTTGGCATGGAGAGGAGAGGTGGCTCAATCAACCAGTAATTATCTTTATTTGAATCAATTATAATTGTGCAAATACACTATATTTTTATTGTCTTTTCATGTTAAAATAGAGTATAGTGACCAATATACAATATCTGTGAGAAAAAATATGTCTAGACAAGTCGGCCGACTAATTCCGACTACTCCTCGACTAGTCGGCCTAGTCGTTAGTCGGCACCTAGCCGACCGACTAGCGACTAGTGACTTCTTGAACATTGCGATGCACACAAGGTCACATGGGCCCAACAAATAATGGCGGCGGGTAAAAACTCAAAAGCCCATTTGAAAACCAAATGTTCTTTTCGTAAATGTTTTTGCTAAACTACTTTTTTTATAGGTTGCTAAACTACATTTGATTGAAAATCAAAGTGAAATCTTGCAAAATTCTAACCTTCTGATATGCATCGTGATCTGTGCTAGGATTAGCTTCCCCTCCAACCCTGACAATCTTAATGATCTCAGGCGACTGATTTAGTAGCGATCCATGCCAGTTATGTTGGTATTCACTTGTCCTCCGCCCCCCGCCCCCGCCCCCCCTCCCCGGCACCCCAAAAAAAAAAGACTCAGATCCTTCCACCTTTTCAAAAATACCATAAAACCGAACGAGAGTGGATCGGAAAGTAGCGATCACATCTTCTACGACCAAAGTACCCCTGTACCAAGGGAGGAGGCCGTGCAACAGGAGGAAAATGCCGTTATTCCCTTCTTTGTTTTAAGTCTCACTCTTTCCTGTTTGACAAGAAAATGTCCGTATAAAAAAAACACTAGCAACAACTTACCCACTAGGGGCTTCCTCTGGGGATGCCACCATCCATTCAGCACCCACACGATGACAAGTGAGAAGAACAGGTCTGATGTCGAAGGAGGAACGAGAAGTGGCTCCAAGCTCATGATCTGCCGTTAACATATGATTTTTTTAGTAAATTCTGTTAGAGAAAAAATCAATTGGTAGATGAAAATCTGTATAGATAAGACTGAATTCGAAGAAATCATGAATACCATGGCAAGCCAGATATTTTTAATATATATATTAAGTAGGTATAATTAGTTATATTTCTTTTTTAAGGAAACCTTATCTCGTGTCTGATTTTGAACTTGTACAAACCCGAGGGTATAAATATGTACATCCGATACCTTTGTAATATCATCCATAGATCAATACAATTATATTTTGACGCAGCACTAACCTTTCGACGGGTTCTTATTTTTAAGCGGGGACACATCGTTTAAGTTCAATCTCCAACGAGAAATCAAGTTTGGCGCTTGCTCTCGAGTTGGACTGCATCGATTAAGTTCGATCTCCAGCAAAAAAGTAAGTTCCGTCAATTTCGTTAAGATCGGCCCAATTAGGACTTTCTTGGTATGGTCTGATATTCTAATCGGGTTGTTATAAATATTGCTTATCTTTGTTTGCATCAGCTTAGTTAGGATTTTTTCGGTTAAGTTTGATATTCTAACTAGATTGTTATAAGCATTGCTTATCTCATATATCGACTCTATCTTTAATTGTATCGATGTTTAGAGTTGTATCGGCTTAGTCAGCATTTCCTTGATTAGGTTTGATATTCTGACTAATTTGGTATCTCTCTAACCACATTGTTGTTTTAGATTGATTTGATATATCCATCACGTTTGCGCATATCTATCGACTAAATAGGTTTTTTTATTTTCTTCGATCATATACTGTCTCATTTAGGTCCTATATATTAGATTGCTGCTAATAAGTTTGATTCTAGTAAGCTGATAGATTTTTGTGCAATGTTCATCGAAGTTCTAGCTAATGAGTTATCATTATTATGAACTTCAGCTATCAGATGTATCGGTTAGCCGATATACACTTGAATCTACCTGCATCGAATCTCCAGCAGATGTATGCTTTAATCATCAGACCTACATTCACCCCCACTATATCAGTATCAGTGGATTGGTTCTTTGGTTCAATTCTTTCTATCATCATTGTTAGTTGCAGGATCAAACTAACTAGCACGCTCTGAACCCTAAATTTAGGATCTACATTGAAGTTAAGCAAATCTTCTAAGTCTTCGTGTGTTGGATAAATTTTATGCTAACAACGAGTCCATTCCCCACCCCACAAACACTCCAGCCGCTGCCACCGTTGTCACCATGTTTAGGGTTTGGGAGAGAACGAAAAGGAGAAAAGAAAGGAGTGGGTATTCACGGTAGGGGAGAGGACGGGTTCATGAAAGCCGAAGAGGCAGTTCCGTCTACAAAATTAGTCCCATTCCACTCCGTTTGGGTTCACGAAAGCACGAGGGGCAATTTTGTCTACGAAATTAGTCCCATCCTACTCTCGTCAGTTTTCTGGAATTCTTGAGAAGGTGGAAGAATCTGTGGTAGTTTTGGTACCGTTGAAAAGTTTATGCTATAGATAAAATTTGAACAAAACCCATCCGGTTTTGTTTTTGGCTTCTGGTTTTTGCTGAAGTCCATGCAAACAGGAAAGTGGCTCAAGCGCCTATGCAGTTGAAGACTTACCGCACGATGAGGCAGATAGTGGACAGGAAATAAAATGAGGGACTGCCTAGTCTATGTTTGACAAAAATCCCCCTAAATATCTTACGAATTTTTCACCATAGATTGCTTTGAGATTCGTGCAAACACCCAACGCTCCGTCGCTGCCACAACGCCAAATTTCTTGAGGTCGATCCTACCGCTATCCCAGTGTGCTGCTGCAAAACCTCGCCACGTCTAAAGACACCAACGAGACCCACTAGACCTTCCCTCCCGCTCCCCATGCCTCTCTCCTTCCTAAGCTAGGCGTGCCTCCATCCATCGTCTTCCAAGCGCCACAAGCACCCCTCCACCTAACCACTCGACCGGAAGATGCCACCAGTGCCCACCACCCTCTTCTATCCCTACAGGTCTTGCAATGGCACTGTCGTCGCCCTACCATCGCCACCAGCTCACCACCCGCTGTCGAGCTACCACCACCCCAAGGAACTCACCAGCTCCCTTTCCCTCCTCTCCCTCCCCAACCCCGATACCTAACCAGTCAGGCTTGTTGCTGTTATAAGCCACATATGAACAAGCTCGCTAGAGTGAGAGAAGGTGTCACAGCACAAATCTTAGAGCATGTAGGAGAGTCCAAAATATGCAACGTATTTGGAGGGGGGAAGGGGGCTATTGAACGAATGTTATCAATTCCAATAGAACAAACTGTTAAGCTTATATTTCTTCTTTTGAAACTGGCTTATGCTCGAAACTATCATTCTAACAAGGCAGAGTACCCTCGGATGGATAGGCAGAGTACCCTCGGATGGATATGGATCATCCATTCATCTGGATCCAACGGATCATATTCATTTATACTACACCATGTAGTATGGATAGTAGAATTCGTATAGAGGTAGATTTGGAAGAAAATGCATGGCAGTTAAATATTTTTTGGATTTTGGCAACCATCTCCTATTTTTTGGGTTCCTGACACATGTTGTTTCTTCAATGCTAATACAATCAAATTTGATCAGCCGTGCGTATTTGGAATTAATCAACATATAATACATGAACAAAGCATGCTCGTTCTTTTGTGTTGTTTTTCTTTGTGTTGCATGGAAAACATTGGCAGTGACGAGGCAGTCACCGCCCCTCCGGCGGCGAGTCGGCCAGGCAGAGACGCTGCTGACTCGTGACTCCGAGCAGCCGAGGGATGTGATCGCTGAACAAGTATTTAAGAACCGAAAGTCAAAATACCTTTTTTTAAGGGCTAGATAGGGGGTATTTGGATGAAGGAGTTCGTATCACACCGAATGATTGAACAAGAAATAAACATGAACTAAATCAAAAGATAATTTACGAAACAAATATATTAAACCTAATTAATTCATGATTAACAAATATATATTTACTGTAGCATCGTTAAAATCATGACGTAATTAGGACTCGTTAGATTTATCTCGCGAATTATCCATCGACCATAAATAAGTTTTGATTTCGTAAATAGTTCACATTTAATACTTCAAAATAACATCTAAACATAAACACATAAACATTCGACATGACAACTAAACATAAACATGACATGACAAGTACTAAACTAATTTTAGTCCACGTCGGCCCTGATAATTGAGCAGAAGTGCTAAATACCCATACGAATCGACTTGACGATCGGATTTTATCCTACTATACTACTGCCCATATGTAGTAAAAGGACCGAACCCAGAAAGAGTTAAAGGGACGCATAGAAGGGGACTCGCGATTTCTCAGAAAATTGATGTTTTCGTTTCGTCTACAGCAATTAATAACCAGAAATACATTGAACGTTCTAACTACCTGAGACCCTAGAAATCAAGCACTTCCAACTCGACTGTAATAAGATGCTGTTTTCAGTCGAAAGTTCTTAACAATCCAACCCTAGAAATCAAGCACCTCAAGCTGAACTGCAACACAGCAGATATTATTTTCAGAGAGAGTAAATACTGGTTCCTTTTTGAGGTTTTCCCAGTGGCCCACATAATCTAACCTCTAGCTTCCCCTGATAACAATCCGCCATGGAGCTGTCAAATCTGTTCGACTTGAAACCTGCATGAATAGATGCAATCAGCACCAAAACACAAATAGAGCGACAGTCTACGGCTTGTGCGGTATCAGGACATACCTCCCTTTCCAAGACAATTTGTCAACGTATAGCAAATTATCTTCTGGAACCTGCAGGAAATAATTGCAATTAGCACCAGGGTGATCAAGGGCAGATGCCACTCGAGCACTTCGCAGTAGAAGTATGCAAATGCCATACCTTTTCTCAAAAGTCAGTAGAGCAAGCTCAAATCACAAAGATGGTCATTCTACACAAGTCTCAGACAAGCAACCTAAATTCAATAGGTAATGTGGGCTCTGGTTGGAAATAATATGATATCAAAAACATCAATGATCAAAATTGTTAATTTACATTTTCTTCAACCCAACTAATTCCTAGTAAAATGAACATATAGCTTTACAACTTCACTTGCTGTGAAGCGGAGATTGCTCAGCCCCATACACATCCATGATGTTCTGTGACAGTATACACTTCTGATGCAAACCATGCCCTTCATACAAAAGCTCAGGGCATTTGTATGCTGCACAAACCCCAGGAACCCAAGCACAAAACCACATGAAAACCCCAAAAAATAAAGCAAGATGCGAAGGCCACATTCTCAACATTACTGAGGTTACTGCTCAGCTATGATGACAACACAGACTGTAGGGCAAGCTGTTGCTGTGGCTGCAAAGAAGACCATGTTGACGCCAGTACTGAAGGAGGCAATGTTGTTTGAAGCTGTCTTAGCAAATTAACCATCTTACTGAAAGTTTGTTCTGTTGCCAGATCCTTACCCGCACATAATATCTGCATCCAGAAGGAAATAGATGTGATGTTACAAACCAAACAATGTTCTAAAAGCCATGGTGGATAATCACCTACGTCTCATACTCTCATGTTAGTATAACTACTTTCTGTCTCATAACTCATAGAAAACAATCACCACTTTGGAATGTGTCTTCCAAATATCTGATTTCATGGGTTTCTACCAATGATACTATGCAAGAAGTACATGAGACAGGCAAATGCTATCTTTTTTTTATTGTCTAATTAAAGATCTTCACATTGCCATGTGAAAAATCAATGGTGAACCCAATATTATATTACAATTCCTCTAATTCAAAACTTGCATTAAAAATCACTTCATTAGTCTATTGATATAGATAGCCAAAAAATATATTGTCTTGACCCAGGATAAAAAAAATGTTTTGTGTTACTGTCATAAAATGTCACATAACTAGTATTACATAAACTGGTGACCTCGTTTATTTGTATTCGTTTGAGATCGAAATTGCCAATACCCCGGCGCTATGTACTCCTCTACTGAAAACTATTTAGCCCCTATAAAGTTCTGGTAGCTTGTAGCAACCCAGTTCAGGCTCAAAAGGTAGTTAACCTGACAGCCTCGGTTGGTGATGAATTCCAAATGACCAGCCAAACACAATCAACTCAACCCCCATTTCAACATAAGCATTCCAATACTAGCTTATAGTATTACTTTTTGGTGTCAATTTCTAACCTATGTGCATATTTATAATGTTCAGGCTTGAGACATGAAATTGCGTGCTTAAAAAGTACAGGTAGGGATCCTATAGAAGTGAAAAGATGCAGATAGTTGTGTTGCAGCTCTTTGTATATAGTTAATGAGAGCAAAAAGGGAAATTAAGAAAAAAAATAAATAGGCACCTCTGCAAAAATAGAGACAATCTTTGGAAGATACTGGTTGTTATGACCCAAAAGCTCTCTATCTGACCTGCATAGATTGAAAAGAGATATTCAATGAAATGGAAATAGACATGTTAATAAAGCAGTGAAAAAGATTGATGTTTCTATATATATAAGCCAAGCTGCATAACTGTACAAAAAAATGAGATCATTACTTACTTCTCAAGCATCGTACAGAGTTGTTCATGAACAATCTTGGCCTCAATTAAGTCATTTTTTATTGGCAAACAACTTAACCAAGCAGGAACGACCTGTTAATATTTAAAAAGTGATACACGGTCAGAACTCATAAGCATTGCATGGTTAAGGAATTACTACACATGGTATGGTAAATCTACTACTACTTGGCAGACCTAATGTAAGTCCAAAATGGATACTACTCTAGCAAAGCAGAGTGATCATGTCATATAGGTAGCAACACCATGATTCCAAATGAAAATATTAAATGACATTTACAATATAAAGAATATGAAATGACAAGTATCAACAAGACAATGCCTTTTTCTGGATTGACAAGATATCTATATCTATAGTACTTAAAATGTTAGTAGTGGTGGTGTTCATTCCCACACCACACCTACCACTAATATCTAAGCCCCACAATCTATACTATTACACCACATTTCAACAAGTTCTCCCATTTCACTATTGGCTGCCAAAATTTTAAAATCACCTACTTGTTCAATAAAAAAATCATAGGATTACTTAGACTAAATAAATGTTTATTAATTGATTTAATAAGCTAGAAACTCAATTTGTTTTCCGTTGCAACACATGAGCTCTAGGCTAGTGATAGATAAATGATCTAAAGGCTAATACTTCTCATGTATTAATCAACTTATATACATGGTAACATGGATGCCTTCTCAGAGTCTATACTCCTTTTAAAAGAAGGTAACAATGGTGGTGGCAATGAACCTGCCACATACCAACTCCGCACTATGTTTTTCTGTGCTTCATGAAGTTCTTCAACATTAGGCACTAGTCCTGCACATACTATATTTTATGATTTTGGTTTCTGAAATACAAATTTATCACAAAAAGGTCTATGGCCACCAAATTATGACACATATATAGTATAAAAGCTAATTTTACCATTAAATTCACATTTATTTATTGAACAATATTTTCACATATGCATGGGTGCTTAGCTAGTCTAAGTTATGTGCAATACACTTCAGAGTAAGAATATTAATTTCATATGGCTTGTAAGACACCTGAGATGCATCAATGCCATCACGATGAAACTGACATATTTTCCCAAGAGCAGAAACGGCATTGTCATATGCCATCGCATTATCCAAGTCCAGTGCATTAGGGTGTTTGATTACATTGTATAGTCTGGACAGGGCCTCTGCAGAAATGAATTAACATCAAAACATATTTAGCTATAAACTAGCCTAGCTCACAGTAAATGCAACACATACCGCCAGTGTGAGGCCTAAATGCAGAGCCACCAAACTCAGCACAAATGCCAATACCATAAACCGCAGCCTGAAAGCAGCATGAAACACATGCTCTCATTGTTTTTTTAAAAAAAAAGAACTTGATATATGAAATATTGCATACTGTTGAAACATGAAACTTTGTGCATCAAATAGAACATAAAATATTCAAACCTGTCTAATATCTGGATTTTCACTTGTGCAGGCTTCTAACAGAGAAGGAAGATATGTATCATAATACCTGAGAACCACAGATAATACAAATTTTGCCTCATCGAAAGTTAGAAGAATCATTTCATCCAATAAAAAGGTTAAAAGGGTCATTAAACTGTTACCTGACAGCTGCTTCGCGACAGTGCTCTGCAACATCATCAAAAATGCAGATGGCAATCCTTCTTTCCTCTACTGTTTTGTCCTTGGCCTAACATTATTAATCAAAAAATGCTTATAATCCCATAAGGTTCTTTGTCCTTGACAGAGTAAAATTTATGTAATAAGATGTTCTATGATTATCACAGGCTATGAGATCTGAAAATGAACTGGAATAGTTTCTAGTAGTCTTTATGTTTACCCTTTGGAACATTTAAGCAAAAGATTTCTATGGCAAGCCTAACAAAATTCTGGGTAAAGGGAATATCTGAAAATGACCCCCAGAAGATATAGGGTTCAAGGTTTCGTATTGCTAGTAAAATCACTTTTGGTGTAAAGTTCAGAGTTCAGTATATTGTACTTTTATCGCTAAGAAAACACAAGTTCCAGTCAAATCAGATGGTTCATCCACTTACCAACATAGGTGTCAAATAGACGGAAAGTTCATCAAAGAATGGAAGGAAATAATTCTTGAAAGTCTTAACAAGAGTGCCCAAACAATCACCAGTCTGTAAAAAACACAAAAGATAAATGTGTACAAATTATTTCTAATAAAGCTTGGAAATTAGAAGTCACAGCTGTGTCTACACTATAAGTTGGAAGTGCAACAATCATGCTTGCTCCTTTTGGCGTCTAAGATACTCCCTCGTTCAACTTTACAAGGCATGATTTAACTTAGCATGGTCTTGTAGATTGGACTTTTGACCATAAATTTCTCTTGAATATATTATTACTAACTAGAAAATCACAACCATGAGAAAGCAAAGTACATTGAGTAGCTGCATCAATTTGGATCACTAAACCTAATTGTTGATCATAGCTTGCAAAGTTTGGAAGTAGAGATAACTGCTCGCCTTATAAATTTGAATGGAATAGTTAATTAGCATGTAAATCTTTCAATTTCAGCAGTGCACAGAGCTATATACGCTTGTCAATTGCTGTATGTATCAGGAAAAAAATGATAAACAGGTACATCTAAACATGTTGTCTTTTCCAAAAGTATTAGCGGTCTAGTATTCAAAAGTTACTTGATCGAAGATTTCATCCTCCTGTTCATTTTCTTCTCTGAGGAGATCCTCTTCTTCTGAATCAAAATCTTCAGCTTTTGCCCTCTCTGTTCGTTCTCTCCTCCTGAGAGCACTTGCAGTAATTACTTCTTTAATTCCATCCACTATAGATCTGACCTGGCCTACCTCAAGAAGTGCTCCTGATAACTGAGTGAAGAAAACAGATTATAGATTGTTACAGTAGCCTGTATGGAGTAAACATGGATACAGCATGGAAATAAAAAGGAGCAAATAAATTTGTTCTTATCACAGATATGAATAACAGATTTTATCACTAAAGAAAGTGGAACAGTACAGGATAGTCACACTAAAGATCAGATTTTCCAAAAGAGGCAATCAACACAATACTACAAATGTGAACAGGTCAATTTTGTTAGCAAGAGTAGTATGGTACAAAGTAGTTAATACTAAACTCGCTCAAACCCAGCTAGTACCTCAAACAACGATTTATTTGTGTTTTACCATGGGATGAAGCATAGTTTAAGCCATACCAATCCAATGGTATCGCACATTTCACAGAAGTTTTTGAAATTGTTCCCTAGTAAGAATTACTAAAAATCATATAGGTTGCACAAACAAGAGCTAGCTGGATTTTTTAATTTTAAAAATAAATCCTTTCAAAATTTATTTTCAAGATCTGAACCTTTTGGCCATGCCAGCCGTACTAGCGTGGCAAAACAATAGTCATGCTGGTTTTGCTAGCGTGACAGCGTTATTTGATCATGCCGGTCTGGCTGGCGTGGCAGGACAAAATTGTCATGCCCACTGTGTGTAGCGTGCAATGTTGTTTTGTCACGCCAGGCGGGCTGGCGCGGCCAAAAGGTTCAGATTCTGGAAATAAATTTTGGAAGGGTTTATTTTTAAAACTAAAAAATAAAAAAATTCAGCTAGCTGTGCAAAAAGTAAAGATATTGAAGCCTCTCAACTACATTAAGCTCTCAGTGTAATATCACAAAAACTTTAACAGGGGTACAACAATACAAGACCTGTATGGATTCATTCAGCGATTCCAGCATGCTTGCACAGATTTGTGTGTCAGGTTCCTGCATGAAGTTTCAAACTTTCAATAGCATGCTTAAACAGAACAACAGTGACCAACATAACAAGTACTAAGGAAAAGTAAGGAGTTTCAGTTAGCATGCTATGCTTACTTTATGTATAGCCTCTACAAGAGCTGGAACTATGTAATCAGATAGTTGCTTAAGATAAGATTCATCCCGACCTTGCGATTGGCTCTTCTCTATTGCCAACTTCGCTGAACGTAGAAGCTCAGGCATTGCTAGGGAGATAACACAATGTCACTTGAGAAAAATGCTAAAAATAATGGAGAATACATTCAAAATGGTAGTTGCAGACCTGAAACAGCTGCCTTTCTAACTTCTTCATGAAAATAGAATTTGAGGAGAGGTACCAGAGTAGTTGCAACCTGTACAGATTCAAGGTTCAGCTGGAGCTCTTCACATAGGTGCATGTGCGTACACATAGAAAAAAATCATAACATAACGGAACCTGATCAATCCATGGGAAAAACCCTTCCTTGAGCTCATCAGCATAACAACATAGCATGTTACATGCCGTTGCTTTTTCCTCCAGCAGACTGGTTCGGATGCCAATTCTCTTATCTCCTAGAGTAATAGTCTCAACACTGCATTTTATGCAGGTAGTCAGGTAAAATACAAAATTTTACAAATTTCATCCGATTGTATTTGTACAATCAGACAAAAATGGGATATCAACGTTCAAATTAAATGCTGTATTATGGAACAGGGCAACAAACTAATATCATGTCTGCCATGATAACATTCAACATTTTCAGCTTTCTATCATGGGAATGTGATCAGCAGATGAAACTTAACACAGGAGACACAACATTATGATAAGTTGCCAGTGTAACAAAAAACAGGGAGCGAACTCCTGAAAACATACCCTTCATCATCAGATTCACCATTTTCATCTTCTGGCCCAGCAGATGTGACACTCACATCTGGTTTAAGCTGAGCAGACTGGAGCAAAGGAGGCATAACAACACTCATGTATGGTAAGAAGTCTTGACCAAGGCATTTACACAATCTCGCCCATGCCTAGAAAATGAAATTAGAATAAGCAAAACTGAAGCAAACTAGTGATGGCATAAAATGACAATGGTAGTTTAAGCACCAACATACTTGCAGCATGTAACTTGTTATAGGGTCATCAGCCTCCATCTGAGATCCTTGCAATGCCATCAAAACTTCCATCACCTAGCAAACAATGAATTCAGCAAACAACGTTCAAATAAGCCCATCAGCAATATAATCAGAACAAATCATAAATAACATCTATATAGTGTACTTCGACGTTTTCTTCAAAGCGTATTATAATGTATCAGAGCAACTAGCAAATCATTACCTGCTTAGCATCGTCCTTAAATTTTTGTTTTCCAACAGCCATACCAACTAAGCTAATGCATTCCATCGATTTGGCCCGCAACATTCTATTCGATTTGTCAGTCGCATTCATGAGTATAGACTTGAGATATGGCATGACTGCATCATAATATTTTTGGAAGTGTTCCTGAAACAATAAGATTGCCAAACTTTTAGCAAGATTTCTGGCCAGAAAACCTTCAAAAGTATTTCCTTACCTGAGAAGAATCTGCAGCTGATGCTAAAGCGGTTAAAGCACCTTCTTGCACCATTTGGTTTCCAGTCTATCAGAAAACAAACAAAATTTCCAAAAAAGGTTTATGTTCAGGCTGCACAGAAGGCTCCATGATCAAATGCAAGGATTACCTGAAGCAATGACAGTAGTTTCCCAACTATCCCATCCAAATATGGTGTCAAAATATCAGGCCTGCAGTTTTCGCTGAAGTTTAGAATCGCAGAAGCTGCATGTGCCTGAACTCATTGGGAATATAAAACAATGATTAGAGCATGTCTAGCTGATAATTTGATGGGGATTAATGACATGCCAATTGTAAGTATACGTCAAAGATAAAGCAAGTGGCACAAACTAATCGTCACTAATTAAAGAAAACGTGTAACCAGTTGTGACCTCAGATGAGGACACACTACAAACATATTAGGCACTAATAGCAGTCTCATCAAACCTTCCTAAATCATTGCATCATGAAACTTGATCACAACAATAACCTGTGCACATAGGCTAGCATAATCACTTGGATTGTATGGTACTACAAACATCAAACAACTAGGGTGGAATGAGGTTGAGGGTTGTAGTTTGTTGGGTCATATTTGAGAATTGTGTTTTACCAGGTTGCATACGTGCATAGTTGGAGGGTTGAAATTAGACCAACACAATAGTTGAGGGGTTAAATAGACTCGTTTCTTACTGATACATTTGTAATATAATTGAGAAAATTTCCATGTACTATTCTACTAAAAGTACAACATTCAGCTTTGAGCATTAGACCTTAATCAGTCTACACACTTTTCTTTAAATATAATTTTCATTTGTTTATTATTTTCCAGGCAATTTCTACTCATTCCTTAGAATGCATAAATGTCAAGATAATATCTTTTCAGTTTCCAAGTTTCGCTGAGCCTGATACTTGTGGGTTACAGGGTCACCAATGCTTTATAGTTACACTATAAAATACAATAACAAATATTGAAAGAATGCAGCAGATGAGGTAAGAGTTGTAAATCCTCAATAATAACTTGCCTGTACACGCGGGTTCTGGAAATCATCCATGGATGAAGCCAATGCAGGCAGTACAACATGGTGCAGTTTATTTTGCAACTCAGGCCCCAGGTCTGTTGAAAGCTGCCCAATTGCATTGATAGCTGCCCATCTCACCCGAGGATGAGGATCCTGGAAGGAATTCAGCACCATACCAACTACCTGCTCCAGATTCTTAATCATCACTCTAGCACAGCCCTCTGCAATCTGCGCTATTGTAACCAGTGCTGCATGTCGTCTCTTCCACTCTTCAGAAGCAAAAAATGACGGGAGCAACTCAGCTGCCACAGGTAAAATCGTATTCCCACCAACAGCAATTGCAAGACGGTCAAGACACTCCTGTGCGAAAACATAGCTCCCAGTCTCCCCAGCATCCTCCTCCTCCGACACCGCGGCATGCCACGCAGGTTCATCCTGGACATCAAGCAGCATTGTCATGAGCACCGCAAAGAGCCGGCCCACATACCGTGGCAGCTTTCTCATCATCCCGGGTGCACGCTCCCTTGCCTCAGCAAGGGTAACAACAAACTCAACAGCAAGGTGGCGCGTGCCATCCTCTAATCCAGGGGCTTCGGCAATTTGCAACATAGAACCAACCACGTCAGGAAGCTGGCGGCGGAGAAACCGTGGTTCTGCACCTGCAAGCTCGATCATCATCTCAAGCGCCTCCTGTGCAGAGCCCTCGTTCCCACAGTTGAGCGATTCAGCGAGGGCGCGCATCATGGCGGGGAGGAGGTCCTGGAACTGGTCACGGTCGGCGGCAGAGGGGAGAGACTGTATGAGGCTGATAGCGGCGTTGAGCCCAGCGACGCGGACATCTGCGGACGAGGGGTGCGAGAGCGCGGAGAGGAGGAGGGCGTGGAGGTTGGGGAAGCCCGCGGCGAGATGGGAGGCCAACCGGGCTAAGATGTTGAGCGCCGACTCCTGCAGCGCCGGAGGCGAGGAGGGGGAAGCGATGGACTTATAGAGGAAGGTGAGGAGGTCGGGCCACGCGTTGGACGGCAGAAGGAAGGACGCGAGCTCGGCGACGGCGTCGGAGAGCTTCTTCGAGATGGACTTGGAGAGCCCCGGCGCGGAGGCCGCGGAGAGGAGGAGCGCGCGGAGCGAGGACTTCGTGGCGGGGGAGAGCGCGGGGTAGACGAACGCCTGCGACCCCGGGGAGATGAGGCGGCGCAGGAGCACGGCGGCCATGGGCGCGGAGGGGTGCGCCGGCGAGAGCAGCAGGTGCGCGAGGCGGAGCGCGAGCGCGTCCGGGTGGGAGGCCCTGAGCGCGTGGAACATGCCCTCCGCCCGCGACCTCGCCTCGTTCGCCGGCGACGTCAGGTCCCCGAGCAGCGCCGTCAGCCCCGCCGGGTCCGCGCCCAGCACCGCCGCCGCCGCCTCGGCCTCCGCCTGCGGATCCATGGCGTCCCGGCGACGGCGCGAGCGGGGAGCGAGATGAAGCGGAGGGAGGAGGGGATTCGCGCGGCCGCGCGGGATTTTTTTGGGTTTTGGGGCGGGAGGCGGGGGAATTTTGGAGGGGGAAGAGAGAGGAAGAAGAGTAGCGCGGCGAGGCGGGCGACGCGAGGCGAAGGGGAAGGAGAGGTTGAGTACGATGGGCGATGGGGAGTTGTGCTGGCTGTGGGAGGCTGAGATCGGTTATTGATGGTCCATGACGGGTGGGCCCGGGTGTGGTTTATCAAAATCAGAGAGATTCAGAGCAGCTCACGTCACAGCTCACCCTGCTTAATTATGCCATCATCTCTTTGATTTATAGTACTACTACTAGTAGCTTTCTTTGCTTCTCGGTAGCTTTTCACACCCTCGCTGGTCGGCCTAATCGCGAGCGAAATTTAAATAGAAAACTATACTCGTACGAGATTTTCTCGCGCAAATTTATGTCGTCTGGTTGAATTGGTTTTGATATTACAACTCTTCTCTTTAGTTTCTATTTTTATACATATAAATATGTTTGCGAAAATGTTGTTTATTTGTAGCAATTGTGTCCGTGCATTGCAACGGGTAAAGTTGAGGCGCGACACGGATGGAGACGGCACAGAGGGACGCGGGAGCTTCAAGCAGCAATGGGAGGGAGGAGCGCAGTCGTGATGCTGGGCGCAGCGCAGATGGTGACGAGAGGGAGGGCGCAGGAGGGAGGAGCGAAGGGGTCTTTTTTCATCCAAGCCCTCCTTTTCTTTTCAAGACGTGGGATTGCGGGTAGAGGCGACGAAATACTCGTGGTTGGCTAGCTCGTTCGGCTCGTGGATGGCTCGGCTCGGCTCGTTGAGAAATGCTAACAAGCTGCGCCAAGGGTTTAGCTCGTTAGCTATAATGAGCCAGATCGAGTCAGCTCACAAGCTGCTCGTGAGCTCAATGAGCCCGATGCAATGTATAAAGTAGGGCCTAATATTTTGCTTGTTTTGCTATTCTTTTACTTGTTTTGTTGTTGATGTGACAATAATCAATAATTTTTATAATTTTGTGATGGTCAATATGGATCTAATGCTTTAGATTATAATAGTAATAATATCTAATCTAGTTGCATTATTACATTTGCATGGATAATTATCGATGGACAGGTATTATTACGTTAATTATGGACTTAATGTATCACTTTTATTTTTTTCAATTGTATATTTGTATGTTTAATAGATTAAAAAAATAAAATATAATTTGTACATAAATTGCACTGTATTAAAGTGGCTCGTAAGCTAAACGAGCCGCCACGAGCCGAGCCGAGCCTCCCGGCTCGCTCTCTACCGAGCCGCCGAACCGAGCCAAGCCGAGAGCCGAGCCGGACGAGCCTCCGGCTCGGCTCTCTACCGAGCCGAGCCAAGCCGAGCCGAGCCGAGCCGAGCCGGTATCCACCCCTAATCGGGTTAATTTTGGAAAAAATCAAGGTTTTTTTGCAAAATAGCTAGACAGAATAAAATTTTGGATAGAAATACTACTTGCTTTATAGATAGCTAGCAAAATGTCTGTGCGTTGCAATGGGACGACGATGCAGGGAGGGAAGCGGGCGGAGGACGAAGGTCCAAGCGGCGGCGCGGGAGGTCTGAGCGGCGACGGGAGGGAGGGGCGCAAGCACAACGCGGATGGAAGCAGAAGAGAGGGACGTAGGAGGTCTTTTTTTCATCCAAGCCCTCTCTTTTTTTTTCAACATTGGGACTGCAGGTTAATTTTATAAACTGTCAAGAGGTTTTCTGTAAAATAATACTTATTCTTCTTTAATTGGGTTTTTTTAAAATAGCCAAACGGACTACGGGTTAATTTTGAAAAAACTCAAGGGGTTTTATACAAAATAGCCAGGCAAAACAAAATTTGGGTGGAAACACTACTTGCTAGGCCTTGACTAATGGGTAATTGTTAAATATTGTCGTACTCTTTTTTGGAATTAGTCTTCCTAACATTTTTTTATCAATGTTTTGATGAGACAATTCGTGCGTCATAATATTTTTATGATGAGACAATTCATGCGGCATAATAAGTGTATGTTATGTATTCTTTCTTTAATTTTTTTCATTGGGTTTTGTGGGGTTTTGATGAGCATAGACAGAGTCCAAGAGAAATTAATTAATTATCTTGTAGAGAACAGGGAAGTGATATAATCCATCTTTTAAGAGGGTTGCGATGTCATGAAAGTGAATTATGGATATCACGGATCATTTTAAGCCTGATTATCTGAATTTGATCGGAAGTAGTCTGTGTTCTTTTTGATTAAAGATATTTTATCTCGCTTTATGTTTGTATATTTTTAAACTACTAGAAAATATGTTCGTGCGTTGCAACGAGCGTCATATTATTTTATCATAATTAATCAAAAGTTGAAGTCTCATATAATTTCAATTTATATTTTTTTCTTTATGTCTTCATCTGAGGCCTATTTCAGTATTAGGACTGTTGGTTAATTTTTAAACACTCAAAGGATTTTCTGCAAAATAGGTAGACGGAGTGCGGATTAATTTTATAAACACTCAAAGGGTTTTCTGCAAAATAGCCAGGCAGACTACGGGTTAATTTCACAAATACTCAAGGGTTTTTTTTGCAAAATAGCCAGGTAGACGAAAATACTCAAGGGGTTTTCTGCAAAATAGCCAGGCAGACTACGGGTTAATTTTATAAACACTCAAAAAGTTTTCTCGCAAAATAGCAAGAAGCGATTAAAATAGCATTGGGACTATATGCCCGTGTGTTGCAACGGACGTCATTTTATTTTATCATAATTAATCCAAAGTGAAGTCTCATGTAATTCTAATTTTTTTATGTCTTCACCCGAGACCTATTTCAAGATTGGGACTATGGGTTAATTTTATAAACACTTAAGGGGTTTTCCGTAAAATAGCCAGTGGATGTGGGTTAATTTTATAAACCCTCAAGGGTTTTCTGTAAAATAGCCAGGCAGACTATGGGTTAATTTCACAAATACTCAGGGGTTTTCTGCAAAATATCCAGGCAGACGAAAATACTCAACGGGTTTTCTGCAAAATAGCCACACGGACTGCGGGTTAATTTTATAAACACTCGAGGGGTTTTCTACAAAATTGCTAGGCAGACGAAAATAGCATTGGGACTATATGCCCGTATGTTGCAACGGGCGTTATTTTATTTTATCATAATTATTCCAAAGTTGAAGTCCGATGTAATTCTAATTTATATTTTTATGTCTTCACGTAAGACATATTTTAGCATTGTGACTATGGGTTAATTTTATAAACACTTAAGGGGTTTTCTACAAAATAGCCAGACGGACTACGGGTTAATTTTATAAACACTCAAAGGGGTTTCTGCAAAATAGTCAGGCGGACGAAAATTTTGGGTAGAAACATTACTTGCTTTATAATAGTTATATTACATACTATATATAATATAGATATATAGATATAGATAGATAGATTATAGATTATGGATATAGATTATAGATTATAGATTATAGATATGTGACCTACATAGGGAACATAATTTACAATTGACGAGATTATATATATATTTATCGTGTCATATTTTTCCCTACCCGTCTACATGTGACTCCTGTCCACCGAATTACACACAGAAACAAAAAGACACACTAATCCATCCATGCATGTTTTGTGGTAACAACAGCATATTTGGTTTTGCTACGTGATCCACGACGTATATACGAAGACCGTGCGTGAGCGGCGGCAAGAGCACCGGGCCCTTGGTGCAGCGGGGACTACGGGTTAATTTCAGGAAAAAACTTAAGGGGTTTTTTTAAAATAGCCAGGCAGAACAAATTTTTGGGTGAAAACACTACTTTCTTTATAGATATAGATAATATATATTAGCAAAATGCTTGTGTGTTGCAACGGGACGACGATGCGGGAAGGGAAGCAGGCGGAGGCGGAGGACGAAGGTTCAGGCGGCGGTGCGGGAGCTCCGAGCGGCAACGGTCCGTGCGTTGCAACGGGACGACGACACAGGGAGGAAAGCAAGTGGAGGGCAAAGGTCCAGGCGGCGGCGTGGGAGCTTCGAGCGACGATGGGGAGAGGGGCGCATGCGCGGCGTGGATGAGGACGGAAGAGAGGGATGCAGGAGGTCTTTTTTCATCCAAGCCCTTCTTTTATTTTCAGTATTAGGACTATGGGTTAATTTTATAAACACTCAAGGAGTTTTCTACAAAATAGCCCATTTTTCTTCTTTAAGTGGGTTTTTTTAAAATAACCAGGCGTACTACGGGTTAATTTTGAAAAAACTCAAAGAGTTTTCTGCAAAATAGTCATGCAAAACAAAATTTGGATGGAAACACTACTTGCTTTATAAATAGTTAAATATGTTTTTGCATACATTAGATATTTAAAGTATAATTAATTAAATTTAATGTTCAATTCTTTTCTTACGTTTATATACGGACAGACATATAAAATATATACATATATACATGATTGTAATTGTAATACAAATAGTTATAATATTGTCTCAATACGATCTAACAGCTTATATTCTTTTTTCGATTATATGATAATTTATAAGATATCAGAGCAAATAGAATGCATTATTTTTACTCGTCTTCATAGTTACAATAAAATAATAGATAGATATGAAGGAGAGTATATTTCAAGCTACGAGTGGATCGAAAGGATTTTGAGACATATTGAAAGGAATTATGGAAAAGTTTAAATATTTTTCTTGTTTTAAAGAAGCCCTCGACATAAAAACTGATACAAGGATTTGATTATATTTATTTTAAAGACAAATATCATGTTTTACTTGTGATCAATAACTTTCTCATGCTCACCATGGTAGAATAAGCATAATAAGAGCTATCAACATTTATAAAGTATATAAAGATACTAATGATCAGTCATGTTATGATTTATCTAGGCGTTTTTTAAAAATTCTTACGTCCGTCATTACCCTTGATAAAATATTGAGATTGTAACTTATCAATGATGGGAAAAAACCTAAAACACACTGATAAAACAAATGAAAAGCCCAACAACGACTTTGACTTTACGAAGACTCCCTTTGGGATTATTAAAGTGTTAACGACCAAATTTGGTAAGTAAATTTCCGAGTCTGAAACAAGATTGAAGCGGAATCGAAGGAAACGTGCGATCCTCGGAAACAGAGGCTACGTCGGCTAAGTCCGAATCGGCTACGGAGTCAGTCGGCTGAGTCCGAATCGGATCAGGATAGCCGATTCCGATTGGGAGCAAGAGATGGAGCCAATCTCAGAACGGAAACTTAGAGGGAAACTTAGAGATAATCATCTATGGATAATGTTCTACAATGACAATTGTATCTTTAAATTAGGATATTTGTATAGTTTCCTTTATAGATAATGTCGATTTGTTTAGAAATATTTGTAATCTAATCTGTAATAGGAGTCATGTCTCTTACGGGATCGTTGTATATCCGGGTATAAATATGACCCGAGACCTTGTAAAAACATATAACACATATCAATACAACTTCAGCGCATCACCAAACCTTTCGTTTTCACTCTTTCGACGAGTTCTTACCTCGTTCTCGGGCTGCATCAGGTTTCAATCTCCCAAACAAGGTAATTTCTTGTTACAAGTGGTTTGTGTTATCGGGGTTAGTGCTTTTATCGTCATAATACTCTGATCTGGATATTATAAACTGCTTAAACTACCATATGCAACATATAATCTAGATCAATGTCTAGATCTATCTCTCAATCAGCTAATGTCTTCCTGAAGATAGCAGCCGAGAGAGCTAGACCCAGGGGTTGATTTAGTTTATATGGCGTATCCACCATCTCGAGGAATTCTCATTAGCCTATATAGATCTCGTGCTTCTTTTTGTATTTAATGTTGCATCATTCTGATCTATTAAATCGCTTTTAGAATCATATAGATCTGTTCGGCTCAATGATTATTATTAGAGATAGTGCCGGGGTTTCAGCCGGTCTTACCTGTTTTAGCCATCTTTTATGTATTATTACTGTTAGATGTGTTAAAACCATCTTTTATATTAAGATCTTAATCTATTTAAATATACTAAGCCCGGTATCAATCTGTTAAGTCACGTTAACAGCCGATTGATCCTGGTTTAGTGCATTTAGCTCTAGTTAACATCTTCGTATAAAATATATCGGAGTACTAGCCAATTTACATTAGATCTACGACATCGGCTAAGCTATAAATATATGTAATTAGTATTCTGGTGTGTTTTTGATATAAGTGATTTATACTGTCTCGGTGTACTACCGATCTATCCCAATCACTTAGTCTAAATGCACCTTGGAATGGAATTATGTATTATGAATATCTATAGCCGATCGAGTATAATCTACTATTAACTTAATCGCTTGTTCTTTGTTTCTTGTTGGTTGTAGGATCAAACTGTTAACACTGGAATTTGGTAATGGGGTTCCTAAGTCCTAAGAAGGCAGAGTGGAATCGGATCGGCTGAAGGCAAGAGTCGTATCGGCTAAAAGAGTAATCGGCTGAAGGCAGGAGTCGTATCGGTTGAAAGAGTGATCGGCTGCAGGGCTGGTCGGCTGAGGATGGATTGAATGGAACAGCCGATAGCCGATTCCGAGTTCAGAAGAGATGAAACCATGTCCAACGTAGAAACTTGAAGATAAGTGGAGATTCGGTTGTTAATTGCGCGTTCAAAGATATTGCCACTTATGGATAGAGTCCTGTAACGGCAATTGTATCTGTAATTTAGGAGTTTGTTAAATTGTTAGTTGCAATACATTATAGATCCCGCTAGGGATGATATGATGTTTTAAAAAAGTAGTTTAGATAGAGTCTGAAGTTGTTACAAATATTTGTATCTTGGGTATAAATAGGACCCGAGACCCTCTGTATGAGAACGATTCAATCAATCTAATCTTCGGCGCATCGCCATCCTTTTCCTTTTGGACGAACACCCTGTTTAGCTTTGGGCTGCATAGTCTCGATCCCCAAACTCAGATAAATGTTTGTCATTAGTGGTGAGATTACTTGTTTCTGATGCTTCCATCGCAATGACACATTGGATTCAATAGTTTTACTGCGACATATATCATATAGTGCATATGAACCGATTCGGTGCTCAGATATATCTTGTAGTTGACTCATCTTGTCGAGAGTATGTAGTCAACAAAGCTAGGTCTAAGGGCTGGTTGGTTCGTATGTAATATCTACCATCTCACGGAGTGTAAGTCGAAAGTAATAGATTGGATGTTTCTTTTGATACTTAATGCTGCATCAAGACTGAACTATTGAGTCGTCTCGTCAGTAATCTATTCTTTTGGACTTACATTATCTGGAGATAGCGTCGGGGTTTCAGCCGACCTTATTCACCCTAATGTGTTTCTTTTAACGTAATTGTTATTAGATCTTTAATAGGGTTATCTTTTATGTCTAGATTGTGCTTGCTTACATCTTTGATCTAGGAATATTACGTCTGCACGAGATTCGCTGGAGTACCAGCCGATTTGATGCTAGTTTCCCAGCATCGGCTGGTCCGTTGATCTGTATATTTATTATTCTTCGTTATATTTGGATCGGACGACTGATGATCGTCTCGGCATGGCCGATATGTTTGGTCGCTTGGCCCAAATATGGTCTGGAATAACATATATACGTTCATGGATTTCCTTGGCCGATCCCGCGGGGGCTTGACCTAACGCTTAACGAACACTTCCTTGTTTTTTTCTTGTTGATTAGCAGATCAAATCAACTGGCATGCTCTACACATTGTAGGCAGCTAAGAAGGACCTGCACTAGAGTCAAGCAGATCTCCCAGGCCAGCGCGTGAGAGAGATTTCTTGTCAACACAAACCAACTGACACACCCGCACAATCATCAAAGGAGACCAATTTTGGACCTGCACTAGAGTTAAGCAGATCTCCCAGGCCAGCGCGTGGGAAACTTTTCTCATCAACACGCTTTTGGCACGCCCGGTGGGACCATTGCCACGTCCAAGTCTAGTACGATGGTGAATATGAAGACCCCGGAGCTGGACCAGGAGAACATCATCCCTATGACCATGGACAAGTTGTCGGCTGAACAGCAAGCCGACTATCTGCAGATGGTTGAACAATTGCAGTCTCATTATTTGCAATCCTTTACCCAGACCATATCGGGGATGATCGTTCAAAAGTACAAAGTTGTGATCCCCGAAGACTTTGACTCTGGAGCCACCTCCAACGAAGACAAGGGGAAAAAGAAGGTTGAAGACATCAAGCAGGAGCATGATGATTCAGGGCTGCACATGCTCCAGGATCGAATCGACTTGGTTGTCTACCATGCGCTCGTCAACCAGTCAGTGATACTGGTGAATACGTTGAACAACATGATCAGCACTGTGGTTGACTCAAGGATAGCCGAGCAATTGCCAAGGGGGCCGACCTATTTCCCTGATGGCCGATTCACACCTTATAGGACTCTGTTGACGCATGGATCATCAATTCCTCCACTGGGACAACCGACTCCTCCAGGGGAGCCCCTATTTAGCCGAATATACAATCATCAGCTGCAAAACCAACGCCCAAGCTTCTGACTAGGCAACAACCTCAGCATCAGGGCCATGGAATCCCAGTACTAGCTCAGGAGCAGGTGGAGAACATATTCAGCACTAATCGGCAATCTCTCATACACAAAGTGTCGGTTGGCAATTACACGCTAGACCCACCTCACAACTCCAGCGGTGCTCGACCTCCCCCTGAGCAGCAGCCTCCGTTGATACCACACCCGCCTCCTGCCGTGAATCAAGTCCAACATCAATACCCAGGGGGCAACTACGAGCAATACTGCCAACCTCATTCACCGCAGATGCAGTATCAACAGGCTCCCATGCAATATGAGTAGTACGAGCCGATATCGCAAGTACAAGCTGAAGAAAACAAGCCTTGGGCCGATCTGATCGCAGATGTCATGCGTGACCAGTTCGGTCTCAAGCCGAAGGACTCCGGCAACATCTACCGCTACCCATATCCAGAATACTTTGAGAGAGTGCCCCTGCCAAACCTGTACAAGGTGCTAGATTTTTCAAAGTTCTCCGGGCAAGATAATGTGTCGACCTACGAACATGTCAGTCGATTCCTGGCTCAATGCGGCGAAGCATCGTCTACGGGCGCACTCAGAGTGCGTTTGTTCCCACTCTCTCTCTCTCTCGGGATCGGCCTTTACATGGTTTTCAGCACTACCCTACAACTCGGTACAGAATTGGGCCGATCTCGAGAAGCAGTTTCACAACTACTTTTACTTCGACACGCACGAGATGAAGCTGTCGGACCTCACCAGCATCAGACAAAGGCATGAAGAATTGGTTCAGGACTACATCCAGCGTTTCAGGGATATGAGGAACCGATGTTATAGCCTGGTGCTATCAGACTCGCAACTAGGGTTCCATGGCCTCTTGGCCCCCATCAGGGAAATGTTTTCGGCTCAGGACTTTGAGAGCTTGGCCCACTTGGCCCAAAAGGTGACGGCCCACGAGCAACATTTCCAAGAATCCAAGAAGGCCTTCAAGAAAGTTAGCCACGTCGCTTACACATCGGACTCCGACTCAAGCGATAGCAACACAGAGGTGGCAACAACCGAGTGGACCGAAACAAGAAGGCAATAACGTGTCGGTGGTGAAGAAATCGGCTAAGAAGGAGAGATATGACTTCGACATCACCAAAGCCGATAGGATCTTCGATCTACTACTACGGGAGAAGCAAATACAGCTTCCGGCCAACCACGTCATCCCATCAGCCGAGGAGCTCAAGAAAAAGAAATGTTGTAAGCGGCACAACACCACCTCCCACAGCACTAACGATCGCAAAGTCTTTCGCCAAAGAAATTCATCGGCCATAGAAGCGGGAAGATCAAGTTTGAAGAATCGGCTAAGCCAATGAAGGTCGATGGCAACCCCTTTCTCGTCAACACGGTCTATGCTAGTCCAAGGCAAGCTGATCGGTAGCACAGAATGACAGACAACTTAGTCGGGTCCCAACAGGGATGTGGACAAGAAAGGACTGGCACAGACTACCAGGAGCACCCCGAGAAGCCAATGAAACTCAATTCATTTCCCATTAACATGGTGTGTGCCAAATCGCCGGTCTGCCGATCCTCGTGTCATGCTCCGCTTTTCTCCCTAGCCTAAAAATCACCTGTGGTAAAATCGTGCAAAAGAAATCGTCGAAAAAGATAAAGAAGACAAACTCCAAAACTAAAATTCATTTAATAACCAGAAATGGGTTGGTGGAATTTTTCTTAAATTCCTCGTGTCAAAATACGCTAATAGGATTTGTATCAGAATTTTCAGAGCACCGGAAGCAATTTTAAAAAATTAATTTAGGCTAACTGGAATTAAATTCCTAATGAAAAAGGGCTTTTCCTTTTTCTTTTTCCCTTTTTCTCTTTTTCCTTCTTTTTCTCCTTCCCGTGGGCCTTTGGCCCACTCTCCCCTCCTTTTTCCCGCCGGCCCACCGCCTCCTTCCCTCCCCTTTCGGCCCAGCCGGTCAGCCCATCACCACCCCTCCCTTTCTCTCTCCTTCCCTCCTCCCCTATGGGCCGGCCCAAGCTTCCTCTAGCCACCGGCGCAAAAGTCTAGATCCCCTCCCCTCGGGTTGGGGGCAATGACAGGCGGGTCCCGCTTGTCATCCCCAACCTCAAGCCATCCTCATGCAACAGAACCAGCCGCATCTCTCGTGCGCGCGCGCAAGCCCACGTCACACCTCCACCCGGCCATGTTTCGCTCCCCTACCCGCATCACCCCGCGTTCCCGGGCCACCTCTCGCACTCTCCCACCTTTTCCCCTTTTTCGCCGCTTGTGCGCACCGGAACGCCCACCTTTCGAAATTCGAGTTGCCGCTTATTCACCCACGTTTCACGCCGCGTTCCCGCTTCCCCCGGCCACGTCCGAACCGCCTCTTCCCCTATAAAGCTTCCCCGAGCACCGACACACTCTTTCCTTTCGCATTCGCCCGCAACCGAGCCCTCTCACGATCCCGCACCGTGCACCGCCAAATCACCGCCGTCGAGCTCCGCTTCCGGCCCCGTTCCGGCCAAACCACCGCGCATCTCACCAATCCCGCACCACCATCGCCTTCACCAACTCTGGGAACACCCTCTCCACCACTTTTCCCCAAAATTCCGCCGCCGCATTGTGCCGTCGCCGTCTCCTACTTCGTCTTCGGCCGCCGATGAGAACAGCTTTTCCTCTCTCTCCACTTTTCTCTCTCTCCGTGCCGTGCCGACTCTTGCCGTGTGCCGCCATCCTCCGGGCCGGATGCGCGGCGCGCGAGCCGCCCCGTCGCCCGCCGTGCGCCGCCTCCTCTCCACCGTCGGCCGTGCGCTGCCGCCCGGGCGCGTGCACGCGTCTTGCCGAGCCGGCCGTGCGCCGTTGCCTTCGGGCATGTGCGCGCGCGCCGAGCCAGCCGTGCGCCACGGCCTTTTGCCGCGTGTGCCGTCGCGTCGCCGCCTCAAGACCGTGCGCACCATTGCGTCGCCGGCGCTCCACCGTCGTGTCATGGCGGCGTTCGCGCGATCCGCGCGTGCGCCGCCGCCGCCGCGAGCCGCTCGCGCAGCCCGTGCACGCCGCGGTCGTCGCCCGTCTCCCGCCGGTCGCGCCACCGCTCTTCTGCCCGTCGGCTAGCCCCCCCGTGCGGCCTTGGCCGGCTGGCAAGGCCGACCGAGCCGCCTGTGCTGGCCCCCATTCCCTTGTGCCTTACCCGAGCCGGCCAATCCGGTGCCGCCACGTGGCACACCTCCTCCCGTAGCTCGGTGGACCAAGTCCACCGTGCTCCCTCCTCTCTCTTGCGTCACTGTGTCATGGGCCCCGCTGGTCAGCGCCGCTCCACGTGACGTCAGCCCTAGGGTGCTTGCGTCGTAAATCGTGTTTTTCTTTTTCTTAATTAGTAAAAAGGCTGAAACTTGTAAAAATCACAGAAAATTCATTTGAACTCCGTTTGAGTCTGTTCAAGTTGCAATGGATTCATAAAAATGTCTAGAACACATTAAAAATAGTTTAGTTTTCTGTTTCAGTAGTATAATAGCATATTTTTAATATGCTTTGTTTATCAGTAGATTTTGGTTTCGAGGACGCTTCCGTGTATTTTGATGTAGTCGCTGAAGTTTAGTCAGAGCAGGACCAAGGCAAGTCATCTTTCATTGATCATGTTGTACCCATTTTATAAATTATTCTCGCTTTATCTGTTAAATTGCATTGTTTTATAATATAATCGGGATGGGACCTATAGTACTCAGCTTAGGTCGTTTACCCTACTTTATTGATTACCTGGGAATTAATCTGACTAGTTTCAGACTTAGGACATGCTTAGCTTGCTTAGTACCACTAGATCATTAATGGGAGAATTATTTTACTAGATTTTATTCATATGAAATGATGGTCTTAGACCGAAGATGTCGTTGGCAAAGAATAACGGTTAATTAAAACTTGACTAAATGGTGGGCTGTGGATGCACGGTTTTGCAAGATGCACCCATGGCAATTGAGGACCGGTTCGCGGGAAACCCTGGGAGAATTATTAGTGCGTACCACAAGCCAGCATGGGTAACGACTGGGCTTGTAGTGTAGCTTTCCCTGGCTAACGCATCCAGGCAAGGGTGAGCGTGATGGAATGCGGATGGACCGGGCAAGGTGTATGCGGCTGCCGGGTTCACCTAGGCACGAGAGGGGGCTGCCTACCTTGGATATAAAGGTAGGGGCGAAACCTGACGTGTGGTGTCGCTTGGTCAGGGAGAGGGTTATGCGAATGGTCCTGTCACAGACTCCTTTTCGATATATCGTGGTGGCATGTCGACACACAGGAACGTGTTGTGGGGCTGTGTCTTGTGGGTACAGACGTACACCTCTGATCAGAGTTAGAAACTATTCGAATAGCCACGCCCGAGGTTATGAGCTGTCGACCAGATTCACCGTGATTAGTCCCACTAATGATAATAACCTGATTCAGTGGAATTGGATAGAATAGTTGGAGGGATCGGGCCTAACTCAACATGGTTTAGCGTTGAGCACAGATGATTAATATTGTTTAATTACATTTAATTACTGTTTTTACCATATTCAACTTAGCTTTGTGAAATGCCTGCTTTGTGCAAAAGTTAACCCCTAGCCTTCCCTTGAAATTACCCTGCATCATACCTCCTTTCGGTATGACTTGCTGAGTACGGTGGTTGTACTCAGTCTTGCTTCCTTTTCCCCCACCTCAGAGCTGGAGGATGACGCTGCAGTTGAGTTCGCCGATGAGTAGGCTTGTCGCTGCCATCAAGGGATGCCTGTGGAGTGGAGTCGCCGTGCCGCAAGCGTCGGAGCTTAGTTCTTAGGTTTATTTTTCCTTTCCGCTACATTGTAAGACTTCTATATGTTTCTAAGACGTGGATCTGTATATACAATTTGTCATATGTGTATCCCTGGCTGGTCCTGGACAGGGTGTTTAATACACATTCAGCTTCGAAAGTTCCGATAGGAATTTCTGGGCGTGACAAGTTGGTATCAGGGCCGACCTTGACCGTAGGATAAGCCAAATGGAAAACCCTAAGAGCCCTCTGAAACTCTTTCATATGCATTTACCCTCTTTCAATTGGAGTTGTTTTGGGAAAAATTTGGGGTTCTCGTTTCGCGGGAAAAATCTTAATCTTTCTTCGAACTGGATTTTTTCGAGTATGGTCAGTCTAGGGTTTTAGAAATTTTCCTAGACAGGATCTGAGTCGGAGTGAATTTTATTCAACAGTCGTTTGGGAATCGTCGGGACTATGCATTAAGTCGCGTCTAGGCTTTGCGGGCTGCAAGTTTTCATGCTTCTTGTTATTATTATGTAACTATTTCACTCATTAATTTATTGCTTAGTAGGGTCTATAGTATTTTATTTGCGATCATGTTAAAACATTCCATGAATTAAAAATATGCTTCTTACTTGGCTATTTACTTGAGTCTTTATTGCTTTATTTAATTTGGATCTGAGCATGCATTGATTCCCCCTCCTTTGTCTTCTATAAATGGCAGGCCTTCCCCCGACGCACCACGGTCAGGGCCTTGGAGATTTCGTGGCAGAGCTGAGTAAGATGACGTTCCTGGTCGGGTACCCCAGCCTCCCCGAGTACACCAAGATCCGCCGCCTCAACGGCGAGTTCCCGCACCGTGTCAGCTTGGAGGTGCACGGCATTCCCACTGTGTTGCCTAACATGGTGGTGGAGGCCTCCGGAGGCACTTTCAAGCACGCTTGTTAGGAGGCTGCCTACCTGATGCTCACCAGACTCCGGGAGCACCACGACGTTGACTTCCGCCACACCGCCTACCGCTACCACCCCAGACGTGGCGACTACGACCATACCAGCTCTTTCCGCTCAACCATGTCGGAGAATGACACGACGTTCGGGCGGATGTGCACAGTCCTGCAGGGGTTGGACACATTGCACGCTGATCTGCATAGGGAAGCCAAGGCCCTTAATGATCAGAAGTTGGTGGAGATTGTGAGGCTGAAGGATGAGGTGGCTCGCTGTTAATGAGAAATTTCTCTCACGCGCTGGCCTGGGAGATCTGCTTAACTCCATTGCAGGTCCTTCTCAACTACCTATGCTGTTCAAGGCATGCCAGTTGGTTTGATCTGTTAACCAACAAGAAAAATAGAGATATATGCATTAAGTATTAAATTAGATCCTACTGGATCGGCTGCAGGAGTCAATTTACATATATATTCTATTCCGAAGTGTATTTAAACCAAGTGACTAGAATAGATCGGCTACACCGAGACAATATTAGCCACTTGACCCAAACATACAACGGAATAATAAATATATGCTTTAACAATCTTAGCCGATGTCATAAGTCCAACTGTGAATCGGCTAATACTCTGATTTATCTTATAAAAAGATATTGATCTGGACTAAATGAGCTAAACCTAGATCAGTCGGCTGTCGGCTGAAGTTGACAAACTGATTCTGGCTTAGAGCATTTAACTAGAGCAAGATCTTAATATAAGAGGCGGTTTTAATAAACTTGATAGCAAATATCAAAAGGACATTAAAACAGATAAGGCCGGCTGAAACCCCGGTACTGTCTCTAAGCATATACATCTAGCCGAATAGATCATGAAAGCTCTAAAAACGACTTAATAATTCAACACTGATGCAACATTAAGTATACAAAGAACAGTCTGATCTACTGTAGCTGATGTAAATACCTTGAGACGGTGGATATCGCATATAATTTAGGCCAACCTTTAGATCTAGCTCTATCGGCTGCTGATTCTTGACAGAAACAAGCCGATGACGAGACAGATCTAAACATTGTTCTAGATTATATGCAATATATGATAACTAGCGCAGCATAAATCATCGAATTTAGAGTGTCATAACGATGGAAGCACTAAATTCGACGAGATACACCACTAATGACAAACATTTACCTGAACTTGGGGATCGAAATTATGTAGCCCGAAGCCGGATCAGTTGTTCGTCTGAAGAAAAGGAGGCGATGTGCCGAAGGTTGCATTGATTGTGTGTTATATTTTTACAGGGGTCTCGGGTCCTATTTATACCCAAGTACAACAAAGACCGCGCTAAACATGGCTGCAACTAACTACTATATCTATACAAAAAAAGCACGGGAAACAATCCTTTGCCGCCTTTACAATAGGGTTATCCCTAAACAAATCTCTAATTTACATACATTCGCCGTTATGGGACTTTATCCCTAGATGGCAATATCTCATAACGCGTAATTTGGAAACCGAATCTTCTATTTTATCTTCAAAGATCTGCATCAGAAACGGCTTCGACTTCTCTGAACTTGGAATCGGCTATCGGCTATTCTTGTCCGATTCAACCTTAGCCAAATGGCTTCACAGCCGATCGCATCTTAGCCGACCCGGCCTTTGTTTCTCCGTCAAACCAGCCGATCCGATTCTGCTTCAACTTCAGCTAGGACTTAGGGATTTGGTTACCAAATTTAGCTGTTAACACTCACCTCAAGAGGGAGAATGCGATTCTCCAAGGCCGCTCGCCACCCAGGGTGCTAGGCTCCGCACCACTCCGAGGAAGACTACCACAGCTCCTGTGCGCATCCAGCTTGCGCACCGGAACCCTCCTTCAGCACCAAAGTTGCTCCCCGTGTTCGTGCCGCCACCGCCTCCTCCTTCACCAACTCAGGCGCCAGTGCTGACCTTCGCTCCAGTGTCCGCAGCAGCAGAGGAGGTTGGTTGTCCGCGACGCCCAGCCCCTCCACCTAGCTCGTCAACGTCACCGGCAGTAGCGGCTCCGGCGCAGCGCGGCTCGGGCGGTGGCGGCTCCGGTGGCGGTTCCGGTGGCACTAAGCCAGGGGCGGTGGAGAGATGTACCTGTTGGACTCCCGCAGCCGCTCAGAGGAGGTCGGAGACGAGCCTGAGTCCGACTTCGACTCCACCGACCGCAGGAGCCGTTCCGAGCACTAGGACGTCACCCTAGTTTCTCGTTTTCCTTAGTCGTTGCTTGGTAGTTGTGTGCATAGGTGTGTTTGCTTGTGGGATAGTCGGCAGACCTTACCAATTGGTTGTGTTATGGCTGCCATTAATTAGGAGTTGAACTGTTTTTCTTTCCGTAATGTTTAAATTTAGACCAGTATAATTTATAATAAAGTTTAGGATTCTGAGCAGTCTGTTTTTCTTCTTGTCTTTCTTTTTCCTTCTGTTCGCCCTCTCCAGATGGTGAACACCAGTCCTCTCAACGGGAATGTCAACAACAGCGAGGATCAAAACGGAGGCAACAACCTCAACGGGGCTACAGGCAACGGTCCTCCTTCGCCGCCAGAGAACCCGACGCTCGCCCAAGTCTTTGAAACTCAGGCTCAGATGATGGCTGCCATGATGCAGCAGATGCAGCAGCAACATTAGCAGATGCAACAACAGATGCTCCAACAACTGCAGCAGCAACAAGCTTAACAACCGCAATAGCAGGCAGCTGGTCCACACCCGCCACTCCAGTCCAAGCTACCTGAGTTTCTCCAAGTCCGCCCTCCTACCTTCTCGAGCACCACCAACCCCATGGAGGCAAACGACTGGCTCCATGCCATCGAGAAGAAGCTTAACCTCCTGCAGTACAACGACTAGGAGAAGGTGGCGTTCGCCACTCATTAGCTTCAGGGTCCCGCTTCGGCATGGTGGGACAACCATCTGATGACTCGCTCGGCAGGGACGAAGGTTACTTGGGCAGAGTTTTGCCGTAGCTTCCGGAAGGCGCAAGTCCCTGACAGAATTGTGGCACAAAAGAAGAGGGAATTTTGAGCCTTGAATCAAGGCAATCTAACAGTGACGGAATACCTGCATGAGTTCAATCGCCTCGCGCGCTACGCACCGAAAGATGTGCGCAGACGCCGAGAGGCAGGACAAGTTTCTGGCCGGTCTTGATGATGAATTAACAAACCAACTAATCTCGGGTGACTACGTCGACTTTGAGAAACTGGTTGACAAGGCCATCCGCCAGGAAGACCAGCCGAACAAAATGGACCGCAAAAGGAAGGCAACCCAGTTCCGGTCGAACCAAGGGAACAACCAGCGACCCCGCTTCATGCCAGGGCAGCAAGGTGGACCCTCCACCATGGTTGTCCATCAACACCACCCATTTCACTAGGGGAACTTCCATCACAACCCCAACTTCAGTCGTGGTAGCAACAGCAACAGTGGTGGCCAGCCCCACCGAAACTCTGCTCCGCGGCTGTAACATCCTGAAAATCAAGGAATTTAAAACCGGGAATCAAAAATCAGAACTTACAAAAACCTTTTGATTGTTGCTTCTTGATCGAGTTTTCGCTTCTTATTTGCCAGCTTGGTTGCATAAATTTATACGCGAGCGATTCATCTCGGTGTTTGTGAAAAACCAAACGATTCGAATTTCTGCTCCGAGAAAATTTTCGGAGTTTAGAATTGGGAGCAAAAAATTATTTACGTGATTGAGTAATATTAATTAGTGAAAAAGAAAAAAATGAGTAATAAAATATTTTAGGATATATATATGAAATCCAGAAATTTATTTGAATCAAAATCACATTTTGTGGAATTGAGGAAAAGGATTAAATTAATTATGTAAAATATATTTTTAAAATAATAAAAGTGGGTAAAAAGGTTGGACATATATTTTACAACTTATTTTTAGATGTTTTATATTTTATTTTGAATTTTGGGGGTGAAAGGAAATAAAATTGGGAAAATAGGAAATTTAATTCGGGAAAATCGGAAAAGTCACTATTCATTGCGCGCCACCGTTCGACGCCGTACCCGGACCCCGACCGCCTTGCCACCGTGCGCCGCGCGTCACTCGCCGTACCGGGGCCTCGTGCATGCACGTTCTCGCCGCGTCACCCTCCTGCGCGCACAGAGTCGCCGTACGCCGCGCGTCGCCACGGCCGTCGCCCGCGTCACCCCGAACGTCGCACGCGGCAGATCCGTATGCCGTCGCTCGCGTCACCACGCCCCGCAGCACCCGCCATACCGCGCCCACGCGGCCCGGCTCGCTGCGCACCCCGCGCCTCGGCCGCCGCTCGCGCGCGCCGCGCCGCCGCCCGCGCGACCCCATCGCCGCGCGTCACCACGCCGTCCGCGCGACCACACCGACGTGGATGGCTATAAATAGGACTCCTCGGCCGAAACTCAAAATACAAAACTTGTTCCTTATCTTCTCACCTAGCTTCCTCCCAAATTTCCCTAAATTCTATCCACCGCATTGCGCGAATTTTGAAAAATACCCGAGGAATCCTAACTCGCCTACCCGAAGCAAAACTCAGGAATTCGTCGTTCTCGGTTGATTGCTGCTCAAATTAAAGGTATCATCGTAATCCTCACATCAAGAGCTTCATTTCCCCTAACTTTTTTGGACCAAAAGGTCATCGGAGGCCACCGCCGGTGAGCCGCCGTGTTTCCTCTGTTCGGCCGCCGCCGCGCGCACACGTCGCCAGGCCAATGCCGTGCTTCTCCGGCCAAATGCTTGCCATAGATAGCTCCCCCGCACCTGGTAGATGCTCCCAAGTCCCTTGGTTAGGTCGTGCCATTGCCGGAATAACACGGCGACGAGCGTCGCCGCCGCCACGGCCACCTCACCGTCGCCGGCCCGTTCCGCCGCCTCTCCGACCCGGGCGAGCCGTGAAACAAAGCCCCCGTAGCCCCTAGATGGTGTAGGCCCCTTTGCCCCTTGAGCCGGCCCTCCCTCGCCGCCGTTCGCCTTTTCTTCCGTCGGTCGCCGGCGCTAACAGAGAAGAACAGAGGGGGAAGGAAGCAGGGGAGGGAAAGGAAGGAAAGAAGGAAGAAAATAAAAGAAAGGGGAGAGAAAACAAGAATGGGCGATAGCCTAGTGGAGAGGGTTAGTTGGGCTGTGTGTGAGGTTGCAGGTTCGACCCTTGGCTTTGGCAATTTTTTTTAAAAATTTCTATTTAATTTTTCTATGAGGATTTAAAAGCAAGGATAAGCCTAATAAAATCATAATAAAATTATATTTACCCTTTTGAATTCCTAGGCCCTATTTACAATGAATTTTGCATATAAAGAGATTATTATTTATTCTTTTCCAAAATTCTTTTGCAAATGATTGTAAACTTATAGTCAAACTTCTTAACATATTCCCTCTCCAAAGAAAATTCCTATCTTTTGTGAAATCCATTATTCACCTAAACATTATTATATATATATATATATATAGATGCGGGGAGTTTCTAAACTCAAAAATCCACGTTAGTTATTTGGCATCTAAGCTTCAAGGTTCATCAAATATTTCGAGATCTGGTTATAATTAACCCTAGGACTTCTCGACTCGAGAAATAATTTGATGAAATTGAAAGGTAATCACTTTCTTTTATTAATTGAATCATCAACTCTAGTATTTCTCAAACTGTAAGCATATTAAAATAAATATCGCATCCTTCTTAACAAAATCGGATTCAATACGAAACTTCAAATCCTTATAACCCTTTCGCTCTAACCCGGAGTTCGTCGAAACTCGAGCCTAGGTTCGCATAGAGTCATAGCCTAGTGTTAGGAGCCGCTATTGCGATTTACTTGGTTTTCTTTTGGATCTTACTGGATTCTATTTGAATTCTAATCGAATTCAAATTTGATTTCTCGCACGTACGATTAGCGTCCGAGGAAGGCGTTGAGTACGCAGAAGACCCCAACCAACAAGTGTGCGAGCAAGGCAAGTCAACACATCCCTTTGAACATATTGATCCTACTTTATGAAATGATGTTGTTTTCAATTAGAAATTGCATGCTATACACAAATGAGTACCTATTCTTGATATATCCTGCCTTGATATTGAATACCCTTAGAAATATTCTTTGTAACCTTCGATGTGATACAACCGAAGGTTATCTTCGGTAAAATGCTTAGCCACGCTTATACTAGATTCTTGCATACTCATGATTTTACAAATAAGCCTCGTGCTTGGGCAACTATCTTGGGAAGATGGTTGAAACACGGCAAGTGGAGACATGAGCGCCACGTTGCCTTGATCATGTTGGAAATGGCTTTGATGAAAAATGAAAATACAAAGCAATGTTTTTAGACTGGGGCGGATGGATGGATTTGGGTGGATTCCGGAAAAGGCTAGTACCGTCCCTGGTCAGTTAAGGACCGAGCCATGAGACTACAACTTAGAACAAGCCAGTACAACCGTACTTCTCGAATGGGTATAGACCTAGCTGATTAAATATCCGAGTGGAGGCAGTATCCGAGGGGAGGAAACACTTGGCCCCCGCTACGGCTTCATGGAACAAGGATATGGAATAAGGAACAGTGCAGGGGAAAAACACACCGGAACCCCGATCGAGGGAGAGATACAGTGCGGAAGGAAGGACAAGGAATTCAATCCAACGATCGGCCAAGGGCTCAGTTCGCCATCCAACTCCAGGAAGAGGAAGTCACCAAAATGGACCACAGATGGTACTGGCACGATGATCATCACGAGCACAGTGTGTACCCCTGAAGATGCTGAGGAGAATCCTCGACGTCTAAAGAGGGATGTGCACTGCTTCAACTGTGGAGAGTTAGGCACTATGCCAATGACTGCCTTAGGGCAACTACCGCACCATTTCGCACTCCAACACCTATCCTAGCTGCCCAAAGGAAAAGGAATATGACTTGCTTCAACTGTGAAGAATTTGGGCACTATGCCAACCAATGCCCCAAGCCACACAACACCCCTCCTCTTACCGGTGCCAATGCAACAGCCATAGGTGGCAACCCCAGATCGGGCACCAGCTCAAACAACTAGACAAGAAGTCTGCATCAACTCTGGTCTTGCTTTGGATGGAGTTAAGACAGCAATGAACGTACCCTTTCCCCTTTATATATGAAGATCCTAGACCGATGTTGTTGTGATTGTATTATGTTGTGTGGGACTGTGCATGGCAGTCCGATGTACCCCTCCTATGATGTAACGTTTATGAACTAATATAAAGTCCTATGTTATATTTTAAACGAGTTTATTCCACCATGCTTGTTGTGTGCAAAAGATCACTTAAGAACAACTTGGAGATCACTCAAAAATCGATTAGAACCATGACATTAGTCGATCCAATCATTTACCTCATCTATATTCCTCAGATGGTGCACCGTCGTAGAGCCTCAGCAGCTACGGAGAACCCGCCGGAGCCTAACCCCTCCACCCTAGCGAAAGTCATGGCTTCACAAACCCAACTGCTTCAAGCCATTGCCAACAACCAAGGACAACGCAGAGGATCAAGCCTAGGCGAGTTTATGCGAGCCAAGCCGCCAACGTTCTCCATGGCAGAGGAACCAATGGATGCTGAAGATTGGTTGAGGGTAATAGAGAAGAAGTTGACTCTCGTCCGAGTACGGGAAGCTGACAAAGTCATCTTCGTCACTAATCAGCTGGAAGGTCCCGCAAGTGACTGGTGGGACACCTACAAAGAGACACGGGCAGAAGATGCCGGAGAACCGACATGGGAAGAATTCACGGCTGCCTTCCGTGAAAATTTCGTACCAGCCGCGGTTATGAGGATGAAGAAAAATGAGTTCCGTAGGCTGCGCCAAGGGAACACCACGGTACAAGAGTATCTTAACAAGTTCACGCAGCTTGCCCGTTACGCCACAAGCGATCTGGCAGATGAAGAGGAAAAGATGGACAAGTTTATTGAAGGACTAAACGACGAGTTAAGAGGACCGATGATCGGTCAGGACCATGCTAGCTTTCAGAGCCTCATCAACAAGGTCGTAAGGCTTGAGCATGACCAAAGGATGGTTGAAAACAACCGAAAGAGAAGACTTGCTCTAGCCCGCCCGGTTCAAGGAACGCCCCAGCGACCCAGAGGAGCAACACCAACAAGTTGGAAGCCAGCCGTCACAATGACCAATCATCCCGTTGCACCCGGCAACGCCAGCAGGCCACCTGCCACCCCTTTCCGCTCCCCGGCACCTACCTTGGCGACCCCAAGACTTAAGAACGTGAACTGCTTCAACTGTGGGGAATATGGACATTTCGCCAATCACTGCCCTAAGCCGCGAAACACCCCCGTCCGTACTGGAGCCAACGCCATTGCTGTAAGAGGGACCCCTACCCCGGTACCTGGACGCAGACTGTTCGGGACACCCCAACCGAAGGAGGACACCACTAGAATCCGCCATGGCCAAGTGAACCATGTGCATGCTGAAGAGGCCCAGGAGGACCAGATCGTGCTAATGGGTACGTTCTCCATCCATTCTGCACTAAATTAAAGTTTTGTTTGGTTTCAAAACTTCGCATTCTTTCATAACCTCGAGGACAAGCACCGAACATAATCTACGTCTGGTAGACCTTAAGAGACCCAAAATAGTACATTCACCCAGGAGAGATATAGCTGTACCCCATACCGACACCAATATAGGCCTTACTCTAAAAAGCCAAGCTTGAACTTATTGTTAGGGGGGTAGAGTGACATAACCCCGGACTCTCAGATTGGACACTATGTTAAAGCTAGGTAGAACCGAACCTTCTCTAGATAACCTCTTGACGCCCACCAAAATCACCCGACTGCAATCCTACCAGGATCACCACCGTCTGCAGCTAAAGGTTCCAACAGTTTAGAGCAGCAAGTCTATTATACAACTTAAGGAAATTAGAGACCTACGGAATCCTGCATGCTTGAAGGATGCCCCAAGGATTAAGAGCTGACAACATCATGTTGTCTGAAACAAAAATTGAAGTGGACCACCCTTAGAAACTCGGTGATAGATTCCTGCGTCACTCGGAGCAGCCAATCTATTCGTTGTCCTGTTAAGAAGGAGTCCCATGGATCCATCCTATATGTTTGTATCGACCGACTCCCAATCACGACCCAACCCAAATCTCGGGGACGAGATTTATTGTTAGGGGGGTAGGTTTGTAACATCTTGAAAATCGAGGAATTTAAAACCAGGAATCAAAAATCAGAACTTACAAAAACCTTTTGATTGTTGCTTCTTGATCGAGTTTTCGCTTCTTATTTGCCAGCTTGGTTGCATAAATTTATACGCGAGCGATTCATCTCGGTGTTTGTGAAAAACCAAACGATTCGAATTTCGCTCGAGAAAATTTTCGGAGTTTAGAATTGGGAGCAAAACATTATTTAGGTGATTGAGTAATATTAATTAGTGAAAAAGAAAAAAATGAGTAATAAAATATTTTAGGGTATATATATGAAATCTAGAAATTTATTTGAATCAAAATCACATTTTGTGGAATTGAGGAAAAGGATTAAATTAATTATGTAAAATATATTTTTAAAATAATAAAAGTGGGTAAAAAGGTTGGACATATATTTTACAACTTATTTTTAGATGTTTTATATTTTATTTTGAATTTTGGGGGTGAAAGGAAATAAAATTGGGAAAATAGGAAATTTAATTCGGGAAAATCGGAAAAGTCACTATTCATTACGCGCCACCTGTTTGACGCCGTACCCGGACCCCGGACCGCCTCGCCACCGTGCGCCGCGCGTCACTCGCCATACCAGGGCCTCGTGCACGCACGTTCTCGCCGGCGTCACCCTCATGCGCGCACGAGTCGCCGTGCGTCGCGCGTCGCCACGGTCGTCGCCGCGTCACCCCGAACGTCGCACGGCAGCATCCGTATGCCGTCGCTCGCGTCACCACGCCCCGCACAGCACCCGCCATACCGCGCCACGCCGGCCCGGCCGCTGCGCACCCGCGCCTCGGCCCGCTCGCTCGCGCCGCGCGTCGGTCGGCGCAATCGCCGCGCGTCACCACGCCGTCCGCGCGACCACACCGACGTGGATGGCTATAAATAGGACTCCTCGGCCGAAACTCAAAATACAAAACTTGTTCCTTATCTTCTCACCTAGCTTCCTCCCAAATTTCCCTAAATTCTATCCACCGCATTGCGCGAATTTTGAAAAATACCCGAGGAATCCTAACTCGGCTGCCCGAAGCAAAACTCAGGAATTCGTCGTTCTCGGTTGATTGCTGCTCAAATTAAAGGTATCATCGTAATCCTCACATCAAGAGCTTCATTTCCCCTAACTTTTTTGGACCAAAAGGTCGTCGGAGGCCCACCGCCGGTGAGCCGCCGTGTTTCCTCTATTCGGCCACCGCCGCGCGCACACGTCGCCAGGCCAATGCCGTGCTTCTCCGGCCAAACGCTTGCCATAGATAGCTCCCCCGCACCTGGTAGATGCTCCCAAGTCCCTTGGTTAGGTCGTGCCGTTGCCGGAATAACACGGCGACGAGCGCCGCCGCCGCCACGGCCACCTCACCGTCGTCGGCCCGTTCCGCCGCCTCTCCGGCCCGGGCGAGCCGTGAAACAAAGCCCCCGTAGCCCCTAGATGGTGTAGGCCCCTTTGCCCCTTGAGCCGGCCCTCCCTCGCCGCCGTTCGCCTTTTCTTCCGTCTCGCGCCGCGCTAACGAGAGAAGAACAGAGGGGAAGGAAGCAGGGAGGGAAAGGAAGGAAAGAAGGAAGAAAATAAAAGAAAGGGAGAGAAAACAAGAATGGGCGATAGCCCAGTGGAGAGGGTTAGTTGGCTGTGTGTGAGGTTGCAGGTTCGACCCTTGGCTTTGGCAATTTTTTTTTAAAAATTTCTATTTAATTTTTCTATGAGGATTTAAAAGCAAGGATAAGCCTAGTAAAATCATAATAAAATTATATTTACCCTTTTGAATTCCTAAGCCCTATTTACAATGAATTTTGCATCTTTATAAAGAGATTATTATTTATTCTTTTCCAAAATTCTTTTGCAAATGATTATAAACTTATAGTCAAACTTCTTAACATATTCCCTCTCCAAAGAAAATTCCTATCTTTTGTGAAATCCATTATTCACCTAAACATTATTATATATATATACATATATAGATGCGGGAGTTTCTAAACTCAAAAATCCACGTTAGTTATTTGGCATCTAAGCTTCAAGGTTCATCAAATATTTCGAGATCCGGTTATAATTAACCCTAGGACTTCTCGACTCGAGAAATAATTTGATGAAATTGAAAGGTAATCACTTTCTTTTATTAATTGAATCATCAACTCTAGTATTTCTCAAACTTTAAGCATATTAAAATAAATATCGCATCCTTCTTAACAAAATCGGATTCAATACGAAACTTCAAATCCTTATAACCCTTTCGCTCTAACCCGGAGTTCGTCGAAACTCCAGCCTAGGTTCGCATAGAGTCATAGCCTAGTGTTAGGAGCCGCTATTGCGATTTACTTGGTTTTCTTTTGGATCTTACTGGATTCTATTTGAATTCTAATAGAATTCAAATTTGATTTCTCGCACGTACGATTAGCGTCCGAGGAAGACGTTGAGTACACAGAAGACCCCAACCAACAAGTGTGCGAGCAAGGCAAGTCAACACATCCCTTTGAACATATTGATCCTACTTTGTGAAATGATGTTGTTTTCAATTACAAATTGCATGCTATACACAAATGAGTACCTATTCTTGATATATCCTGCCTTGATATTGAATACCCTTAGAAATATTCTTTGTAACCTTCGATGTGATACAACCGGAGGTTATCTTTGGTAAAATGCTTAGCCACGCTTATACTAGATTCTTGCATACTCATGATTTTACAAATAAGCCTCGTGCTTGGGCAACTATCTTGGGAAGATGGTTGAAACACGGCAAGTGGAGACATGAGCGCCACGTTGCCTTGATCATGTTGGAAATGGCTTTGATGAAAAATGAAAATACAAAGCAATGTTTTTAGACTGGGGCGGATGGATGGATTTGGGTGGATTCCGGAAAAGGCTAGTACCGTCCCTGGTCGGTTAAGGACCGAGCCATGAGACTACAACTTAGAACGAGCCAGTACAACCGTACTTCTCGAATGGGTATAGACCTAGCTGATTAAATATCCGAGCGGAGGCAGTATCCTTGCATAGTAGGTTCAGGTGTTGGCGTTGAGGTAAGGGCTTGCCGGTGGGGGTGTACCACTGGTGGGTGCCTGGATGAAAGTTAAGGGCTTACCGGCAGGGGGTGTACCGCTGGTTGGTACCTGGGCAGAGATCGGGCATGCGATCAACATGAAGAAATGAAGACATGAAGAAAAGGACATGAAGATGGAAAGTTCAAGGATAGAGCAATTCTTTCTCTTACCCCGGAACGCTGAACTCCTCTCACTGCTAGGAAATGACGGCTAGAGTGTATGAGGGCTTAAGTTCATGGAGCGGGTACTGCCAAAGTGAGGTTATCGAAAGGCTTTGCCGTGACCGTCCCATATAGGGGGATGTAAGCTCATTCAATGAGTAGTTGCGGTGTACGGGTAAAGTGTACATCCACTGCAGTGTGAGTTAATCAATCTATTCGAATAGCCGTGCTCGCGGTTAATGAGCGACGTGACAAGTGTTTCCGTGGCTAGACTCATAAATTTTAAAATGATGGGTGGGATTGCATAATGATTTTATGTGTTGGGAAACCAACTTCTCTATCGGAGAAGGGGAAGACACCCCGAAAACCATGACGAATCGGAGGCGGGAAGCTATCCTTGGGATCACAATGGATGGTGGACAGAACCGTCGCCGACTTAATATACTATGGACCTAAAACCTGATCTGGCTAGATGTTAGGTTTGTGAAATGATTTGTGAAAATTGGCTTTGCGCAAATAAACCATAGCCATCCTTTGAATGACCCTATCATGTGCATCATTCCGTGTTGGCTTGCTGAGTACGTTGGGTACTCACCCTTGCTATACGCACAAACCTCCAGATGAAGGAGATGAGGAAGACCCGTACGCATACTACTAGGAGGAATGAAGACAATGGAGCGCAACAGGTCTTAGTCCCCAGTCGTTGCCTGTGGCAATCGGCATGCTGCTGCCTTCCGTCTGCTATCGTATCTAATTTCTGTTTTCGGTTGTATCCGGACCGGTAGGTCCTATATGTATTGGATATTGCCTTCGGGCCTATTGTTGTAATAATTTCGGTGTAAGACTATTCGTGCACTTTGCACCTGATAATTCAGAACTGTATTCGTGGGTACCAAAGTACTCGATCCAGAGATAAGGTACTATGAACACGAATGATTCCCGTCCTCAAAAACGGGGGTCTACAGCGCCCACCAATGGCATCAGCCCCACCAGCTCAACCCAAGAAGGACTTTGGGGGAAAGCCGTTGGTTTGCTTCAACTGCAACGAGCCCGGGCACTTCGCCGACAAGTGTCCAAAGCCCAAGCGCAACACACCCAGGTTCGTTTAAGCAAGGGTCTAACCACGCCACAGCTGAAGAAGCTCAGGCAGCACCAGACGTCATACTGGGTACGTTTCCCGTAAACTCAGTCTCTGCTATAGTTTTGTTCGATTCTGGTGCAACTCATTCCTTCATATGAAAGATATTTGTTGGGGAACATGGGTTAAGAAAAGAGAAACTTGTCACACCGATGCGGATTCACACCCCGGGAAATAGCCTGATGTCAATCAGCTATAGTCCCTCGGTGTCAATAGAAATCCAAATATCACGATTTCTAGTCAATCTCATTCTTCTCAAATCCAAAGACCTAGATGTCATCCTTGGGATGGATTGGTTGACAAGATACAAGGGAGTGATAAACTGCGCGACACACACCTTCATCCTAACCAACCCGGAAGGAGAAGTGGTTATCTTCCAATCTCCGATGCCTCTAGAGCAAGGAGTAAGCCTGAACCAGATTACCAATCAAGATGAGCCAATGGCAGAAAATCAAGAATCCAAGAAACTGGAGGACATACTCGTAGTCCGAGAGTATCCGGAGGTCTTTCCGAAGGATCTCACAACCATGCCGCCAAAAAGGGAGATTGAGTTCCGGATCGACTTGGTACCAGGAACCGCCCCGATCTGTAAGAGACCTTACAGAATGGCTGCCAACGAGATGGCTGAGGTAAAGAAACAGGTCGATGAACAACTATAAAAGGGATACATTCGCCCAAGCATGTCGCCTTGGGGTGCTCCGGTGATATTCGTGGAGAAAAAAGATAAAACCAAGAGGATTTGTGTGGATTATTGAGCACTCAACGAGGTCACTATTAAGAACAAGTACCCGTTACCTTGGATTGATGACTTGTTGGACCAGCTGAAAGGAGCTAAAGTGTTCTCTAAGATAGACCTGTGATCAGGTTATCACCAGTTGCGGATCAAAGAAGAAGGTATCCCAAAAATGGCCTTCATCACTCGCTATGGGTTGTACAAGTGCACCGTCATGTCCTTTGGATTCACTAATGCACCGGCCTTTTTCATGAACCTAATGAACAAGGTGTTCATGGATTTCCTGGATAAGTTTGTTGTGGTCTTTATAGATGACATTCTCATCTACTCAAAGTCTGAGGAAGAATATGAGCAACACCTCTGCCTAGTGCTTGAAAGGTTAAAGGAGCACCAGTTGTAGGCCAAGTTCAGTAAGTGCGACTTTTGGCTCTAGAAAGTTCAGTTCTTGGTCATGTCATAACCGCTCAAGGAGTAGCAGTTGATCCGTCAAATGTGGAGTCAGTTACTAAGTGGACCCCACCGATGACTGTTTCTCAAATCCGAAGTTTTCTTGGACTAGCGGGTTATTATCGTCTGTTCAACAAGAATATCTCTCGAATTGCAAGGCCAATGACATAGTTGTTAAAGAAATACGAAAAGTTCAAGTGGTCTGTCGAGTGCAACAAAAGTTTCGAAGAACTTAAAAAGAAATTGGTCATGACACCGACTCTAACCTTGCCAGATCAAACAAAAGATTTCCAAGTTTATTGTGACGCGTCTCATCATGGGTTAGGATGTGTGTTGATGCAAGACGGAAGAGTGGTTGCATACGCTTCACGCCAGTTGCGACCTCATGAAAGTAACTATCCGATCCATGACTTGGAACTAGCAGCAGTGGTTCACGCCTTAAAGATTTGGCGACACTACCTTATCGGTAACCGCTGCGAAGTCTACACAGACCACAAGAGTCTGAAATACATCTTCACCCAACCAGATCTAAACCTCCATCAGCGAAGGTGGTTGGAATTGATGAAAGACTATGACATGGGAATACACCGTCACCCCGGCAAGGCTAATGTGGTAGCAGACGCCTTGAGTCGGAAGAATTACTGCAACGCCGCTCATTCAGAAGAGATGTGCAGCGAATTGCAAAGGGAATTGGAAAGGTTGAACTCAGGAATCGTTGAACACAGATACGTGGCTGCTCTCGAAGCTCAGCCGACACTCGTGGAGCAAGTCCGTCTAGCTCAAGCTAACGACCCCGACATAGCTGAGCTGAAGAAAAATATGAGGACTGGTAAAGCCAGGGATTTCTCTGAGGATGAACATGGAACAATATGGATGGAAGAAAGATTATGCGTGCCTGAGAACAAGGAGTTAAAAGACCTAATTCTTAGAGAAGCTCACCAAACCCAGTACTCGATTCACCCCGGAAGCACCAAAATGTATCAAGATCTTAAGGAAAAATTTTGGTGGGTCAGCATGAGAAGAGAAATCGCAGAATTCGGTGCCTTGTGTGATGTGTGCCAGCGAGTCGAGGCAGAACATCAGAGACCTGCAGGATTATTGCAACCCCTTAAGATTCTCAAGTGGAAATGGGAAGAAATTGGGATGGACTTCATCACCGGTCTGCCCAGAACTTCCACGGATCATGATTTTGTTTGGGTAATCGTGGACCGACTCACAAAAGTCGCTCACTTCATTCCCGTGCATACAACTTACTCAGGGAAGAAACTAGCAGAGCTTTATTTGGCAAGGATAATGTGTTTGCATGGAGTGCCAAAGAAGATTGTGTCAGATCGAGGGAGTCAATTTACCTCGAAGTTCTGGCAGAAATTGCAAGAAGAATTGGGAACCCGTTTAAACTTCAGCACTACGTACCATCCACAAACTGATGGCCAGACCGAAAGGGTCAATTAGATCTTGGAAGACATGTTGAGAGCTTGTGCACTTGACTTTGGTGGAGCTTGGGATAAGAGTCTACCTTATGCTGAGTTCTCGTACAACAACAGTAATCAAGCGAGTCTTCAAATGGCTCCGTTCGAAGCATTGTATGGTAGAAAGTGCCGCACACCGCTCTTCTGGGATCAAACAGGAGAACGCCAGTTGTTTGGGACTGATGTCTTGAATGAGGCCGAAGAAAAGGTCAGACTGATTCGGGAAAGATTGAAAATCGCCTAGTCTCGTCAGAAAAGCTATGCCGACAACCGTCGAAGAGAGTTAAGCTTTGAGGTTGGAGACCACGTGTACCTTCGTGTCACTCCACTTCGGGGAGTGCACCGTTTCTAGATAAAAGGGAAGTTGGCACCACACTTCATGGGACCTTATCGAATTCTGGAACGCCGCGGAGAAGTTGCCTACCAGTTGGAACTTCCTCCCTCCATGGCAAGCATCCATGATGTGTTTCATGTATCTCAGTTGAAGAAATGCTTGAGAGTGCCTGAGGAGCAAGCAAGTCCCGATCATATTGAGATTCAAGAGGACTTGACCTATGTTGAAAAGCTAGTTCGCATCCTCGACACTAGTGAAAGGAGAACCAAAAATCGAGTCACCAAGTTCTGTCGTGTGCAATGGAGTCACCACTCAGAAGAAGAGGCAACCTAGGAAAGAGAAGATGAGCTGAAGGCCGCCCATCCGCACCTCTTCGCCAGCACCTCCGAATCTCGGGGTCGAGATTCCATTTAAGGAGGGTAGGTTTGTCATGCTCTACTTTTCTCCCTAGCCTAAAAATCACCCGTGGTAAAATCGTGCAAAAGAAATCGTCGAAAAGATAAAGAAGACAAACTCCAAAATTAAAATTCGTTTAATAACCGAAATGGCTTGGTGGAATTTTTCTTAAATTCCCGTGTCAAAATATGCTAATGAGATTTTTATCGAATTTTCAAAGCACCTAAGCAATTTTAAAAATTAATTTAGGCTAACTGGAATTGAATTCCTAAAGGAAAAGGGCTTTTCCTTTTCTTTTCCTTTTTCTCTTTTTCCTTCGTTTTCTCCTTCCGTGGGCCTTCACCCCACTCTCCCCTCCTTTTCCCGCCGGCCCACCACCTCCTAACCTCCCCTTTCGGCCCAGCCGGTCAACCCATCACCACCCCTCCCTTTCTCTCTCCTCCCCTGCTCCCCTATGGGCCAGCCCAAGCTTCCTCTAGCCACCGGCGCAAAAGTCTAGATCCCCTCCCCTCGGGTTGGGGGCAATGACAAACGGGTCCCGCTTGTCATCCCCAACCTCAAGCCATCCTCATGCAACAGAACCAGCCGCATCTCCCGTGCACGCACGCAAGCCCACGTCACACCTCCACCCGGCCACGTTTCGCTCCCCTACCCACGTCACCCCGCAGGCCACCTCCCGCACTCTCCCACCTTTTCCCCCTTTTTCGCCTCTCGTGCGCACCAGAACGCCCGCCTTTCGAAATTCGAGTTGCCGCCCATTCACCCACGTTCCACGCCGCGTTCCTGCTTCCCCGGGCCACGTCCGAGCCGTCTCTTCCCCTATGAAGCTTTCCCGAGCACCGGCACACTCTTTCCTTTCGCATTTGCCCGCAACCGAGCCCCTCGCGATCCCGCACCGTGCGCCGCCCAACCACCGCCGTCGAGCTCCACTTCCGGCCCCGTTCCGGCCAAACCACCGCGCATCTCACCAATCCCGCACCACCATCGCCTTCACCAACTCTGGGAACACCCTCTCCACCGATTTTCCCCAAAATTCCGCCATCGCATCGTGCCGTCGCCGTCTCCTACTTCGTCTTCGGCCGCCGATGAGAACGATTTTCCTCTCCCTCTATTTTTCTCTCTCTCCCGTGCCGTGCAGACTCCGGTCGTGTGCCGCCATCCTCCGGGCCGGATGCGCCGCCGCACGAGCCTTCCCCGTCGCCCCGCCGTGCGCCGACCTCCCTTCTCCACCGTCGGCCGTGAGCCGCGGCCTTCGTGCGCGTGTGTGTTGCACCGAGCCGACCGTGCGTCGCCACCTTCAGGCGCGTGTGCGCCGCGCCGAGCCGGCCGTGCGCCGCGGCCCTTTGCTACGCGTGCCGCCGCGTCGCCGCCCCTCAAGCCCGTGCACGCCGCCGCGTCGCCGGCGCTCCGCCATCGTGCGCGCCGCCGCGTCACCGGTGCTCCGCCGTCGCGCCGTCACCGGCGTTCGCGCAGTCTACCATGCACCGCCATCGCCCGGCAGCACCGCTCGCCGCAGCCCGTGCGCGCCGCCTTCGTCGCCCGTCTCCCACCGATCGCTGCCGTGTGCCGCCGCCCACCGGCCAGCTCGTGCCGTGCCGCCTTGGCCGCCGGCAAGGCCGACCGAGCCGCCCCGTGCAAGCCGCCCCATTCCCTTGTGCCTTACCCGAGCCGGCCAATCCGGTGCCACCACATGACGCACCTCCTCCCCTAGCTCGATGGACCGAGTCCACCGTGCTCTCACGTTACTGTGCCATGGGCCCCGCTGGTCAGCATCGCCCCACGTGACGTCAGCCCTAGGGCGCTTGCGCCGTAAATCGTGTATTTCTTTTTCTTAATTAGTAAAAAGCCTGAAACTTGTAAAAATCACAGAAAATTCATCCGAACTCCGTTTGAGTCCGTTCAAGTTGTAGCGGATTCATAAAAATATCTAGAACACACTAAAAATAGTTTAGTTGTATGTTTCAGTATTGTAATAGCATGTTTTTGATGTGCTTTGTTTGTCGGTCGATTCCGGTTCTGAGGACGCTCCCGTGTATTTTGAAGTAGTCGCTTGTGGAGATTATGGCAATCGGGTATCTACATGGCAAGCTTATCCGACTGGAGGTAGGGATAGATTGCGCCTGCCATATCTGTAAACCGAACATGACTTGGGTGTTACGATTGCCGATAGAGATAAGGCAATCGGCCTATAGTCACGGTTTGGTAAGATTGAGGAAACCGACTTAGAGTAAGATAGGGTTTCCGATTTGAAAGCCCTCCTCCCAAGACTATATAAGGGGGTAAGGGGCGTCCCTTGAGGGATATTCCAATAGGAGATCGATTCTAGATCGATTTCATAAGCAAGAGCTTTAAACACAAGAGATCAATAAAGACACTCGGCGGATCGAATCCACCGAAACAGGAGTAGGGTATTACCTCACGAGAGGGCCTGAACCTGTCTAAATATCCTTCTCCTTCTAACCCATCGTGCTTGGCGATCTCGATTGCGACCCCAGAAATTATATTGCCGAAACCAAGTTTCGACAGTTGGCGCGCCAGGTAGCGGGCCGCGCGTCGAGACTTCTTCAACAATCTCGCCGACAAGCGTGATGGGATCTCCTTCAAGATTCGACGACTTCGCCGCCAACTTCTTCGACGACACCTCCTTCGACTCGGATTCAAACCAGCGGAAGGAAAGACCCACTTGGCGCCGTTCGGCTCCCAATAGCGCCGAGATCTTCGACGACATCTTCAAGACCAAGATACAATCTACCTTCTCCGACGACGGACTTCACTCGGCACCATTCGGATTACCGAATACCGCCGAAATCTGCGCCAATCTTCTCACCTCCCCGACGGAGGCAATCTATTCGGACGAAGACCTCTCGGTTCCGTTTTGGGTTACCAAACGCCACCGAGATCTACAAGAAGCTTCTCCCCGAGTCGGCGGCAACCCACTCTGAGGAGCCCACACCCCCAAGCTCGACTCGACCGGAACGATCCGCACCCGGCTACCCAGATCAAGGGAGGTCGCCGTCATCCTCCCGTCATTCGGCTCCCGCTCATCTTCGAGCTCAACGGGTACCTCAGCTCCGCCGGCTTTGACAACCTCTATGGCATCCCTTCTGACGAAGCCGACAACTCCGACTGCCGCATGGACTATGAGCCGAAGTGCTTTGATGTCCTCATGGCCGAGCCGGATGAGTCCGATTCAGCCATGGCGAAGGCTCGCCAAAGAAGAGCGAGCCAAGATGGAGCACGAGTGCAAGACGGCCAAGAGGAGAAACAACGCAAGGACGAGGCCGACAAGAGGAAGCAGACCTACGTGCAGCCGGACGATCTGCCCAGGAGGCCATCCTCCAAACACGGGTTCGCAACACCAACATCTTCCAAACGCCACAGCAGAACGCTGTTGCCACGCTCACCCTCTTGGACACCTTCATGGAGACGGCACCCGCCAATGTGACTCCGATACTCGACAAGATCAAGACCATCGTCGCAGCCACAGCTAACGGCCACCCCACCACCTCGACACGAAGGCCGACTGAATCCGTGGCCGAAACGCCAGACAAGAGCCGGCTTCCGCCTCTAAGGTCAGGAGACTATAAGAGGCCCGAGCCGGATCGGTCGACGACCAGGCCAAGAGGCCCACCCCGTGAGTCCACGCTGAAGTACTAGGAGCAGACGACCGACTCTCGCGACAAACGACATGGACGTCCACCCGTCCACCACCGCGTCCGTCGCAACAACACCAGCTACCCAACCAGCCAACCGAAGACCCCGCCGAGTGATCTGCGGGAAGTCCTCGATCGCCGCTACCAAGAGCGGGACCGACGCACTCGGGAAGATCGGAGGGGATCACCCGATAGCGGCGACGACGGAGTACCGGCCTTCACTCGGGAGCTCCGCCGAGTGCACTGGCCGAGTGGGTTCAAGCCCACAGGGATTGAAAGGTACGACGGCAAGACCGACCCTGAATCTTGGCTAACCGTATACACCCTCGCCATCCGTGCTGCAGGTGGCGACAACAAAGCTATGGCCAATTACCTGGCCGTGGCCCTCGCTAACTCAGCCAGAAACTGGCTCACGAGCCTGCCAAGAGGCTCAATCGGCTCGTGGAGCGAGCTGAGGGACCACTTCATCGCCAACTCCAAGGTACCTTCGAGAGGCCCGGCACACACTTTGACCTATACAACGTCATCCAAAAGCCGGACGAGCCCCTGAAGGATTACATCCGTCGTTTCTCCGAGAAGCGCAACAAGATCCCGAACATCACCGATGACATCATCATCGTCGCCTTCCAGAAGGGAGTCCGTGATGAGCTGCTAATCGGGAAGTTCGGGCGCAAACCACCGAAGACCGATAGGAGGGAGGACAAGCAAGCTGGAGGGAGCCGCAATCCTAAGAAGGATAGCGGCAACAGCAGCAACCAGGCCCAAAAAGATCGCAAGCGCCGATCCGAGAGCCTAGTGGCCGCAACCTCCAACACTCAACGCCGTCCCCGAGTTGCCGCCTACGACGCCATCATGAACGCCCGGTGCACCCATCATCCGAATCATAAGCACGCGGCGAAGGACTGTTTTATCTACAAGCGGTTCGCCGAACGACGCGACGCAGCTCAACAAGAAGCCGACTGACGAGGCTGGTCCGTCAGGTGCCAAAAAGAACAACGCGGCTGAAAATGCCGAACCTTTTCAAGACCCAGTGGGAGAGCTCAACCACATCTTCGGAGGACCGCTAGCCTATGAATCCAAGAGGAAACAGAAGCTAACTGACCGAGAGGTCAACGCGGCTCAACCCGAAGTCCTCGCATCCGCGATGGTCGGAAGTGGCCATCACTTTTGACCGCTCGGATCACCCCGACCGAGTGGTTCACCCGGGCGCTATCCACTCGCCCGGATCCCGTGGTCCGCAACATCGCTTAAGCGCGTCCTCATCGATGGGGGCAGCGCCCTCAACATCCTGTTTGCCAAGACCATGGATGAGATGCAGATCCCGAGGGCCAAACTAAAGGCAAGCTCAGCCCCCTTCCACGGAGTCATCCCAGGGCTATCGTCTACACCACTCGGGCACATCTCCCTCCCAGTCACCTTCGGGGCCCGAGAGAACTTCCGAACGGAGAACGTCACTTTTGAGGTGGCCGACTTCGAAACAGCATATCACGCCATCATTGGAAGCCCCTCGCTTGCCAAGTTCATGGCGATCCCTCACTACACCTACCTCTGCATGAAGATGCCGGGTCCCAACGACGTCATTACTCTTCGCAGCGACGTGAAGCAAGCCTTCACCTGCGATAAGGAGAGCTACGACATGGCCCAATCTCGCGAGAGATTACGTGGCCAACAAGAAGTCTGATTGGCTGCATCGACTTCGACAGAGGGCGAAGTCCCCGCGAAGAAGATAGCCAAATCAGGATCCGGCAATGCCAAGACCAAGAAGATCTCCCTTGATCCGTCGGATCCCGAAACCGCCAGTAATCGGCGCCGACCTAGATCCCAAATAGGAAAGCGCGCTCGTCACCTTCCTCCAAAATAATAAAGATGTTTTTGCTTGGAAACCATCCGATATGCCCGGAATTCCTAGGGAGGTGATCGAGCACTCTTGAACGTCAAAGATGACGCCAAACCGATAAAACAACGATTACGCGATTCGCAGCAGATCGAAAAGACGCTATCAAAGAAGAACTCACAAAACTCTTGGGCTGCCGGCTTCATTAAAGAAGTCCTTCATCCCGATCGGTTAGCCAACCCAGCCCCGGTCCGCAAGAAGACGGGGCAATGGCGCATGTGCGTTGACTATACCGACCTCAACAAAGCCTACCCCAAAGATCCGTTCGGCCGCCTCGCATCGACCAAGTCGTTGACTCAACAGCCGGTTGCCAACTCCTGAGTTTCCTGGGCTGTTACTCGGGCTATCACCAGATCAGCTTAAAAGAATCCGACTGCCTGAAGACATCGTTCATCATGCCGTTTGGGGCCTACTGCTACATCACCATGCCTTTCGGCCTGAAGAACGCCGGCGCCACATACCAACGCATGATCCAAAGATGCTTCCAGACGCAGATCGGCAAGAACGTTGAAGCTTATGTCGACGACGTTGTCATCAAGACCAAGCAAAAAGAAGACCTGATCGCCGACCTAGAAGAAACCTTTGCAAACATTCGGGCCTTCAGAATGAAGTTAAACCCGGAGAAGTGCACTTTCGGCGTTCCATCACGCAAACTGCTCGGCTTCATGGTGTCACATCGCGGCATTGAAGCAAATCCAGAGAAGATCAACGCCATCTTAAGCATGAAGCCCCCGAGTAACCAAAAGGACGTCCAGAAGCTCACTGGCTGCATGGCGGCACTAAGCCATTTCATATCCCAACTCGGCGAACGAGGCATGCCCTTCTTCAGATTGCTAAAGAAGACAGACGACTTCTAGTGGACCGCGGAAGCCAACAAGGCCTTTGAAGATTTCAAAGAGTTTCTTACAACGCCGCCCGTCCTGGCCTCGCCTCAACCCCAGGAACCTCTGCTGCTGTACGTTTTAGCCACTCAACAAGTGGTTAGTACGGTCCTTGTGGTCGAACGCGAAGAAGAAGGACGGGCTCAGAAGATCCAAAGGCCAATCTACTTTGTTAGCGAAGTATTGGCAGGAGCCAAAATTCGCTACCCTCAGGTACAAAAATTACTCTATGGTGTTCTAATAACCGCAAGGAAATTGGCACACTATTTTCAGGGTCACTCGGTCACCGTCGTCACTTCTTTCCCACTGGGCGACGTCATCCGCAACCGCGAGACGACCGAATGCATCGCCAAGTGGGCTTTAGAGCTGATGCCATTGGACTTGACTTTTAAGGCGAGGACGTCCATAAAGTCACAAGCCTTGGCGGACTTCCTGGCCGAGTGGACTGAACAACAAGAGAACGTGCTTCGGGAAGACCTCCAACACTGGACCATGCACTTCGACGGATCCAAGAGGATCACCGGCTTGGGAGCAGGAGTTGTGCTGATTTCCCCGGCCGGGGAAAGGCTAAGATACGTCGTTCACCTCCACTTCTCCGCCTCACACAATGTTGCCGAGTACGAAGCCCTGCTACATGGACTACGCCTCGCAGTTTCACTCGGGATATATCGGCTCATCGTGAAAGGCGACTCCCAGCTGGTCGTCAATCAAGTAATGAAGGATCGGTCCTGCCTAAACGACACTATGGAGGCCTACCGGCAAGAGGTCCGCAAGCTTGAGGACAAGTTTGACGGCTCGAACTCTCACATGTCCCGAGGCATAACAACGAAGCTGCCGATGAGCTGGCACAGTTCGGATCCAAGCGCGAAGCCGCCCCAACAGACGTCTTTGTCGAGCACCTCTATGAACCAACCATCACGGCAAAGACAACTACCAATCAAGAAGTTGCAAACGAAGTCGCCATGACCGATGCCGACTGGAGGACGCCGCTCATCAAATTCTTAACCCAAGAAGAGCCGCTGATGACCGGATGAAGCGAGAACGCGTCCGGCGTCGTTGCCAAGCATATGTCATGGTTGACTCCGATTTATACAAGAGAAGCCCCTCCGGAATCCTAATGAGATGCATCACGCCCGAGGAAGGGAAACACTACTCCAAGACATCCACTCGGGCATATGCGGAAGCCACGCGGCCGCGCACCCTAGTCGGCAAAGCTTACAGGCAAGGTTTCTTTTGGCTTACCGCGGTCTCCGACGCGGACAAAGTCGTACGAACCTGCGAAGGCTGCCAATTCTTCGCCCGACAAAGCCATGTCCCGGCCCAGGAGCTTCAAACAATCCCACTATCCTGGCCGTTTGCGGTATGGGGCTTGGACATGGTCGGCCCTTTCAAGAAAGCTCTAGGAGGATTTACACACCTCTTCGTCGCAATCGACAAGTTCTCCAAGTGGATTGAAGCTAAGCCGGTCGCCACAATTACCGCCGACAAAGCACGGGACTTTTTCCTCAACATCGTGCACCGCTTCGCATCCCAAACGAATCATAACCGACAACGGGACTCAATTCACGGGAGGCATCTTCAAGGAATTCTGCGAGGACTTCGGAATCAAGATCTCGCTATGCATCGCTTGCCCATCCCAAAAGCAACGGACAAGTCGAACGAGTCAACGACATGGTCCTCCAAGGCATCAAGGCCCGCGTTTTCGATCGCCTAAACCCCTACGCGGGCAAGTGGGTCCAAGAACTTCCCTCGGTCTTATGGTCGCTGCGAACCACACCTGGCCACCGGCCATACTCCCTTCTTTTTGGTCTATGGCGCGTAAACCATGTTACCAAACGAGATGGAGCATGAATCCTCCGGTCCGCAGCTTCAACGATGAACGCTACGACCCCGACCGAGTGGATGACCTCACCCGATTGGAAGAGGCCCGTGAGGCAGCCCTCATCCAGTCGGCCAAATACCTTCAAGGGCTCAGAAGATACCACAGTCGCAACGTTCGAGCACGAGCTTTCATCGTTGGCGACCTGGTCCTACGCAAGATCCAGACCACCAAAGACCGTCACAAGTTATCCCCCTTGTGGGAAGGACCGTACATAATCGCTGAGGTGACTCGGCCCGGTGCATACCGGCTAAAGCGTGAAGACGGGTCTATGGTGGAGAACTTCTGGAACATCGAGCATCTTCGACGATTCTATGCCTAATTTGGCTAAGGCTTCATGTTTTCCTTGACTGCCAACCTCAAGCAAGATGACTTCTTGAGTTAGCAGTCGGGGGCTGTACATATGTCAATAAAGCCCAAGTTTCCCTCATCAACTTCTGTGCATGATTTGGTTTATCATTGCTTGATGTTCTTCGATTCGAGTTCAGTGTCTAAGGACTGAGAGTGTTCTGATGACCTAATCGAGCCTAGGCTTGGTGATAGTCAGGCGAAAACTACTTAAGAAATTTCACACAAAAACTCGGATCAAGGCATTAGCATAAATAAACTAGATATATCACAAGTTCTACATCAAAGCATCACGATTACACGACATTTACAAGACAAAGTTTGAAAGAAGAATCAAATCTTGAAATTGTTCACTACATCAATGGATATTTTCTTCGCCGCCTCCCGCGCCTCACTCAAGATATCCAAGGCCTGCTCATCCGTGGTCCCATCGGCGAAACCCTCCCCGACCGAGTGGATGTCCACTCGGGGGTAAAGGGACTTGGTCTCGCGCAAGCCGACCAGCCCCCATGTTCGCAGCTTCAGTGATGTTGGCCAGATACCGGTCGGGAGCCAGCCGCAGCTTGTCGAATATTTCTACCGGCTCTAGCGAACTGGCCCCAACTCCTTGATGGAATAAGGATAGCAAGATCGGCATGGCAGCATTGGCGACCTCTTCCTGATCTCTCGGTTTGTTTGACCCGCTCAAGCAAGACGTCATATTGAGCTCGGGTCTTAACCTTGTAAGCTGCCAAAAGCTTCGGATCATGCAAAGCACTCGGAAATAAAGCAGCACAAGAAGTGTTACTTCAAAGAGGCTTACCTTCAAACTCGGCCTTCATCTCGGCTTTATCGAGGCTGACTGCCTCCAGCTGGACTTGAAGCGAATGGACCTCCGAAGAATTTTCTACAAAAGAAGATCGTCAACAACCGAGATCAACATGAGAATCATGAAGAAACTTGGAGAGACGGGCTTACTCCCGATTGATCCTCGGAGGTCGAGGTTCGCCTCCCGAAGCTCTGCGATCTCTCCTTAAAGCCGCCTCCTTCGACGCGGCCTCCTCCTGAGTGGCCTTCAGCTGTCGCTGAACGTCCTCTAAGGAGTTCAGGTGAGGAACCAGCTTCTTCAGCACCTCGGACTTTGCCATGGAGCGGCAATACTCCTTCTGCGCGTAAAAACAGAAGAGTGACCGACTGAAGAACAATGATAATGCAATAAAAGAGAAAGACAAAAGCTTACGTTGAGCAGCCGGGTCGCCTCGTTCAAGCTTTCGACAAGGGCATCCCTCTCGTCTCTCTCGGCTTGCCCGTCGAGGATGATGCCCCGCCTTTCACCCTCCGAGTCCCGCCACTCAATCCTAATTGGGGAACCTGTGTTTCGAGGACTCGCAACTGGGATTTCCTCCACTGTGGTGGCGAATAAAGAAGGACAAATGAAGACATGAAAGATTCAAACCGAAAGAACAAAAGAATACTTTGATACAAATCTCACCGGCTTCGGTGGGCTGCGCGCTTAGGTGGAGCGACCCGCTGGCCTCCTTCCTCCGGCTCGCGCCGAGTGGCCCTCGCCGGGGCCGCCGAGCCGCGACCCGAGGTTTCCGCCGTTGACTGTTTCCGCCGGGACATCCCGCCGGCGGCCGGGGCTCCTTCCTCGGGGCATCCTTCTTTGGAGGCGAAGGTTGTTTACCCGGAGCGCTCACGCTCGGTTGTGGGCTCCGGGGCTTTGGCTCTGCTGGCTTTGGCACCTCGGGAGCTGTGGTCGGGGTCGGCCCTTCACCTCCCCCGGCAGGATCTATGTCCTGGGGCCTCCTGCGAAAATGAATGCAGCTGGGGTAAAGATAAAGAAAGCTTTCAACGGAAAAGTTCGGACTTCGGTTACTGAGCATACACGGACGACCAGGCGGACCTTCGGTGCCGTCCGCGGCGATCGCCTTAGAGGTGGGGTCTCGACCGGAGGAGCCGGGACGTCGTCATCCGAATCCTCGATGATCGGCCTCCTTTTGCTCGCCCGCTTGTTTGAGTCTTCACTCGGCGCCGCTCGCTTCCCGACAGGATCGCTTTGGATCTTGATCCCGCCAGCCGGCTTCTTGGCGGAGCGACGCGGCGCGTCATCGTGGGACACCTTGTACGGCATGGAGGTAACAGAAGCATTTTCCTGCAAGAAAAAGAATGCACAACACTAAGAGACAAGATATCAAGATTGAAAGACACTATGAAGCAACCAGACGGCTTACCAGAGGAGGAGGTCGGTGGATGTTGAAGGGAAGAACTGGCAGAATGAGGGCGCGCTCGACTGCAATTCCAGTCGAGAAGATCTTGTACATCCGGATCTTTAGGATTTCATAGCTGAGTGGATCTGGATCTTCCCGATTGGGGTCCTTCCCGCCCTCGTACTCGAAGGCCGGCTTCGACTGGTCCTTGATTGGCGCCAGTCGGCATCTGATGAAGTGCCGAGTGATCTGTTCGCCGTGAAGACCCTTTTGCTTCATCGCCAGGATCTTCGCAAGCAGCTTGTTGGCCTTGTCCCAATCTTGGGCTACTGGAACAGTGCTCCAAGATGGCCTGGGGACAGGGGGAAGACCGACGAAGGCTGGCAGGCTGGGTTCGGGGTTGCTTATGTAGAACCAGCCCGCGTGCCATCCCTTATTGGAGGACTTTAAGGGAAGAGAGAAGTACTCCTTGCGGAGAGATCCGCGGAGTTGGAAACCTGCCCCGCCAACGACGCATGGGTGGTCCTTGTTTGGATGCGGTTTGAGATAGAACATGCGGCGGAAGAGTTGGAAGTGGGGGAGGATGCCAAGGAAGGCTTCACATACATGAATGAAGAGGGCGATGTGAAGCATCGAGTTGGGGTTCAGATGGTAGAGTTGAAGACCATAGTAATCTAAGAGCCCACGGAAGAACTCGGAGGTAGGAAGGCTGAACCCGCAATAGAAAAAAGAAGTGAAAACAACGAGCTCACCGGTGTTCGGGGTTGAGAAGTCCTCCCCCGCCGCCGGCGCCATCCCATTATCTCTTTTGGCGGAAGCACGCCATGCTTCACCATCTCTTTGAGGGTGGATTCCCTCACCTCCGATGCGGCCCATTGGTCAAACGGGATCCTTTTTTCCTCCGCCATGAGAGTGGTGTTGATGGGAAGTGGATCTGGTCGGAAAAGGTGGGGATTTTGACAAAGGAACTTGGGAGATTTGGCTGCGGAAGCTAGTTGTTGCAAAGAGCGAGTTCCTAGATGGATGGATTTGGGAGCGCGCGAGTCTAGGGTTCTCCGCAGGGAACTGGTGAACAGTGCTGCGAAAAGGGGAAACTTTTGGAAGATGAAGAGGCGGGGACGACCTCATGCCTTTATAGAAAGATTTGAGGGTTGCGCTAGGTTTTCTTATGATTGGGCCGAGCCCAAGAGAAAATCTACGGCCCAGTTAAGGTGTGGCCCGACGCGTGTCCTTAGGGACTTAAGCGGATGAGCTTAAGCAGATTTGCCCTGGCAATATGCGCGTGTCCGAATGCCCTGTACCTTTGAAAATCCTTCCATACCGCGGTTTGCTTGACTTCATGAGAAGCTGGCACGATGCAACTTGGAAGGTGACCGACAGCTAAGTTTTTATAGCTGCCTTGATGACAAGGGCTGTTTGGTTTTTTGGCATTTGATCAAGTAATCTTATCAATGCTATTTATTTTTCCACCTTGGTGAAGATCTTCATAGATTGAGACCAGTATTATGGCAAAAGCTATTTAATAACTTGGTCATATTTTTCATATGATTGAAAGAACTCGTTTCCCATGAGGGATGATTAAAATATTTGTTCCGAGTTGACTCGGGCAGATCCACTCAGATAATCATAAGCTTACCGAGTGCTTTTCACCCATGAGGGTTGATTGAGTTATTTGTTCTGAGATGACTCGGGCAAATTCACTCGGATAAGCGTAAGCTTGCCGAGTGATAAAATTGCTTTAGCATGATCTAAGCATCTACATAAGAATGATTTTTTATAGTTCTTGACTATATGCTTAGTCTGTTTTTGACTAACCACATAGTCGGGGGCTACACCTAATTAGGTGCATCAGGAGATGCACCTAGATATTTATTTTTGAGAATTTTTTAGATATTTTCCAGCCCTTCACGCCTTTTGGAGCCACTCGGGAAGCTTCAGCAGAGATGATGGAATCACTCGGCGCCAAAAGCACTCGGTCAAAGAGGCTTTGGTTTGAAGCCGAGCCGTCTCGTCGACCGAAAAGGACTCGGGGGCTACTATGGAGATTATGGCACCGGGTATCTACATGGCAAGCTTATCCGACTGGAGGTAGGGATAGATTGCGCCTGCCATATCTGTAAACCGAACATGACTTGGGTGTTACGATTGCCGATAGAGATAAGGCAATCGGCCTATAGTCACGGTTTGGTAAGATTGAGGAAACCGACTTAGAGTAAGATAGGGTTTCCGATTTGAAAGCCCTCCTCCCAAGACTATATAAGGAGGGTAAGGGGCGTCCCTTGAGGGATATTCCAATAGGAGATCAGATTCTAGATCAGATTTCATAAGCAAGAGCTTTAAACACACGAGATCAATAAAGACACTCGGCGGATCGAATCCACCGAAACAGGAGTAGGGTATTACCTCACGAGAGGGCCTGAACCTGTCTAAATCTCCTTCTCCTTCTAACCCATCGTGCTTGGCGATCTCGATTGTGACCCCAGAAATTATATTGCCGAAACCAAGTTTCGACATCGCTGAAGTTTAGTCGGAGTAGGACCAAGGCAAGTCATCTTTCATTGATCATGTTGTACCCATATTATAAATTATTCTTGCTTTATCTGTTAAATTGCATTGTTTTATAATATAATCGGGATGGGACCTATAGTACTCAGCTTAGGTCGTTTACCCTACTTTATTGATTATTTTGGAATTAATATGACTAGTTTCAGACTTAGGACATGCTTAGCTTGCTTAGTACCACTAGATCATTAATGGGAGAATTATTTTATTAGATTTTATTCACATGAAATGACGGTCTTAGACCGGAGATGCCGTTGGCAAAGGATAACGGTTAATTAAAACTTGACTAAATGGTGGGCTATGGGTGCACAGTTTTGCAAGACGCACCCATGGCAATTAAGGACCGGTTCGCGGGAAACCCTGGGAGAATTATTAGTGCATACCACAAGCCAGCATGGGCAATGGCTGGGCTTGTAGTGTAGCTTTCCCTGGCTGACGCATCCAGGCAAGGGTGAGCGTGATGGAGTGCGGATGGACCGGCAAGGTCTATGCGGCTGTCGGGTTCATCTAGGCACGAGAGGGGCTGCCTACCTTGGATATAAAGGTAGGGGTGAAACCTGACGTGTGGTGTCGCTTGGTCAGGGAGGGTTATGCGAATGGTCGTGTCACAGACCACTTTTTGATATGTCGTGGTGGCATGTCGACGCACGGGAATGTGTTGTGGGGCTGTGTCTTGTGGGTACAGATGAACACCTCTGATCAGAGTTCGAAACTATTCGAATAGCCACGCCCACAGTTTTGGGCTATCGACCAGATTCACCGTGATTAGTCCCACTAATGATAATAACCTGATTCAATGGAACTGGATAGAATAGTTGGATGGATTGGGCCTGACTCAACGTGATTTAGCGTTGAGCAGAGATGATTAATATTGTTTAATTACATTTAATTACTATTACCATATTCAAGTTAGCTTTGTGAAATGCCTGCTTTGTGCAAAAGTTAACCCCTAGCCTTCCCTTGGAATTACCCTGCATCATACCTCCTTTCGGTATGACTTGCTGAGTACGGTGGTTGTACTCAGTTTTGCTTCCTTTTCCCCCACCTCAGAGCTGGAGGATGAAGCTGCAGTTGAGTTCGCCGATGAGTAGGCTTGTCGCTGCCGTCAAGGGATGCCTGTGGAGTGGAGTCGCCGCGCCGCAAGCGTCGGAGCTTAGTTCTTTAGGTTTATTTTTCCTTTCCGCTGCATTGTAAGACTTTTATATATTTTTAAGACGTGGATTTGTATATACATTTGTCGTTTGTGTATCCCTGGCTGGTCCTGGGCAGTGTGTTTAATACACATTCAACTTCGGAAGTTTCGGTAGGAATTTCTGGGCGTGACACCTCATCCGTGAAAGATGGACAGCCTGGTCAGATTCATGAAGAGGCATGAAGAAAAGGAGACAGGCAGGGTCTACAACGTACATCCAAGGAGGTACGATCGGCTTGGAGCTGTGACTTTTTCAAGTTTTGCTGGGAACAGGGGATGAGATTGCCCTCAATCCAAGACTGCCCGGCATGCAGTGGGCACGAGGGCCAACCAGCCGAGAGCTCCAGCCGATTTATACCTAGAGCGGTTCAGCTCAATCAAAAGAAGGGGTATGTTCATCAATGGCTGGGCCCCATCCATCAAGATTTCTTTCAAGAAGACTCGGGAGACGACGAAGAACATATCGCCAACCCTCAATGGTGCCCTTCCGACGTTTTCACAAAAACACAAAAGCGGAAGGTGCAACGACTAAAGAGCGAGGGTCGGCTGAAAGAAGTCCAGGCCGAGATCGACTATCGGCTGAAGAAGAAAAAGGAACAAAACCACCCACAGAGACAAATGGCGTGCAAAGAAGGATGCTGCCCCAGCCGATGAGAGCCCAACCGACAAGGCCAAAAGGGCGGCAAAAGGTAAAGGAATAGCTTCTGCATCGGTCAATATGGTGTTGATATTACCAGCCGAATTTGAGGCTGCCGAGGCTGATGCAGACATCGTCGAGGGGACCTTGGCCAAGCTAGTGTTGTCCCTAGAACAAGCCATATTCGAAAAACCCGAGGGGACTAAAAATCGGCACCTGAAGCCCCTATATGTTAAAGGATTTGTAAACGGGAAGCCGATGTCAAAAATTCTAGTCGATGGAGGGGCCGTCGTCAATCTCATGCCTTATGCTACTTTCGAAAGCTGGGCAAGGAAGCCGATGACTTGATCAAAACAAACATGGTGCTTAAGGACTTCGGCGGGAATCCATCGGAGGCCAAGGGAGTTCTCAATGTCGAGCTAACCGTTGGCAGCAAAAACTGTGCCCACAACATTTTTCGTCATCGACGGGAAGGGATCCTACAGCCTACTGCTCGGAAGGGATTGGATCCACACCAACTGCTGCATCCCTTCTACAATGCATCAAAGCTTAATCCAGTGGCAAGGCAACAAGATAGAAATCGTGCCAGCCGATAGATTAGTTAACGTAGCAAACGCCGACTTAACGTTATGGGAAGTCGACGACATTGATTGCCTGTTCGGCAGAGTGTGGCAGGTCAATTTTCTAAAGGTGTCCGACTCTGATATACGACCAATTGGAGATGAAGAGCCTCAATTATTACTTTGAGGACGTCGTGGAGGGCTCAAGCTTCTACACCAAGGACACCGTGGACGATATCGATGGCAAACTTGGGCAAGCTTTTATGTCGGCCGACGAGCTCAAGGAAGTTGACATAGGTCCAGGAGATAGGCCTAGGCCAACATATATTAGCAAGAATTTGTCTTCTCATTTTAGGACCAAGCTTATTGATTTATTGAAAGGAATATAAAGATTGCTTTGCTTGGGAGTATTTTGAGATGCCTAGTCTTAGTCGATCGATTGTTGAACATCGGCTCCCCATTAAGCCTGGATATCGACAATACAAACAGCCTCCCAGGAGGTTTAAAGCCGATATGTATGATGCGATTAAGGGCGAAATCACTCGACTGTATAATGCCGGTTTCATTCGGCCCTGCCGATATGCAGAGTGGGTTTCAAATATAGTTCCAGTGATAAAGAAAAACGATAAACTTAGGGTGTGTATTGATTTCAGAGATTTAAATAAGGCTACCCCTAAGGATGAGTACCCTATGCCTATAGCCGACTTGCTGGTAGATGCAGCCTCCGGCCACAAAATTATAAGTTTTATGGATGACAATGGTGGTTATAATCAGATCTTTATGGCCGAGGAGGATATCCATAAGACAACTTTCAGGTGCCCAGGAGCAAGCGACTTATACGAATGGATTGTAATGACTTTTGGGTTGAAGAATGCTGGAGCTATATATCAAAGGGCCATGAATTACATTTTTCACGACCTAATCGGCTTTTTGGTGGAAATCTATATTAATGATGTTGTGGTCAAATCCAAGGAAGTGAAAGACCACATAGCCGATTTAAGGAAGGTCTTGAAGAGAACGAGAAAATATGTCCTGAAGATGAATCCCACAAAGTGCGTATTTAGTGTGTCGGCTAGACAATTCTTGGGTTTTCTAGTTCATGAGAGGGGGATCGAGGTGACACAGAGAAGCATCAATGCTATCAAGACTATTCAGCCTCCGCAGGACAAGAAGCAGCTACAATCTTTGATCGGCAAAATCAACTTCATCAGGCGTTTCATAGCCAATTTATTCGAGAAGATGGAGCTGTTTACGCGTCTACTATGGTTAAAAGCTGATCAAGTGTTTACTTGGGGGGTAGAACAGCAGAAGGCTTTGGACAACATTTAGGATTATCTAAGTTCCCCTCCAGTGTTGATTCCTCCACAAAAGGGAGTGTCGTTCAAGCTATATGTATCAGCCGATGAGAAGTCTATCGGCTCAATTTTGATTCAGGAGCTCGAAGGAAAGGAGCAGACAATTTTCAATCTTAGCAGAAGACTTCTGGATGCAGAAACAAGGTACTCTCCTGTGGAGAAATTGTGTTTGTGCCTATATTTTTCATGTACAAAGTTAAGACATTATTTGTTATCCAACGAGTGCGCCATAGTTTGAAAAGCCGACGTAGTAAAATATATGCTATCGACTCCGGTTCTGAAGGGGCAAGTTGGGAAGTGGATATTTGCTTTAACAGAGTTTGATTTGAGGTATCAAGCGCCCAAGGCAGTGAAAGGGCAAGCCATAGTCGATTTTATTGTGGAACACATAGATGACTCAATCGGCTTAGTTGATATCATGCCTTGGATGTTAACTTTCGATGGATCGGTTTGCACAAACGGATGCGGCATCGGCTTGGTGATAATTTCTCCTAGGAGGGAAAGCTTCGAGTTTGCTTTTTCCATTATGCCTCACGCCAGAAACAATCAAGCCAAATACGAAGCCGTTCTCAAAGGTTTGCAGCTGCTGAAGGAAGTTGAAGCTGACGCCATCGAGATAATGGGTGATTCACTGTTAGTCATCAGCCAGTTATCAGGAGAATATGAATGCAAAAATGACGCGCTGATGGTCTACTATCAAAAGTGCTGAGAGTTGATGGACAGTTTTCGGCTAGTAACCTTAAAGCACATCCCTAGAGAGCAGAATTCAGAAGCAAATGATCTGGCTCAAGGGGCATCGGGCTACAATTCGATGACAAGAGAAATCAAAGTAGAGATTGCAACCATCTCAGCCGATGACTGGGGGTATGACGTCTACAACTATCTGTAGAATCCTTCCCAGTCGGCTTCCAGGAAATTACGTTACAAGGCTTTGCGATACGTTTTGCTTGATGATGATCTATACTATCAGACGATTGATGGCGTACTACTCAAGTGTCTAAGTACTGATCAAGCCAAAGTGGCCATAGAAGAGGTGCATGAAGTGATTTGTGGTACTCATCAATCGGCTCACAAGATGAAGTGGTTACTTCGAAGAGCGGGCTACTTTTGGCCGACTATGTTGGAAGATTGCTTCAAGTATGATAAGGGCTGTCATGATTGTCAGAAGTTTGGAGCTATCCAAAGGGCACCAGCATCGGCTATGAACCCTATCATCAAGCCTTGGCTGTCCAGAGGTTGGAGAATAGACATGATCGGCCAGATCAATCCGCCCTCAAGTAAAGGACACAAGTTTATATTGGTGGCAACCGATTATTTTACCAAGTGGGTGGAAGCAATTCATTTAAAGAAGGTTGACTCCGAGGATGCAATAGAGTTTGTTGAGGAACATATTATATACAGATTTGGCGTCCCTCAGACTATCACTACAGATTAGGGATCTATCTTTGTCTCCGACGAGTTTGTTCAATTTGCTGACAACATGGGGATTATGTTGTTAAATTCTTCATCATATTATGCTAAGGCTAATGGACAAGCTGAAGCTTCGAATAAAAGTTTAATCAAGCTGATAAAGAGGAAGAATGCTGAGTACCCAAAACAATGGCATAGCCGATTGGCCGAGTCACTATGGGCTTATCGGATGACCTATCATGGATCAATCTAGGTGCCTTCGTACAAGTTGGTCTACGGACATGAAGCAGTTTTGCCATGGGAGAATATCATCGGCTCAAGAAGGATTCAGTTGCAGGATGTGTTGACAGCCGATGACTATTATAATCTGATGGTGGATGAGTCTGAAGACCTAGTGTTGTCAATGATGCGTGCCTTGGAAAAAGTGACTAGAGATAAAGAACGAGTGACTCGTCATTATAACAAGAAAGTTATGCCTAAGTCTTTTGACGAAGGCGAGCTCATTTGGAAGTTGATATTGCCGATCGGCTCAAGAGATAGTAAATTCGGTAAGTGGTCACCTAACTGGAAAGAGCCTTTCAAGGTCCACAAATGCATCTCTAAAAGAACCTATATGTTGGAAGGATTGGACGGGGAGGTATTTGGAAGGGCTCTTAATGGCAAATATTTGAAGAAATACTATCCTAGAGTTTGGATCAATTCATGATTTGACTAAGTCCTTGCCGATCCATGTTAGCCGATGTGTTGTGAAACTATACACATCGCCTTTAGAATATTTGCACTCTAAGTTTTTCCCCTCTGATTTTTTCAAATCGGCTGAGTTTAGCCGACAGGTGTTAGATGATTTTCCTTATAATTTTATCAATGCTGAAGGCAACATTGAGAAAATTAGGAGGGCATATATCATACAAAGTCAGAAACCAGAATTAGAGGACTTCAAAATTTTTGGGCTTTGAAAACGTTTAAGGCATTCAAGGTATGAAGACTGAGTAAATCGGAAAAGGATACATGATTAATATTTGAAGCACACTAGGCAAGCTATCACCAAAGGTTTTTAGAGTCTAGCCCTATTACATGCCGAGGAATTTTTGGATGGCCTACATTGCTTTGTTCTTGATAGCTTTAATCTGATCGACTGCTGCGAGGTCTTCCTCTTTGGTGCCCGGGATCGCCTTAGCCGATTCGTTTAGATCTCCTAAGTACTTGATGGTAGAAGTCACCTTCGCTCTTTGTTCTTCGGTGGCCTTGGGGAGATCGGCTAATATTTGCTTTTCTTCGGCAATCTTGGCCCGACATTGCTCTAGCTTCGCCTGTAATTTGGCTTCCTCTGCTCCAAGCCGACTAATTTTTGTTTGTGTAGTCGATGGCCCGGCCACCAGCTCATCCAATTGGTCTTTTTGGTTACAAGGTTCTTCACGATAGCATCAATTGTAGCCGTCAAGTCGACTTGAGCTTGCCGATCGATCATCCTTTGCATGGCCCGCTCCAGCTTGAACCGTTGAAGGTCGATGAATGCCGCTTGGGAAATTATTTCGGCCAAGTCTTCAGGAAGCTGGTTTTGAATGTCATTGAAGCGTGCTCGGATCGGCCCGCACTCCATGACCAATTGTCCACGTTAATGTCTAGCCAACGACGGATATCTTGAAGCTTTTCCTTGAGATCGTCGGCTATAGTGGCCTGATCCTGGCTGGTGGCTTCTTCTTCTTCGTTGATGAACTCTTTGATATCAAATGGGATTAGATCGGCTAGAGTCTGCAAGAAGGATTCAAAGTCATCAAGATGAAGCATGATAGCCGATATAGGATCTTGGAAGAAGAGGAAGTTTGCTTACTCGGACGGCAGGGACTGGCGCAGGCTCTTCTTCAGCGTGGTGGCTGCCCGTAGCCGATGGAGTCCTTTCGCTTGACGTATGGGGGACAGCTGACGGAGACCGAGGAGGCTATGAGAAAGACAAGTGTTAGTACTAGACGGCCAAGTAAAAATAAGTGAAAAGAAAAAGATAGAATTAAACATTACCGAAGAAGCTGGACGAGGAGGCCGATTGGCTAGTCTTTTGAACTACAAGAAAGAACTTGGTCAGGGATCGAATGATTATAATTGGAAGATCAAATTGAAAAGGCAAAGATACATACCAGTCGCTTTGGGGGTGAAAGGGTCTTTTCAGTCTGTTCATCGGCTAGCGGTGTGGTTGTACTTTTATTTGAGCTGCTTGATGCCACCGCCTCTTCAACGGCTTGGGAGATCTCTTCATCCATGACCTCTTTATTGAGTGTCTCCTCTATGCTGGGGTCGAGAGAAGGTAGGCTATCGGCCGGTGCAACGGGCTTCGACTTTTTCTATTTCTTTGTAGGTGCAACCGATGGACCTGCAGCTGATGGGGCGGCTCTCTTTTTCCTCGATACAGCCTCACGGGTTTGGCCATAAAGCAATGTCTTTACCTTCGGCGCGTTGAAGCCGATGGCTGATGGAGCATAACCGCCACCTTTCGGGATAAGGCCCAGCCGATACTTAATGGCAATGCCTGAATTGCTCACAGTGGGGGGATCTGAGACTGTCGTCTACAAAGGAAAAAGTAACTAAGTGTTAGGAAATGACGACAGCCGATTGCTCAGAGAAAAAATATTTAAGGATGAAAATACTTACAGAAGGGATTTCGTCCGACAGAAGTGTGGTGAGGTACATGGAGGCGCGTTGATGGAAGATGTGTTGCTTGATCTCCACCCACCACTTGTCATAGGCTGCACTCCTTTTGTGAGCTAGCTCCAGGATCCCAATGCTGCCGAGGGGTGGACTCTCATCTCCATCAGCTTGTTCATCATAAGCTTTGAATCAATCACCCCTCGGGTCTCAATCTTGTCGGCATAATAGTAGCCGATTGGCAGCTGTCCAAGACCAAGTTGCCTTCCAGCCGATGCAGGATAGTAAAATTCGTAAGTCTTCAGTACGTTTCGGCCTTGGTGTATCCTAGTCGGCAGTATGCAGGGGGTGAGCGCCGTGGTGAAAATCTCTCTGCACTTGGGTTATTCTTCTGAGTTTATTTCGTCCGAGTTCATGTAACACCCTGAAAATCGGAGACTTAAAAATCGAAACTTAAAATCCGGAGTTTACAACAACCTTTGAATTGTTGCATCTTGTTGAATCTTATTGCTACTTAATTGCAAGTTTCTGTTGCATATTATGCTAAAAGTTTTTTTAATAGTTGGAAAAGAAATTAGAGATAGATTTTGGATCTCTAAAGAAAATAGTTTGCAAAATATTCAAAATAAAAGTCCATATTTTGGGAAAATCTTAGGTTGGTGGAACTTATTTTTAAATCAAAAGTTATTATTGGGAAGATAATTAAGTTATTAAATTGGAAGTCAATAGTCGGTCGAACAGAATAATTGGGAATTTGACTGACCGAAAGTTCCGGTGGACCTACCGGAAGTTCCGTAGTCGGCCGACAGACGGTGTCGCGCGCATGTCGCCATGCCGCCACGTGTCGCGCGCGCGCTCCGGTCCTCCCGAGTCAATGCCGCCGTCGCGTCGCCGTACCGCCCCATGCTGCGCCGTCGCATCGCCGTACCGCCCCATGCCACGCCGTCGCGTCGCCCGCCCTGTGCCGAGCGTCGGCCATGCCGCTGCGCCACACCGTGCCCCACGCCGCCGTCGCCATCCACAAGCAGCCGCCCGCCGCCGGCCGCCTATATAAGGCCCCCGCCCTCTCCCGCCTCTTCCCACGCTGTCGCCACCGCCGCGCCATTAGAGCCCGAACCGCTCGCCGGAAGTTCCGGTCAAGCCGACTGGGCATTCCGGTCAATTCTCTCTGTCCGAGAAATTGGAGCAACCGGAAGTTCCGATCGGAACCGGCCAGAAGTTCCAGTGTGTCTGAGTGCTCAAGCCCCCCTCAGGTGATTTAATCTAGTATGGATTCAAAAGCAAATATAACCTAAGTTATTAAAACCATTGATCTTATCATGTAGTTTACTTTCTAAAAAGGAGATTTCCAAATTATTTTAGTATCAAGTTTTAGAGTGGTTCATTTCAAATTTAAATTACTCTAACCCTCGGGTAATCGTTTCAATAAAATTTGGAAATACAACTAAGTCTTATTATTTCCTTTAATATAATATTTTGAATCATTGATTCTTATATTTCTAAAATTAGTACATTCACTTAGGATATTATCACTATACATATACTTAAATCGGTATAATCGCGGAGTTTCAAATTACTAAACCTCTCTCCCCCTTGTTTTCCACTTGGATTTTGTCGAATTTCGAACCTAGAATCGTTTAAAATCATACATTAGTCTTAGGCATCGCTCTCATGATTTTATTTGGCATTTTGATGGTTTTCATTGAATTTTGATCGAATTCAATCGTGTCTTTCGCACGTACATATAGTGTCCGAGGATTCCGGTCAGCAAGGTTGCGAGCAAGGCAAGTCATCACTACCTTTGAACATATTGAACCCGTTTGGGAAATTGTGTTAATTTTAACAATTCAAATATGCATGCTATACACAAAAGAATTCCTATACTTGCTATGCCATGCCTTGACATTGATTACCTGTATATGTATTCTTTGTAACCTACGACACGACATGTCCGAAGGAAATCTTCGGTAATGCTTAGCCATGCTAAATTAGATCCATGCATACTCATGTTTACAAAATGCTATATGCCCGGGCAACTACCTTAGGGAAGGTAGTTGAGATACGGCATGTGGAGACATGAGCGCCACATTGCCTTGAAATGATGAAATGAGTTTTGGATGAAAGTTGAAAATACAAAACCAATATTTTAGACTGGGGCGGCTGGATGATTTGGGTGGATTCCAGAAAAGGCAAGTGCCGTCCCTGGTCAATTAAGGACCGAGCCATGAGACTATAACATGAAACGAGCTAGTACAACTGTACTTCTCGAATGGGAATAGACCTAGCAGAGTAAATAGCCGAGCAGAGGCAGTATCCTTGCATAGTGGTTCTTATGTGTGTGAGATGAGGCTGAGGGCCTACCGACGGGGGCTTACCGCTGGTGGGTGCCTGAATTGAGATTGGACTTTAGTGTGAAAGAAAGGAATAAGTGAGTTTCCCTTACCCCGGGAGCATCAGAACTCCTCGCACTGCTAGGAAAGGACGGCTAGAGTGCAAGAGGGCTAAAGTTCATGAAACGGGTACTGCCAAAGTGAGGTTATTGAAAAGCTTTGTCGTGACCGTCTCATGTGTTGGGACGTAGGCTCATTTGTTGGGCAGTCACGGAGTACGGATAAAGTATAGATCCACTGCAGTGTGAGTGAATCAATCTATTCGAATAGCCATGCTCGCGGATATGGAGCGGCGTGACAAGTTTCTCGCTTGGCTAGACTCATAAGTTTTAAAATGATGGGATGGTATGCATGATGATTTTATGTGCTGGTGGATCAACTTCTCGAGATGCGAGAAGGGGTAGACTCCCCAGAAAAATCATGATGATCCGGTGACGGGAAGCTATCCTTGGGATCACAATGGATGGTGGACAGAACCGTCATCGATTTAATGAACCATGAAAATAAAACTTGATCAGGCTAGATTTTAGGTTTGTGAAAAGAATTACAAAACTGGCTTTGTGCAAATGAACCACAACCATCCTTTGAATATCCCCTATCATATTCATCTTTGTTGTGATGGCTTGCTGAGTACGGTCGGTACTCACCCTTGCTATACGCACAAACCTTCATATGGAGGCAATAAAGACATGGAAGACCCATATGCCTACTACCAGGAGGGTGAGGAAGACAAAGACGCTCAATAGGTCTTAAACTCCGGTCGTTGCCTGTGGCAATGGCGTGCCGCTGCCTTCTATCCGCTGACTTACCTAATTTTTGCTTTTGGTTGTATTCTGGACCGTTTGGTCCTAGGTACTAGACATTGCCTTCGGGCCTATACTGTAATGTTTTGTGTAAGACAATTTGTGCACGCGCACTTGATAATTCAGTACTGTATTTCGTGGCTACCAAACACTCGATCCAGGGAAATGGTACTATGAACACGAATGATTCCCGTTATAAAAATGGGGGTCCACAGTTCAGCTCGATTGGCAACTCGAACTCTGCTCGGTCTTCATAGAAAAACCAAGTCCGATTGCTCTTCGCAAGGCCGTCATAGAAAGATATAAACCAATCGGCCAGAAGCTCGCTTGATTGCTTCGATCCAGCGTGAGTGGCTGCGGCCTCCCCGTAGGACAGACACCTCCTTGTGGTTATTTCGTTCCCCTCATCATCTTCGATCGGCTTCAACAGGGGGAAGCGCACGTCAGCTAGCCGTGGCCGTCCAGCAATCTTTTGGGTCAGTAGTACAAGCCACAACTACAAGAACCGCCAGGAGTCTCCAGTGCCGATTGATGCATCCACGGCTATCTTAGCCGATGCTTGGCTCAGTGTCTGGTAGAGATACCCCAACAAGAATTTGCCCAAAGAAATTTTCTTCCTGTCGATCAGGGCTTCGGCTACTGCTTGCCAGTTGGCTGTGGGACCGTAGCTAGATTCGCAAAACACAAATTTCTCTAGCCACATCATCAAGAAGGCGGCGTGCTCTCTGGGAGTAATTGGTCTAGTGCCCATGTTCATAGAAATATAGCCGTTCCAGCCTCCGATAGCTTTGGTCTTGAAGGAGAATTGACCCTTATTGTCCAGCTGGTTAGGGTTAGCTGACGACAGTACATTCAGTCCCGTGATCATGCAGACGTCGGCTAACGTGGGGGTCATTGGGCCTTGCTAGAAGAGGAAGGCATTAAGGGTGTTGTTCCAGAAGTAGGTGGCAACCAATACTAGTGGTTCGTCTTTGGACATATCGGCTACAGACAAGGCCAGGCATTGAGCTATGCCTACTTCTTCCCAATGGGTTTGTTTGCTAGGTTGCATCCTTTTGTATCATGTGGGCCAGGACTTATCGGTTGAAGGTCAGGATTTGAAGGTCCCATTCCAGTGGCCTAAATTGGGGTTCTTCGTCCTATAGGGCACTCTATTGGTTTCAGCTATGATGAACTCAGTGGGGTCCGTGTTGCCGATAGGCCCTAGGAAATATCTTTTATCATTGATAAGGTGGGAATCACTATCCGATGTGCAAGATGCTACTATCGTAAAAGGGGGCAAAATTAAGACTTGGAAAACCTAGAATTCAGATATGTGACTTTGTTGATGAGAAATTTCTCTCACGCGCCGGCTCGAAAGATCCGCTTAACTCCAGCTGCAGTCCTTCTCGGCTACCGTGCTGCAGGTGGCGTGCGATTGATTTGATCTCGTTAACCAACAAGAAAAACAAAGGAATATACGTTAAGTGTTAGGTTAGATCCCCACTGGATCGGCTGAGGGAATCCATGAGCATACATATGCTATCCTAAAATATATTTAAGCCAAACGACTGGAATGGATCGGCTATACCAAGACAACATCAGTCGTGTAACCTAAATACAATAAAGGATAATAAATATATGAATCGATAACCTAGTCGATACTGGAAAGCTAATGATGAATCGGCTAGTACTCCGATGAATCTTATGAAAAGATACCACTCTTGAACCAGATGCGCATGGCCCGGAAATCGGTCGTCGGTCGCCAATGGCGGGCCGATTTCGGCTAGTAACGTCCGACAAGAATGCGATCTTAACATAAGAGGCAGTCCTAATATAAATCTAATAATAAATATATTAAAAGAAACATATCAGGGCAGATAAGGCCGGCTGAAACCCCGGCGCTGTCTCTAAACAATATAAATCTTAGCCGAAAAGATCATTGATAGTTCTAAAAACAACTTAACAGTTCGAACCCGATGCGGATTAAGTATAAAAAGAAAAACCTGATCTATTGCAGCTGATTTATATCCTCGAGACGGTGGATACCGCATATAAACCAGCCAACCTTTAGATCTAGCCCTATCGACTGCAAGTTCTTGATAGATCTAGCCAATGGCAGGATAGATCTAAACATTAGTCTAATTTATATGCACTATATGATAAGTAGCGCAGTATAAACTATTGAATCTAATGTGTCATTACGATGGAAGCACTATAAACAACAGATCATACCACTAATGACAAGCATTTACCTAGATCTGGGGATCAAAACGATGCAGCCCGTAGCCAAACAAACTGCTCGTTTGAAGAAAAAGGTTGGCGATGCGCCGAAGGTTTGATTGATTGTGATTTTTTTACAGGGGGTCTCGGGTCCTATTTATACCCAAGATACAATTATCTGTACAAACCCTGGACTCTATCTAAACTACTATTTAAAACACAACATTATCCCTAGAAGGACTCATGGCGTGCTACAACTAACAGTTTAAACAAACTCCTAAATTACAGATACAATTGCCGTTACAGGACTCTATCCATAGATGGCAATATCGTTTAACGCGCAACTAACAACCGAATCTTCTATTTATCCTCAAACTGCTGCACCAGAAACGGTTTTATCTCTTCCGGACCTGGAATCGGCTATCGGCTGCCATTGTCCGATCCAACCTTAGCCGATTGGCATCGCAGCCGGTCACTCCTCAGCTGATGCGGCCTCTGTTTCCACACCAAACCAGCCGATCCGATTCTGCTTTGCCTTTGCAGACTTAGGGACTCAATTACCAAATTTCACTGTTAACACATGTCCCCAAGTCCGTGATACGAAGTGTTACGGATTTGCTTGCCTGTTCAAACTCCCGCTCTTTTCTTAACCTAAACCGCTTCGGCTTCTCCCCAAGTGCCCTTTAAATATCCACTCTCCTCGGCCGAGACGCTTACGCCTTCAAAGCGCACTCAGTCTCTTCGCATACAAGCCTCTGCCTTCTCTCTCCTCTCCGACAGTTTCACCGGCGTCCGTCAAATCTCAGCGTTCTTTGCAACCCAGACTTCATCTTCGCCCAAACGACCCTGATAGCCTCCACCGTCGCTGCGTCAAGCGCCTCCGTCGCGCCAGCCACCGCCGCCACACCAACTGTAGCTGCCGCGCCAACCACCGCTGCTGTTCTGGCCGCCGCCATTGTCGAGTTCCCTGAGGTACTCCTGTTTGATCCAGAACTCCTTCTCCGTTCGGAATTACTTCTCCAACCATGTTGCATCAATCTTGCGTTCAACCATTTTTTGAGTAGCACTTTCATTTGTTTTTTTCTTGATTAGTACTTTTTTCTTCTTCGAACTGTAATATGCAACCGTTCTTGATTAGCGCCCTTTTTTTTCTTTTTCTGAACTGTAGCACCTGTCACATCAAGTGCTTATCCCAAATCTGACACAAGCCCAGAGGTTTTTTCTCGGCCCCATCGACAAAATTGATCCAGCCGATTTGATTATGGTCGAGACCAACAGAATCCCCTTCAACACCGCCAAGCCATCTCTCACCCATTGGAATGGGACATTTAAGTCGTGGCCGACAACTGACGCCACTTGGGTCGAGTGGTACAAGAGAATGCAATCGGCCAAATACAATCAATGGGAGGAGACCGGGATAGCGCAAGGCTTGGCTCTGTCCATTGCCAGCATGGAGAAGGATGAGCCACTTCTGTCGGCTGCAACGTATTTCTGGAATGACAGCTTCAACGCTTTCATCTTCCGACAAGGGCCGATGACAGTCACATTGGCCGACGTGTACATGACAACCGGCTTGGACATCGAGTCATCAGCCAACCCCAGCAACCTGAGCCGAAAGGGACAGCACCAGTTCAAAACTAAGGCCATCGGCGGGTGGAGCGGCTTCATCGCCCAGAACATGAAAGATGGACCCGTCAGCCACAGGGAGCACGCCGCATTTCTAATGATGTGGCTTGAAAAATTTTTGTTTTGTGGATCGAGCTGCGGGCCGACTGCCAATTGGCAAGTCGTAGCCGAAATCTTGGCCGACGGGGGCAAGCTCGCGCTGGGGAAGTACCTCCTCGGCTATTTATATCAAACAGCCACTGCGAAGATAGCTGCCAATGCCCTAATCAACACCGGCGGCCCCTGGTGGTTCTTGCAGATCTGGCTGGTGCTCGCAACCCAAAAGGTGGCCGGTCGGCTCCCTCTGACAAACGTCGTATTCCCAAGGCTGGAGCCGATCGAAGACGAGGATGGCAACGAGATCACCACACCAGGTGCATGAGCTATAGAGAAGTAGTAGCCGCTCATGCAGGCTCGAGGCAATCGGTTGAAATTCTGGCCGAATGGTTCATCGCCCTTTACGACGGGCTGACTCGCGAGAACCGCGCCTAGTACTTCTACCGGGATCTGGGACTGTTTGAGTTGCCGGCCGACTTCAACTGGGAAGACATCAACTCGGTCGACAACCCAAGGTGCAGGGAGCTGTTCATCGCCGCTCTGTCCCCTTGCATCTTGCCAACCGGAATCCATCAGGGCCGATCAGTGGCCAAGAGCTACGAGTTTTATTATCCGGTATCGGTAGCGAGGCAGTTCAGTCTTGGGCAGATGCCCATCGGCTTTTATTACGCCGACAATATTGAAACGAGGAGAGTGGTAACCCAAGATTTGATAATGCATCGACTGCTGAACATAGCCGGCCCTCCCCTCGGCGAGATCGGCGTGATGACCCTATCGCTCAGGAAGAGCGCAGCCTACGACCAATGATGGGCCAAAATCAAACGCCATATCTTTTACCAGCGGTCATCACATTACATCGATCTGCTCCTGCCCGAAGAAATCCCTTCGGTAAGCTTCGAAGTCCAAACGATTTTACTCTTCTTGTCATCGGCTGATATAGCCGATTAACATTTCTCCTTTGGCTTGCAGGAGACGGAGACGGAGCGGCCGACGGTGAGCGACTCCGGGCGCCCCATCGAATACCGTCTAGGTGTTCTGGATGGGGGTGGCCTCGCTCCGTCGGCCATCGGCTGGGGGCGCTGAAACTGGCATCGTTGCTGCGAGGGCAGGTGCGCCAGCCGATTGCCCAGAAGAAAAGGGCTGCACCACCCCTACAGCCATCGGTCGCGCCTGCCCCCAAGAAACTGAAAGAGAAGAAGTCGGCAACGCCAGCCGACAGCCTTCCCCTTAGACCGGCCGCGCTTCCTCGACACCATCGCCAGCGAGGAAGTGCCGGCGGCTGTTGGAGCGGCGGCCGAACCTGGGAGTTCGAGCCATGAGTTCATCAATGCCCCAGCCGACACTCCGCCGGTCCCAAGTCCTCCAGCGAGAAATCGGCCGGTAAGCCCTCATTTCACCAAGTTCGGCTTCATAATGATATCATTTGCATCTGACCGAACAATTCTTTTTAGGTCAAGAAATTGGTCGGCCGTACTTCACGCCCCGTGCCATCGGTAATCGTCTCTTGCCACTTGACCCGTAGAAATTAGCCGATTTGTCCGCTAACTCTTCTTTTGCCCCACGATCTCCGTCGGCTGCCCCTCAGCGCCCTACGAGCATCTGCGCTGCGCGCGGCGGCGGCGGCAACGACATCGACGAAGAGGCCCCGACAGCCGCAGGCGGCGATCCAGCCGAGCCGACTGCTCCGACCCGGTGCCAACGATAAACTGACTAAAATTGACGATCGGCTTCTGTCAACTTAATGTCTTCTGATCATCTCTCTTTTTTGCAGAACATAGCCGACCTCCTCAATTTTGACTTGTCGGAGTTCGAGGAGTACGGCGAAATTGGTGAAGAGGCGTTGGTGACGTCGGCTGAGGACCTGAGGGCCACCCTAGCCGACATCGGCAACCGGCTGGAGGCCTCTCTGGATGCGCTGGTGGTCGACAGTGGTTCGATACGTGCGTGTTTCAAAGAAATTCAAGGCCAGCTGCCGGAAGCTCTAACCGACACCATTGTGCCGGCCACCTTCGTGGAAGCCCACCAGCTCAAGTACGAATGGACACGGCAGTGGATAGCCGATCGTCGTGAGAACCAGGCATGGTCGGCCACCCTCCAGTCGTCCAAGGATGCCATCGAGAGCCTAAAAGCTGCCTTCGACCGCCTGAAGACTGAGTCGGCGGCCAAGCTCGAGAAACTCCTTGCACGCCAATATCAGCTGATGGCCGATCTCGTTCAAGTCACGAACGAGATCGATGTCCATAAGGAGTACATGGCTGGTTTGCCGGCCGAGATCGAAGCTCAATGCCAAGGCATCAAGGCGGTTGTGGCACAATTGCGAGACCTGGTGAAGGGCATCCAGCCGGTGATAGGGTCCGAGGCCGACGACGTCAGGGCCATTGAAAAGATAGACCAGATCAGGCGGACGGCGTTGTCGGCCATAGCCGATTTCTTAAAACAATGAGCTTGTAATATTCTAACATTCTGAAGTCGGCTACTGCCTCTTGTAGTATACTTGTCATACTTTTGTGCTGGGATTGTACCTTAATCACTTCCCTCGTACTTGTAATCGGCTTTGACTTATGTGTAATATAGTTTATCAATTTTTTGCCGCTGTGCTTGTAGATAAGATTGGCTTTCGGCCGTGCATAGTGTCTTGAATTGCTCATGCTGAAATCGGCCCCAGCCGCCCGTGTCGCTTCATGTTGCTGATTCCGAAACCACACCACAACCGTTGGTGTCAGCGCTTGAATTATGGCCGTCGATCAAAATCACTTCCAACGCTTTTATTTGGACTGATGATTACGAGGCTTAAAAGTTGCAAAAATCTTTCAAAAATCCTAACGCCCGATTTTGCAATCGGCTCGTGTACGTATATGCCCCCCAAGTTTTGTTGATAGCTTCGGTGTCGACAAAATTGTGAGTTCGAGCCGTTCGCGCATCATTGCCGTCCCTCTCGGCCAATCATTAGCCGATCGTAGAAAACTTGGCAAAAAATGTTGCATAAAAATGCCTAAAGGTGATGCCTTGTTAAAGCAAGACATCGGTTGTCGTAAATCGGCTTAAACAACCAGAGCCGAATCACGAGTTGATCCATACGCTTGGGTAATATTTCTTCAGGTATTTTCCATTAAGAGGCCTTCCAAATACTTCTCCATCCAGCCCTTTTATCATGTAAGCTCCTTTAGAGACGCATTTGTGGATCTTGAAAGGCCCTTCCCAATTTGGTGACCACTTGCCGAATTTGTTGTCTCTAGATCCAATCGGTAGTATCAATTTCCAAACGAGTTCGCCTTCCTCAAAAGATTTAGGCACCACCTTTTTATTATAATGTCTGGCTACTCGTTCTTTATCCTTTGTGACTTTTTCCAAGGCCCTCATCATGGATAAAACTAAATCTTTCGATTCGTCCACCATCAGGTGATAATAATCGTCGGCTGTGAGTTGATCCTGTAGCTGAATGCGCCTTGAGCCGACGACACTTTCCCATGGTAGCACTGCCTCATGTCCGTAGACCAGCTTGTACGGAGGGACTTGAATTGACCCGTGGCATGCCATCCGATACGCCCACAGTGATTCGGCTAATCGGTTGTGCCACTGTTTAGGGTACTCAGAGATCTTTCTTTTAATCAATTTGATCAAACTTTTGTTTGAGGCCTCGGCTTGTCCGTTGGCTTGTGCATAGTACGGCAAAAAATTAAGCAGCTTGATCCCCATGCCGTCGGCAAACTGAACAAATTCGTGTGATACAAAGATAGATCCCTGGTCTGTTGTTATTGTTTGTGGAATGCCAAATCGATAGATGATATGTTCTTTGACAAACTCGATTACGTCCTTAGAATCCACTTTTCTGAGGGGAATTGCCTCCACTCACTTTGTGAAGTAATCTATCATCACCAGGATAAATTTATGTCCTTTGCTTGAGGGTGGATTGATCTGGCCGATCATATCAATGCCCCATCCTCTGAACGACCACGGCTTAATAATTGGGTTCATAGCCGATGCTGGTGCTTGTTGTATGGCGCCAAACTTCTGACAATCCTGGCAGCCCTTGTAATACTTGAAACAATCCTCCAGCATCGTTGGCCAGAAATACCCTGCTCGGTGAAGCAGCCACTTCATTTTGTGGGCCGATTGATATGTGCCACAGATTCCTTCATGTACTTCTCCGATGGCCACTGTAGCCTGATCGGCTCCCAAACACTTGAGTAGCACGCCGTCAATCATCCGATAGTATAGATCTTCATCGAGCAACACATATCGCAATGCCTTGTATCGTAGCTTCCTTGTAGCCGATTGACAGGGGTTTTTGAGATAGTTGTAAACTTCAAACCTCCAATCATCGACTGTGATGGCGGCAATGTCTATGTCGATTTCTTTTGGCATCAGCTGATAGCCCGATGCCCCCTGAGCCAAGTCATTGGCCTCTGAGTTCTGCTCTCTGGGGATATGTTTCAAAGTAACCAGCCGAAAACCGTCCATTAGTTCCCAGCAATGCCGATAATAGACCATCAGTGCGTCGTTTTTGCATTCATATTCTCCTGATAATTGGCTGATGACCAACAATGAATCTTCCATTATTTCGATGGCGTCGGCTTCAACTTTCTTGAGTAGATGTAATCCTTTAAGGACAGCTTCGTATTCGGCTTGGTTGTTTGTAGCGTGGGGGTTGATGGCAAAAGAAAACTCGAAGCTTGCCCCCCTGGGCGAAATAATGACCAAGCCGATGCCACAGCCGTTGGTGCAAACCGAGCCGTCGAACGTCAAAGTCCAAGGCATAATTTCCACTGAGCCGATTGAGTCGTTTTTGTGCTCCACAATGAAATCGGCTATGGCTTGCCCCTTGACTGCCCTTGGTGCCTGATACCTTAGATCGAATTCTGTTAGCGCGAAAATCCACTTCCCAATTCTTCCTTTGAGCACTGGAGCCGATAGCATGTGCTTAACTACATCGGCTTTGCAGATTACTGTGCACTCGTTGGATAGCAGATAGTGCCTTAACTTCATACATGAAAAATATAGGCATAGGCATAGCTTCTCCAAAGGTGAATACCTCGTCTCCGTGTCTAGCAACCATCGGCTGAGATAGAAGATAGCCTTTTCTTTGCCGTTGACCTCTTGGATTAGGACGGAGCCGATTGATTTATCATCGGCTGATAGGTACAGTTTGAATGGTATTCCCTTTTGTGGAGGCATTAAAACTAGAGGGGAACTCAGATAATCTTTTATGTTGTCTAACGTCCTTTGCTGTTCTGCCCCCCATGTGAATGTTTGATCGGCTTTCAGCCGAAGCAGTGGCGTGAACGGCTCCATCTTTTCTGAGAGATTGGCTATGAACCGTCTGATGAAGTATATCTTGCCGATCAATGATTGGAGTTGTTTTTTGTCCTTCGGAGGTTGAATTGTCTTGATAGCATTTATGCTTCTTGGTGTAACTTCAATTCCTCTTTCATGGACAAGAAATCCCAAGAATTGCCCGGCTGATATGCCGAACGCGCACTTAAGCGGATTCATCTTCAGACAGTACTTCCTCGTCCATTCTAACACTTGTCTCAGATCGGCAATGTGGCCTTCTACCTCCCTTGACTTGATAACCATGTCGTCAATGTATATCTCTACTAGCGAGCCGATCATATCATGAAAGATGTAATTCATGGCCCGTTGATATGTTGCCCCAGTATTCTTCAAGCTGAACGTCATTACTACCCATTCGTACAAGCCGATTACGCCGGGACACCCAAAAGCGGTCTTGTGGATGTCCTCATCGGTCATGAATATTTGATTATACCCTGCGTTGCCATCCATGAAACTGATTATTTTGTGGCCTGAAGCAGCATCGACAAGCAGATCGGCTATCGGCATTGGGTATTCGTCTTTAGGGGTTGCCTTGTTTAGATCTCTGAAATCGATGCACACCCTAAGTTTATCGTTTTTCTTCAACACTGGGATGATGTTTGAGACCCACTCGGCGTATCGGCAAGGCCAAATGAATCCCGCGTCGTATAGCCGAGTGATTTTGGCTTTAATTGCATCATACATATCGGCCTTAAACCACCTGGGAGGCTGTTTGAACGGCCGATAGCCTGCCATAATCGGTAGCTGATGGACCACTATTGATCGGCTGAGGCCGGGCATCTCGAAGTACTCCCAAGCAAAACAGTCTTTACATTCTTTTAACAACTCAATAAGCTGGGATCTACAATGAGGAGACAGGTTTTTGATAATGTACGTCAGCCTCGGCTTATCACCAGAGCCGATGTCAATTTCCTCTAATTCGTCGGCCGACGTGAAACCTTGCCCTAGCTTGCCATCGTCTTCGTTCGCGGTGTCCATGCCGAAAACGCTTGAGCCCTCCACCATGTCTTGTTCAAAGCAGCAGCTGCGGCTCGTCATTTCCAATTGGCTGTATTGTGGAATTGGACACATTTAGAAAATCGCTTGCCAGATTTTCCCGGATAAACAATCGATGCCTTCGATTTCCCAAAGCGGCAAATCAGCATTGACGACACTAACTGACCTGTCGGCTGGCACGATCTCGATCTTGTCACCGTCCCATTGGATCAGGCTCTGATGCATTGTAGAAGGGATGCAGCAGTTAGCATGTATCCAGTCCCTTCCGAGCAGCAGGCTGTAAGACCCCTTCCCATCGATGATAAAGAACGTTGTGGGTACGGTCTTATTGCTGATGGTCAGTTCAACGTTGAGGACGCCCTTGGTTTCTGATGGGTTGCCGCCGAAGCCTTTGAGCACCATGTTGGTTTTTATCAGGTCTTCGGCTCCCTTGCCTAGTTTTCTGAATGTTGCGTAAGGCGTGAGGTTGACTGCAGCTCCCCCATCAACTAGCATTTTGGAAATCGGCTTGCCGTTGACGAATCCTTAAGTGCCGATTTTCGGTTCCCTCGGGTTTGTCAAAGACAGCCTGGTCTGGTGAGATTGCTAGTTTCTCCAGGTCGTCCTCAATGGTGTCTGCATCGGCTTCAGGAGCGCCGAACTCGGCTGGCAGCACGAACACCATGTTAACCGATGCAGAAATTTTGCCTTTCCCTTTGGCTGCCCTCCTGGCTTGGTCGGCTAGGCTTTCCACGGCTTGCTCTTTGTCAACTATGGCAGCTTTCTCTTTGGGTACCCATCGCCTTTGATTTTGCCCAGATCACGGCGTTTTGTGGATCATTTGCTGAACTTCGTCTTCTCTCCCTTCGCGCTTAAGCCGTTGAACCCTTCTTTTCTCGCGTCTTTGTGAAGAGATCGGACAGGCACCATTGGGGGTTGGCCGATTCCTCATCGTCGGCCTCTTCATCATCGCGGTTGTTGCCATCGCGGTTTTCGTCGACGAAGAAGTCTTGGTGGATCGGGCCGAGCCGATCATGGATAGACCGTCGTCTTTGGTTTAGCTGAACGGCTCTGGGGACGAACCGGGTTGGGCTTGCAGCCGATGAGTTCCTGTGCCCGCCGTCGCGGTGATCGTTGCATGCTGGGCAATCGTCCAGTGTTGGTAGTCTCATACCGGATTCCTAGCAGTACCTGAAAAATCACAATGCCAATGTGGATCGGCATTGTTGCGATTTGCCTCGTACCGACGGCTTTGGGTATTCGGCTCGCGCTGACGAGATGCTTCATTGTAAGCTTCTTCCTGCCAGGACCGGTGCTGATGATGGTGTCGGCTGCGTTCATGGATCGGCCGTCGATCAGCCGATCTGATGACTGGGCACACCATATTAATCAGCGCGACGTGACATCCAATCTGCTCGTCTTTTGCCTTGGCCCCGATCGATGTATTGACTAAGCTATGTGCTATTCTGTTCTGTCGATCAGCTTGCCTGGGACCTGCTTGGACCGTATTGACCGGGAAAGGATTGCCGTCTACTTTCATCGGTCGATTTGAATTGGCGTACTTCAGCTTCCTGGCCTCAATCGCCGATTGGATTTGCTGCCTGAAGACTTTGCAGTCGTTGGTGGCGTGGGATGTGGAGTTGTGCCACTTGCAATATTTCTTTTCTTCAATTCTTCTCGACGGGATCACGTGATTTTCGGCAACGAACCTTCTCCTTGAGCAAGCAAGTCGAAGATCCCGCGGCCTTGGTGATGTCGAGATCATATCGTTCTTCCTTGGCCGTCTTCAGCAGCCATTGGCAGACGATGACCTTTTGTTCTTGGCCCATTCGCGCCGCCACTTGCGTCATCGTCGTCGGACTCGTAGTCCGATTCGACGACGACCTGAGTTATATTTTTTGACGGCCTTCCTGGTGTCTTGGAATCGCTGCTCGTGGGCCGTGACCTTCTCGCCAAGTAGGCTAAGCTGTCAAAGTCCTGAGAGAATCGCTCTCGGATCGGAGCGATCAAACCATGAAAGGCCAAATCGGCCACTGGGCATCCGATAGCACCAGCCGTAGCATCGATTCCTCATTTCTTTAAAGCGTTGGATGTATTCTTGGACCGATTCGTTGTGTTTTTGCCGATGCTTGGTGAGGTCCGACAACTTCATCTCGTGGTTGCCGGAGTAGAAGTAGCTGTGGAATTGTTTTTCAAGATCGGCCCAGCTCTGAATTGAGTTGTAGGGCAATGAGGAGAACCAAGTAAACGCTGATCCTAAAAGAGAAAGAGGGAACAATCGGTCTCTCAAGACGTCTGTAGCCGATGCTTCGCCGCACTGTGCCAAGAATCAACTAACATGCTCGTAAGTTGAAACGTTGTCCTGCCCTGAGAACTTCAAAAAATCTGGGATCTTGTATCCGTTGGGCAACGGGATCCGCTCAAAGTGCTCTTGATAGGGATACCGATACATGTTCCCTAAGTCTTTTGGCTTGAGGCCGAATTGATCGCGCATGACATCTGCAATCAGATTGGCCCAGGTTCGGTTGTCTTGTTGTATCGGCTCGTATGGGTCACACGGCGCGGGTGCTTGCCGATACAGTGGTGGAGTCTGAGGCCTGTAATGATGATCTTGATGGCCTCCTTGGTACTGGTAGTGATGATCAGCGGGAGGCGGCCGATGCGCCGGTGGTGACGTTGGTGGTCCTGGAAACAGCTGTCGGCCACCAGCGTTGTACTATCTGTTTGGATCAATTAGCTCTGACTGCTGATTGTCGTTGAACATATTAGCAATTTGATCTTGGGGCAGCGGCTGCTGTCGGTTCAGCATAGTAATTACTGGCCTTATAGCCGATTCATCTGGATTTGGCTGACCAAATACTCCTCCCGGCGGCCCTTGTTGTGCTAGTGGTGGGATCGACCGATTCTGTGTGACCAGCGTCCTGTAACCAGGAAATTGGCCGTCTGTGAAGTACGTCGGCCCTCGTTGAAGCTGGTCGGCTATCTTAGCGTCGACCACAGTAGTGATCTTGTTATTGAGAGTGTTGACCGAATGCTACTTTGATTGACTAACGCGTGATGGACGGTCCGAGTCGATCCGGTCTTGTAGAGAACATACACCGAATCGTCCTTCGGGTCGGCTCCTCCGTCTTCCGTTTGCCTTTTGTGTCACCGCAGGAGGATGCCTTGAGGTCGTTCATGCTGAACTTATATTTTTGATGCACGGACCCGCATCTTGTTTGGGTGAAAGATTGCAAGTAGTTAGCCAGGAGCTCTTCCACCATTTTCTTATAATCGGCTTGCCTGTTCACCGATAATCGCTCCATCTTCACAGCACGATGTTGTCCTGGGAAATGCCGGGGCTCTTGGAGTCGACCATCTTGCCCACTGAATCTATGCGTCCGAGTCGAGCCGACAGAAAAGTCCCACGGGCGTGCCAAGAAGCGTGTTGATGAGAAATTTCTCTCACGCGCTGGCCCGGGAGATCTGCTTAACTCCAGCAGCAGTCCTTCTCGGCTACCCGTGCCGTGCGTAGCGTGCGCTGATTTGATCTCGTTAACCAACAAGAAAAACGAAGGAATATAGTTAAGTGTTAGGTTAGATCCCCACTGGATCGGCTGAGGGAATCCATGAGCATATATATGCTATCCTAAAATATATTTCAGCCAAACGACTGGAATGGATTGGCTATACCAAGACCGCATCAATCGTGTAACCTAAATACAGTAAATGATAATAAATATATGAATCGATAACCTAGCCGATACTGGAAAGCTAAGGCTAGTACTCCGATGAATCTTATGAAAAGATACCACTCTTGAACCAGATGCGCATGGCCCGGAAATCGGCCGTCGGCCGCCGATGGCGGGTCGATTTCGGCTAGTAACGTCTGACAAGAATGCGATCGAGGCAGTCCTAATATAAATCTAATAATAAATATATTAAAAGAAACATATCAGGGCAGATAAGGCCGGCTGAAACCCCGACGATGTCTCTAAACAATATAAATCTTAGCCGAACAGATCATTGATAGTTCTAAAAACGACTTTACAGTTCGAACCCGATGCAGTATTAAGTATAAAAAGAAAAACCTGATCTATTGCAGCCGATTTATATCCCTCGAGACGGTGGATACCGCATATAAACCAGCCAACCTTTAGATCTAGCCCTATCGGCTGCAAGTTCTTGATAGAAATAGCCAATGGCATGATAGATCTAAACATTAGTCTAATTTATATGCACTATATGATAAGTAGCGCAGTATAAACTCTTGAATCTAATGTGTCATTACGATGGAAGCACTATAAACAACAGATCATACCACTAATGACAAGCATTTACCTAGATCTGGGGATCGAAATAATGCAGCCCATAGCCAAACAAACTGCTCGTCTGAAGAAAAAGGTTGGTGATGCGCCGAAGGTTTGATTGATTGTGATTGTTTTTTTTACAGGGGGTCTCGGGTCCTATTTATACCCAAGATACAATTATCTGTACAAACCCTGGACTCTATCTAAACTACTATTTAAAACACAACATTATCCCAAGAAGGACCCATGGCGTGCTACAACTAACAGTTTAAACAAACTCCTAAATTACAGATACAATTACCGTTATAGGACTCTATCCATAGATGGCAATATCGTTTAACGCGCAACTAACAACCGAATCTTTTATTTATCCTCAAACTGCTGCACCAGAAACGGTTTTATCTCTTCTGGACCTGGAATCGGCTATCGGCTGCCATTGTCCGATCCAACCTTAGCCGATTGGCCTCGCAGCCGATCACTCCTCAGCCGATGCGGCCTCTGTTTCCACACCAAACCAGCCAATCCGATTTTGCTTCGCCTTTGCAAATTTAGGGACTCAATTACCAAATTTCAGTGTTAACAGACTTAAGACGGAAATAGAAAGGATTCAGCCGATGGGACGTACCTTGGGGAACTCAGCGGGAGTGGAACCAGATGGAGCAGCGGGGGCCGCCATCACCTCAGTTCTTGTCGTCGGAGAAAGGGGATCGTTGCGGTGAGCTCGAGGAAGCCGAAGAAGTCGCTGGAGAGCTTGAGAGTGGTTGCTGGTTTTGTGGATTGTGTTGACGGCGTGAGTTTGTTTGGCGCGGAAGGGGCGTTATTTAAAGAGTTTCGTAACGGCCGAAACAGACTCAACTTAGGATTTTTTTAGGATAAGATTGCACAAATTTGCAACATTACCAATATCACGGACTTGGGGACATGTGTTAACGACCAAATTTGGTAAGCAAATCCCCGAGTCGAAGCAAGATTGAAGCGAAATCGAAGGAAACGCGCGATCCTCGAAATGCAGGCTGCGTCGGCTAAGTGCGAATCGGCTACGAAGTCAGTCGGTTGAGTCCGAATTGGACCAGGATAACCGATAGCCAATTCCGATTGGGAGCAAGAGATGGAGCCAATCTCGGAAGGGAAATTTAGAGATAATCATTGGATTCGGTTTCCAAAGAACTTCAAAGACGTTGCCATCTATGGATAATGTCCTACAACGGTAATTGTATCTTTAAATTAGGATATTTGTATAGTTTTCTTTATAGATAATGTCGGTTTGTTTAGAAATATTTATAATCTAATCTGTAATAGGAGTCGTGTCTCTTACGGGATCGTTGTATATCCGGGTATAAATATGACCCGAGACCTTGTAAAAACATATAACACACATCAATACTACTTCGGCGCATCGCCAAACCTTTCGTTTTCACTCTTTTGACGAGTTCTTGCCTCGTTCTTGGGCTGCATCGGGTTTCGATCTCCAAACAAGGTAATTTCTTGTTACAAGTGCTTTGTGTTATCAGGGTTAGTGCTTCCATCGTCATGATACTCTGATATGGATATTATAAACTGCTTAATCTACCATATGTGACATATAATCCAGATCAATGTCTAGATCTATCTCTCAATCAGCTAATGTCTTCCTGAAGATAGCAGCCGATAGAGCTAGACCCAGGGGTTGAGTTAGGTTATATGGCGTATCCACCATCTCGAGGAATTCTCATTAGCCTATATAGATCTCGTGCTTCTTTTTGTACTTAATGTTGAATCATTCTGATCTATTAAGTCGATCTTAGAACCATATAGATCTATTCGGCTCAATGATTATTATTAGAGATAGTGCCGGGGATTCAGCCGGTCTTACCTGTTTTAGCCATCTTTTATGTATTATTACTGTTAGATGTATTAAAGCCGTCTTTTATATTAAGATCTTAATCTATTTAAATGTATTAAGCCCGGTATCAATCTGTTAAGTCACGTCAATAGCCTATTGATCCTGGTTTAGTGCTTTTAGCTCAGGATAATATCTTCGTATAAAATATATCGGAGTACTAGCCAATTTAGATTAGATCTACGACATCGGCTAAGCTATAAATATATGTACTTTGTATTCTGGTGTGTTTTTGATATAAGTGATTTATACTGTCTCGGTATACTACAGATCTATCCCAATCATTTAGTCTAAATGCACCTTGGAATGGTAATTATGTATTATGAATATCTATAGCCGATCGAGTAGAATCTAATATTAACTAAATCACCTATTCTTTGTTTCTTGTTGGTTGTAGGATCCAGGGCCGACCCGTACGTATAAGCTGCCGGTGCCATCGCAGTGGGCCTCGAATTCTTGAGGGCCTCAAAAATTTGGACTTTTATGTGGCCCACCACACCGTTGGTTCTGGCTCCTGCTGCACAACGCATCAGCGAGGCCTACCCACCGCCCGTGACTCGCGAGTCCACGAGGACCACTGAACACGACATTTCCAATTCCACACGATGTGATCTCGATCGCGATTCGCAAGGGCCTTGCGACTCCCTCTTCGGGTCTCTGTCTCTCCCACCGCTGCGGGCGTTGTTTTTGAATCAGATCACGAGGGCCTACAGATCGCCGCCGCCTTCGGCCTTGCACGGTTATGAATCATTGATCTTAATAGTATAATCAATGAGTTCGTATCATAGAGTGTTAAAAAATATTTAAGATGAAGTAACAGTAAGTATTTATGGTTTTATGTATTTTTTTATTATCTTTAGGATATTATATGACCTTTATGTTGAATATTATATTTTAGTTGACGTGTGCTATAAAATTACATGTATATTTCTATGCATATATATATATATATTAAAAGGCCTCTGTCAAGTCTCGGTATAGGTTTGCGTTACGGGCCACCAAAAACTGCGGACTGGCCGTGGTAGGATCAAACCAACTAACACGCCCGCACAATCACCAAGGGCGACTAATTTTGGATCTGCACTGGAGTTAAACAGATCACCCAGGTCAGCGCGTGGGAAGTTTTCTCATCAACAGGCAATGCACTTTCAAGTTCCCAACAAGTATAGCATCATCTCTATGTACTATAACCACATGTCTCTTTTCTTTCTATTCTCTCCATTATAAGATATAGCAAAATACTAGGTCCTCTAATACAGTTCGTCCCATGGGTCCAAGAGAGCGTGCCATTGGCTAGACTTCAATGACCAAGAATGAGGCAGTGAAATGAAGCAATAAAGCAGATTGGAGGTGCTAGAGCGAGGTCAAGACACTGGTTGAAGCAGGAACATGCTCATAGAGTGCAGCTTAGTCACGGCCAAATGGGCCGTGCTCCCGCGGGCCGGCCCGGGCACGCCTGCAACAGTAGCGACACGGCCCGTCATGGCCCGATAGGCAAACGGGTCGTGCCGGCACGCCCCCATCCAGCCGTGCCGTGCTTGGGCCGGCCGTCGAGCCCACGGGCCGGCATGGCACGGCACGTGCGCTGTAGCGGCCCGGCTCGGCCCGTTTGCGCTTGCGGTTGAATCGGCTTGCAACACGTGGCACGATGGGAAGTAGCGCTGTGCAACGGCTCTTCGGCGGTCCAATGGGAGCGCGGCACGTGTCCCCAACGGCTCTATGGCTGTTCAAATTTCAAATTAGCCGTTGGAGACCAAAAAAATCATAAAAAATTCAAAAAAATTGCAAAAATAAGAAATTTCGCCCTATAAATAGGGCATGAACCCCACCATTTCTCCTCACCCCTCACTTCTCATTTTGTGCTCTCAAGTGCTCTCTTTGCTCTCAAGTGTCCATTTTTTAATTTTGACAAAATTTGCTCAAATTTTGTTAAAAATTAAAATTAGTTTCGTAGTTCAATAGTTTGATCGCAGAAGTTTGAAGTTCTCACAGTTGGAAAGATGTAAGTAATATTCAAATTGGTGTATTATTTGTATTGTGTTTATGCATTCAATAAATATTTTACAATTTGTTTATGTCGGTTTAAAATTTCAGAATGGATCCGAACTATCCATACCAGTCGCCGTCTTTCACTTTGGGTGATTTCGACCCCAACTTCATGCCGGGGTTTGAAGATGCCTCCGGATCGGCTCCAACTCCACCATCTGTGGAGGAGGTACCGGTTCAGACGGCTACAGTGGCTTCGGAAGGATTACCTTTCGGATCCGTGAGCGGAAGTGTTTCGACACGCACTGGACCGAAAAGATCGAGAACCTCCGGTGTATGGCAACACTTCGACGAGATAAAGGAAACAGCCCCGGACGGAAGGGAGGTCTCAAAAGCTCGTTGTAGAATATGTAGGCAAATGTTATCTCGCTCGTGGTTCTCCCGGTACGGTCATCTCAAGCGCCATGCGAGTCGTGTGCCAAGAAGCGAGGAATACAACTCCGGCAACAGCAACTTATGCTAAACCCGGATGGTACGGTACGTAGTTGGGAGTACGATCCCATGGTTGCTCAGGAATCTCTTGTCCGGTTAATCGTCAAGCAAGATTTACCCCTGAACATTGGAGAGACTCCTGATTTTGAACAATACATTCAGCAATCTCACAACCGTAGGTTTAAATCTATAAGTAGGCAAACGACAACTAGAGATTTAGAGAATGTTTATCAGAAGGATTCAAATGCACTTAAGGAACTATTTAGTACATGTACTTTCTCTGTTAGTGTTACTTCAGATATATGGAGTAGTAGAGCTAGGCAGGATTATCTTAGCGTTGTTGTTCATTTTATTGATGATGATTGGCAATTACAAAAGAGAGTTTTAGGGCTTACGTTAATAGATGTCTCACATACAGGAGAAAACATAGCTGAAAGAATTAGGGAAGTAATTAATGAATTTAATCTTGCTGATAAGATATTTGCTGTCACCCTAGATAATGCATCTGCTAATTCTCGTGCTATGGAAATATTGCAACCTCTATTTTGTGTTTATGCTCAATTGTTTCTACTACATCATCGTTGTGCATGTCATATAATTAATTTGATTGTTAAGACTAGCATGAAAAGGGTTCATAACCATATTGATGCTGTTCGTCAAGCAATCGCATGGTTAACTGCTTCGAACCGCGGATTGGTGTGTGGAAGAGGTTTTGTCATGCGGCCGGTAAGAGAGCTCGTAAGTTTGCCATCGATGCTGAGCATCGGTGGAATTCAACATATTTAATGTTAAAAGTTGTTTTACCTTATAGTGAATTACTTACGGATTTTGTTCAATCACGTGATGGCCCACGAAACAGTGACGGGTCGCCAATACTGAATGAGCATGTTTGGGCAATTGTCCAAAAATATAACCAATTTTTAGACTTCAACGTTCTCGGGTGGTGGAATGACCACAAGTTAGCATATCCCGTGCTTTCAAAACTAGCATGGGATGTGTTGACGGTGCCCGTCTCGACGGTGTCCTCCGAATCGGCTTTCAGTCTATGCGGCCGTATCATCGAAGACCGAAGAACGAATCTGAGCAGTGACCACGTCGAAATGCTTCTAAGCATTAAAGACTGGGAGCTTGCTCGACAACATGCCCAATACACTGTGGACAACCAAGAATTGGTCGCCAGTTCGAGCAACTCTACCTGGATCCAAAACAACCCCAGAATTTTGTTAGACGTAGTTCGACCTTTGAGCCGTACTCTTTTCTTTGTCATGGTTTTCTCATTTTTCCCTACGAGTTTTTACATGACAAAGTTTTTAACGAGGCAGCATGTATCATTGTATCCTATAATGATATAAACATCAATAAAGGTCATTACTATTTTTTAACAAAAATTTTTTTTGCAATATTTTCGTAAATGTGGATTTATTTTTAACATTACTAAGTCATTATTTTTTTTGAAAACTTTATTATTATTATTTTTATTTTTTTAAACTTATGTGCTATTTATTAAAAAAATTGTAAAAACGGCCGTGGGCTCGGCCGGCCCGTGGCCACCGGCGTGCCTTGCATGGGCCCGCCGGCTCCCCACGTGCCGTGCTTGGGCCGGAGCCTAGGCATGTGGGCGGCACGGCACGGCCCGTTTCATGAAGCGGGCCAAACGGGTCGTGCCGAAACGGGCCGTGCCGGCACGGGCCCGTGCCGTGCGGGCCGGCCGCCCGTTTGGCCTTCATTGGTGCAGCTCCAGTGACCCTCACATCCGCAGCATCCACCGTCATCCGTGCCATGGCAACACCGAACATGATTCTCCTCTTACGGAGGATCATCATCGTCTCTTTCCTCTCAGCGCTACCGCACACGTGCGAGCGCATTGCGGGCAACCATAGTGACCTTGATGGCGGCTGTTGCAGCTAAAGAAGACAAAAGAAAAAAAGAGAACGAAAAGAAAGGAAAAGGGATAGAAGAGGAGAAGGAAAAGGCTACACTACAACGAGGTAAAATGTGTTTTCTTCAGTCATGTTGTGCCGTGAAGATGGTCGAACGCAGAATGCTCGATAGCGTGGAGTGCCATGTCACCAATCATACCTGGTTAACTGAGGTTTTGTTGATGAGAAATTTCTCACGCGCTGCCCTGGGAGATCTCCTTAGCTCCAGTGCAGGTCCTTCTCGGCTGCCTGTGTGGTGCAGGGCGTGCTAGTTGGTTTGATCTGTTAACCAACAAGAAAAACAAGATATATGCGTTAAGTGTTACGTTAGATCCTCACTGTATCGGCTAAGGGAATCCATGAGCATATATATGCTATCCTAAAATATATTTAAGCCAATCGACTGGAATGGATTGGCTATACCGAGACAGCATCGGCCGCTTAACCCAAATACATCAAAGGATAATAAATATATGTATTGATAACCTAGCCGATACTGGAAAGCTAACAATGAATCGGCTAGTACTCCGATGAATCTTATGAAAAGATATCATTCTTGAACCAAACACGATTAGCCTGGGAAATCGGCCGTCGGCTGTTGATGGCAGGCCGATCTCAGCTCATAATGTCCGACAAGAATGGGATCTTAATATAAGAGGCAGTCCTAACATAAATCTAGTAATAAATATACTAAAAGAAACATATTAGGGCAGATAAGGCCGGCTGAAACCCCGACACTGTCTCTTAAATATATAAATCTAACCAAACAAACCATTGGAAGTTCTAAAATGACTTAATAGTTCAACGTTGATGCAGCATTAAGTATAAAAGAACAACCTGATCTGTTGTAGCTGATTTATACCTCTCGAGACGGTGGATACCACACATAAACCAGCCAACCTTTAGATCTAGCCTTATTGACTGCGAGTTCTTGACAGAACTGGCCAATGGCAGGGTAGATCTAAACATTGCTCCAGTTTATATGCGATATATGGTAAATAGCGCAGTATAACCCCTGAATCTAATGTGTCATTACGATGGAAGCACTAGAATCAGCAGAACATACCACTAACGACAAGCATTTACCTGGATTTGGGGATCAAAACAATGCAGCCCGTAGCCAAATCAATTGCTCGTCTGAAGAAAAAGGTTGGTGATGCATCGAAGGTTTGATTGATTGTATGTTGTATATTTACGGGGGGTCTCGGGTCCTATTTATACCCAAGATAACATTATCTGTACAAACCCTGGACTCTATCTAAACTACTATTTAAAATACGACGATATCCCGGGTAGGACCCACGCCGCATTACAGTAAACAGTTTAAACAAACTCCTAATTTACATATACAGTTGCCATTACAAGACTCTATCCATAGATGGCAATATCTTTTAACGCACAGTCTAATAACCGAATCTTCTATTTATCTTCAAACATCTGCACCAGAAACGGTTTTATCTTCTCTGAACCTAGAATCGGCTATCGGTCGCTCTTGTCCGATTCAACCTTAGTCGACTGGCTTCGCAGCCGATCGCTTCTCAGCCAATGCGGCCTCTGCTTCTTCGTCAAACCAGCCAATCCGATTCTGTTTCACCCTTGCTAGGACTTAGGGATTTAATTACCAAATTTAGGTGTTAACACATGCCTCCCAAGTCCGTGATACGAAGTGTTACGGATTTGTTGCCTGTTCAAATTCTTACTTTTTTCTGACCTAAACCACTTCGGCTGCCCCAAGTGCCCTTTAAATAGCCCTTTGCTTCGACCAAAACGATTACACTTTCAAAACCCACTCAAACACTTCGCAAACAAGCTTTCGCTTCCTCTCTCCTCTCCGGCGATTCACCGGCGTCCTTCATCAGATTCCAACGCCCTTCGCGAATCAGAACCCGTCTTCGTCTCTGACGACTCCGATGGCTTCCAACACCGCCGCTGCATCGAGCGCCTCCGTCGCACCGGCCACCGCCGCCGCACCAGCTGTCGCCACCGCACCGGCCACCGCCGTCGAGTTCCCTGAGGTACACCCGTCGGTCCAGAACTCCTTTTCTTCGGATTTACTTTTCCAGCCATGCTCCCAGCATTGTTGCATTCATCATGCCTTTAATCGTTCTTGATTAGTATTTTTTCCTCTTTCAAACTGTAGCATTTAGCCATTCTTGATTAGCGTTTTTTCCTCTTTCAAACTGTAGCACCTGTCACATCAAGTGGTCATCCCCAGTTTGACCTAAGAAAAAGAGGTACTTTCTCGGCCCCATCGGCAACACTGACCCAACCGATGTGATTATAGCCGAAACCAACAGGATCCCTTACAACACCAACAAGCCATCCCAAGCCCACTGGAACGGGACTTTAAAATCGTGGCCGACCACAGACGCAGCCTAGATTGAATGGTATAAGAGGGTGTGATCGGCCAAGTACGCTCAGTGGGAGGAAGCTGGGATTGCCAAGTGCTTGGCCTTGTCCGTCACTGGCATGGAGAAAGATGAGCCACTTCTGTCGGCTACAACATACTTTTGGAATGATAGCTTCAATGCCTTCATATTCCGGCAAGGGCCGATGACGATCACCTTAGCCGACGTATACATGACGACCGGACTAGACATCCTGGCGTTGGCTAACCCTGGAAACCTGAACCGAAAGGGACAGCATCAATTCAAAACCAAAGCCATCGGCGGGTGGAGCAGCTTCATCGCTCAAAACATGAAGGACGGATCAGTCGGCCACAGGGAACACGCCGCGTTTCTCATGATGTGGCTTGAGAAGTTCTTGTTCTGTGGATCGAGCTGCGGGCCGACCGCCAACTGGCAGGTCATAGCCAAACTCCTGGCCGATGGGAGCAAGCTCACGCTGGGGAAATACCTCCTCAGCTACATGTACCAAATGCTGCATCAGGCCGCCACGAAGATAGCCGCCAACACCCCTATTAACACCGGCGGCCCCTGGTGGTTTTTATAGATCTGGCTGGTGTTGGCGACCCAAAAAATAGCCGGTCAGCTCCCCCTGACTGCAGCCGTTTTCCCAAGACTGGAGCCGATCGAAGACAAAGACAGCAACTAGATCACTACCACCAGATGCATGAGCTACGGAGAAGCAGCGGCTGCTCATGCGGGCTCAAAGCAATCGGCTAACCTGCTGGCCGAATGGTTCATCGCCCTGTACGACGGGCTATCACGCGAGAACCGCGCCTGGTACTTTTACCGGGACCGGGCCCTGTTTGAGTTGCCAGCTGATTTCAATTGGGAAGACATCAACTCAGCCGACAACCCACAGTGCAGGGAGTTGTTCATCGCCGCTCTGTCACCTTGCATCCTGCCGACCGGGATCCACCAGGGCCGATCAGTGGCCAGAAGCTATGAATTTTACTACCCGGTGTCGGCTGCGAGACAGTTTGGTCTTGGGCAACTGCCCGTCGACTTTTATTATGCCGACAAGATTGAGACGAGGGGAGTGGTGAGCCAAGATTTGATAATGCATCGGCTGCTGAACATAGCCGACCCTTCCCTCGGCAACATCGGCGAGATGACCGTGGCGCTCAAGAAAAGCGCGGCCTATGACCAATGGTGGGCCAAAATCAAACGACACATCTTCCACCAGCGGTCATCCTATTACGTCGATTTGCTCCTGCCCGAAGAGATTCCCTCGGTAAGCTTTAAACTCCAAATGATTTTTCTCTTCTTATCATCGGCCGATATAGCCGATTAACACTTGCCCTCTGGTTTGCAGGAGACCGAGATGGAGCGGCCGATAGTGAGTGACTCCGGGCTCCCCATCGAATACCGTATAGGTGTTCTGGATGGGCGGCCTCGCTCCGTCGGTGATCGGCTGGGGAGCGCCGAAGCTGGCGTCCTTACTGCGTGGGCAAGTGCGCGAGCCGATCGCTCACAAGAAAAGGGTCGCGCCCCTCATACAGCCATCGGCCGCGCCTGCCCCCAAGAAGCTGAAAGAGAAGAAACCAGTTGCGCCAGCCGATAGCCTTCCCCCCTTGGACCCGAGCGTCGCGCAGTTCCTTGACGCTGTCACCAGCGAGGAGATGCCGGCTGTTGGAGCGACGGCTGAACTCGAGAGCTCTAGCCACGAATCCGTCAACGCTCCAGCCGACGTCCCGCCGGTTCTAAGTCCCCTCGCAAAAAATCGGCCGGTAAGCCCTTATCTCATCAACTTCGGCCTTATGATGATATCAGTTGCATCTGACCAAATAATTCTTCTTAGGTCAAGAAATTGGCCGGCCGCACTCCATGTCACGCACCATCGGCAACCGTCCCTTGCAACTTGATTTATAGAACTTAGCCGACTTGATAGCTAACCCTTCCTTTTGCAGCCTCCACGATCTCCGTCGGCTGCCCCCCAGGCGTCCAGTGAGCACGTTGTGACTGCCGCGGGCGGTGGCAACGGCGCCGATGATGAGGCCCCGACGGCTGCAGGCGGCGAACCAGCCGAGCCAGTCACTCCGACCCCGATGCCCACGGTAAGCCGACTGAATTTTATGATTGGCCCTCCCAACTCAATATTTTCTAATCATCTTTCTCTTTGCAGAACATAGCCAATCTCCTCAATTTCGACCTATCGAAGTTCGAGGACTCCGGCGAGATTGGTGAGGAGGCGCTGGTGACGCCGGCCGAAGACCTGAGGGCCAGCCTAGCTGACATCGGCAACCGGCTGGAGGCCTCGCTGGACGCGCTGGTGGTCGATAGCGACTCGATCCACGCGCGCTTCAAGGAAATCCAAGGCCAGCTGCCGGAAGCTCTAGCTGATGCCATCGTGCTGGCCACCTTTTTGGAAGCCCACCAGCTCAAATACGAGCGGGCACGGTAGCGGATAGCCGACCGATGCAAGAACCAGATGCGGTCGGCCACCCTCCAGTCGACCAAGGAAGCCATCGAGAGCCAGAAGGCCGCCTTCGACCGCCTGAAAACCGAGCCAGCGGCCAAGCTTGAGCAGCTCCTCTCACGTCAAGACCAGCTGATGGCCGATCTCGTTCAAGTCACGAACGAGATCGATGTCCACAAGGAGTACATGGCTGGGCTGCCAGCCGAGATCGATGCTCAACGTAAAAGTATCAAGGCGGCCGTGGCGTATCTCCGGGACCTGGTGAAAGGCATTCGGCCGGTGGCTGGCTCCGAGGCCGACGACATCAAGGCCATCGAGGAGGTGGACCAGATCAGGCGGACGGTGCTGTCAGCTATAGCCGATTTCTTGAACCACTGAACTTGTAATATTTTAGCATTCTGAAATCGGCTACTGCCTCGTGTAATATATTCGTCAAACTTTTGTAGTGGGCTTGAACTCTGATCGACTGTTCAAATCTTGTAATTTGCTCTGGCTCTTGTGTAATATAGTTTGCCAATCTTTTTGCAATTGTGCTTGTGGATGAGATCGGCTCCGGCCGCATGTAGTATCTTGTTATGACTGTCAATTCTGAATTGCATATGCTGAAATCGGCCCTAGCCATCCGTGTCACACCACGTTTGCCGATTCCGAAACCGCACCACAACCGTCGATCTTAACACTTGAATTACGGCCGTCGATCCCAATCACTTAAAACACTTTTATATTGGCTGCCAATTACGAAGCTTAAAAAATTCAGAAATTCCTGACACCCAATTTTGTAATCAGCCGTTTATGTATATGCCCCCCAAATTTTGTTGATAGCTTCGGTGTCGACAAAATTGTGAATCCAAGCCATTTGCACCTCATTGCCGTCGCTATCGGCCAATCGTTGGCCGACCGTAGAAAACTCAGGGAAAAAGTTGCACAAAAATGCCTAAAGGCGATGCCTTATTGAAACAAGACATCGGCTGTCATAAATCGGCTAAGCAGCCAGAGCCGAATCATGAGTTGATCCATACACTTGGGTAGTATTTCTTCAGGTATTTTCCATTAAGAGCCCTTCCAAATACTTCTCCGTCTAATCCTTCTAGAATGTAAGCTCCTTTAGAGACGCATTTGTGGATCTTGAAAGGTCCTTCCCAATTTGGTGACCACTTGCCGAATTTGTTATCCCTAGATCCGATCGGCAGTACCAATTTCCAAACGAGTTCGCCTTCCTCAAAAGATTTAGGCACCACTTTTTTATTATAATGTCTGGCTACTCGTTCTTTATCCCTTTTAACTTTTTCCAAGGCCCTCATCCTGGATAAAACTAAGTCCTCTGATTCGTCTATCATCAAGTGATAATAATCGTCGGCTGTGAGTTGATCCTGTAGCTGAATGCGCCTTGAGCCGACGACGCTCTCCCATGGTAGCACCGCCTCATGCCCGTAGACCAGCTTATACGGAGGGACTTGAATTGATCTATGGCATGCCATCCGATATGCCCACAGTGATTCGGCTAATCGGCTGTGCCATTGTTTGGGGAACTCAGAGATCTTTTTTTAATTAATTTAATCAAACTTTTATTTGAGGCTTCGGCTTGCCCGTTGGCCTGTGCGTAGTACGGTGAAGAATTAAGTAGCTTGATCCCCATGCCGTCGGCAAACAGAACAAACTTATCCGATACGAAGATAGATCCCTGGTCTGTTGTTATCGTTTGTGGGACGCCAAATCGGTAGATAATATGTTCTTTGACAAACTCGATTGCGTCCTTAGAATCCACTTTCTTCAGAGGAACTGCCTCCACCCATTTTGTAAAATAATCTGTCGCCACCAGAATAAATTTATGCCCTTTGCTTGAGGATGGATTGATCTGGCCGATCATATCGATGCCCCATCCTCTGAACGGCCAAGGCTTAATAATTGGGTTCATAGCCGACATTGGTGCTCGTTGTATGGCGCCGAATTTCGACAATCCTGCAACCCTTGTAATATTTCAAACAATCCTCCAAAGACTGTCGGCGAAATATCTCGCACGCAGCGAAGCAACTTCATTTTGTGGGCCGATTGATGTGTGCCACAGATCCCTTCGTGCACTTCTCCGATGGCCACTTTGGCTTGATCGGCTCCCAAACACTTGAGCAGCACACCATCAATCGTCCGATAGTAGAGATCTTCATCGAGCAAGACATATCTTAACGCCTTGTATCGTAGTTTCCTTGTAGCCGATTGAGAGGGGTTCTTGAGATAGCTGTAAACTTCAAACCTCCAATCATCGGCTGTAATGACGGCAACCTCTATGTCAATTTCTTTCAACATCGGCCTATAGCCCTTTGCCCCTTGAGCTAAATCATTGGCTTCCGTGTTCTGCTCTCTGGGGATATGTTTCAAAGTAACCAGCCGAAAACCGTCCATTAATTCCCGGCATTGTTGATAATAGACCATCAGTGCGTCGTTTTTGCATTCGTATTCTCCCGATAATTGGCTGATGACCAACAATGAATCTCCCATTATTTCGATAGCGTCAGCCTCAACTTTCTTGAGTAGATGTAATCCTTTAAGGACGGCTTCATACTCGGCTTGGTTGTTTGTAGCGTGGGGGTTGATAGCGAAAGCAAATTCGAAACTTGCCCCCTGGGTGAAATAATGACTAAGCCGATGCCGCAGCCATTGGTGCAAATCGAGTCGTCGAATGTCAAAGTCTAAGGCATAATTTCCACTGAACCGATTGAGTCATTTCTGTGCTCCACAATAAAATCGGCTATAGCTTGTCCTTTGACTGCCCTAGGTGCCTGATACCTCAAATCAAACTCTGTTAGCGCAAAAATCCACTTCCCAAGTCTTTCTTTCAACACTGGAGCCGATAGCATGTACATAACTACGTCGGCTTTGCAGATTATTGTGCACTCGTTGGATAGCAAATAATGCCTTAACTTTGTACATGAAAAATAGAGGCACAGACATAGCTTCTGCACAGGCGAATACCTTGTCTCTGCGTCTAGTAACCGTCGGCTAAGATAGAAAATTGCTTTTTCTTTGCCCTCAACTTCTTGGATTAAAACGGAGCCGATTGATTTGTCATCGGCTGATAGGTACAGCTTAAACGGTATCCCTTTTTGTGGAGGCATTAGAACTGGAGGGGAACTCAGATAGTCTTTAATGTTGTCCAAAGCCTTTTGCTGCTCTGCTCCCCATGTGAATGCTTGATCGGCTTTAAGCCGAAGCAGTGGTGTGAACGGCTCCATCTTTTCTCAGAGATTGGCTATGAACTGCCGGATGAAATTTATCTTGCCGATCAAAGATTGGAGTTGTTTCTTGTCCTTCAGAGGCTGAATTGTTTTGATAGCATTTATGCTCCTTGGTGTAATCTCAATTCCTCTTTCATGAACAAGAAATCCCAGGAACTGCCCAGCCGATACGCCGAATGCGCACTTAAGTGGATTCATCTTCAGGCCATATCTCCTCGTCCGCTCTAACACTTGTCTCAGATCGGCTATATGGCCCTCTATCTCCCTAGACTTGACCACTACGTCATCAATGTAGATCTCTACTAGTGAGCCGATCATGTCATGAAAAATGTAGTTCATGGCCCGTTGATATGTTGCCCCAGCATTCTTCAAGCCGAACGTCATTACCACCCATTCGTACAAGCCGATTGCGCCAGGACACCGAAAAAAGCAGTCTTGTGGATGTCTTCGTCAGCCATAATTATCTGATTATAACCTGCATTGTCGTCCATGAAACTAATAATTTTGTGGTCTGAAGCAGCATCGACAAGTAAATCGGCTATCGGCATTGGGTATTCGTCCTTAGGGGTGGCCTTGTTTAGATCTCTGAAATCGATGCACACCCTAAGTTTACCCTTTTTCTTCAACACTGGGACAATGTTTGAGACCCACTCGGCGTATCGGCAGGGCCGAATGAATCCTGCGTCGTATAGGTGAGTGATTTCGGCTTTGATTGCATCGTACATATCGGCCTTAAACCTCCTGGGAGGCTGTTTGAACGGCTGATAGCCTTCCTTAATCGGCAGTTGATGGACCACTATTGTCGGCTAAGGCGGGGCATCTCGAAGTACTCCCAAGCAAAACAATCTTTATATTCTTTTAACAAATCAATAAGCTGGGATCTACAATGAGGAGATAGATTTTTGCTAATATACGTTGGCCTCGGCATGTCACCAGAGCCGATGTCAATTTCTTCTAATTCTTCGGCCGACATGAAACCTTGCCCGAGCTTGCCATCATCTTCGTCTGCGGTGTCCATGCTGAAGACGCTTGAGCCCTCCACCATGTCTTGTTCAAAGCAGCAGTTGCGGCTCGTCATCTCCAATCGGCTATATTGTGGAATTGGATATATTTAGAAAATCGGCTTGCCAGATTTTCCCAGACAAACAATCGATGCCTTCGATTTCCCAAAGCGGTAAATCGGCACTGACGACGCTAACTGACCTATCGGCTGGTACGATCTCAATCTTGTCGCCGTCCCATTGGATCAGGCTCTGATGCATTGTAGAAGGAACGCAACAATTAGCGTGTATCCAGTCCCTTCCGAGCAGCAGGCTATAAGACCCCTTCCCGTCGATGACAAAGAATGTTGTGGGCACGGTCTTATTGCCGATGGTCAGTTCGACGTTGAGGACGCCCTTGGTTTCTGATGGGTTGCCGCCGAAGACTTTGAGCACCATGTTGGTCTTTATCAAGTCTTCGGCTCCTTTGCCTAGTTTTCTGAATGTTGCGTAAGGCATGAGGTTGACCGCAGCTTCCCCATCAACTAGCATCTTGGACATCAGCTTACCGTTGATGAATCCTTTAACGTACAACAGCTTTAAGTGCCAATTCTCGGTCCCCTCGGGTTTGCCGAAAATAGCTTGGTCCGGTGATATTGCTAGATTCACCAAGTCATCTTCAATGGTGTCTGCATCGGCTTCGGGAGCACTAAATTCGGCTGGTAGTATGAACACCATGTTGACCGATGCAGAAACTTTGCCTTTCCCTTTGGCTGCCCTCCTGGCTTGATCGGCTGGACTCTCCTGGGCTTGCTCCTCGTCGGCTGTGGCAGTTTTCTCCTTGGGAACCCATCGCCTTTTGATCTTGCCCAGCCGACGGCGCTGATCTTGGATCATGTGCCAAACTTCATCTTATCTCTCTTCACGTTTGAGTCGTTGAATTCTTCTTTTCTGCGTCTTTGTGAAGAGATCGAATGGGCACCATTGGGGATTGGCTGATTCCTCATCGTCAGCCTCTTCGTCGTCACGGTTGTTGTCGTTGCAGTCTTCGTCGACGAAGAAGTCTTGATGGATTGGGCCGAGCCGATCGTGGATGGGCCGCCGCCTCTGGTTTAGCTGAACGGCTCTAGGGATGAACCGGGCTGGGCTTGCAGCCGATGAGCTCCTGTGTTCGTCATCGCGGCGATCGTTGCACGCCGGGCAGTCATCTAGTGTCGGCAGCCTCATGCCGGATTCCCAGCAGTACCTGAAAAAATCACAATGCCAATGCGGATCGGCGCTACTGTGGGATGCCTCGTACCGGCAGCCCTGCGTTTCCGGCTCATGCCGACGAGGTGCTTCATCGCGAGATTCTTCCCGCCGAGACCGGTGCTGAGGACGGTGTCGGCTGTCTTCATAGATCGGCCGTTGGTCAGCCGATCAGATGACGGGGCGCACCATGTTGATTGGTGCGACGTAATGTCCAGTCGGCTCGCCCTTTGTCCTGGCCCCGACTGATGCGTTGACTAAGCCGTGCGCCATTCTGTTCTGTCGATCGGCTTGCCTGGGGCCAGCTTGAACTGTGTTGACCGGGAAAGGGTTGCCGTCTACCTTCATCGGCCGATTTGAATCGACAAACTTCAACTTCCCGGCCTCAATAGCCGACTGGATTTGCTGCCTGAAGACTTTGCAATCGTTAGTGGCATGGGATGTAGAGTTGTGCCACATGTAATATTTCTTCTTCTTTAGCTCCTCGGCCGATGGAATCACATGATTCTCAGGGAGCTGGATCTGTTTCTCATTGAGCAGCAAATCAAAAATCCTGTCGGCTTTAGTGATGTCGAAATCATATCTTTCTTCTTTGGTCGTCTTCAGCAGCCATTGGCAGACGATGACCTTTTTGTTCTCGGCCCATTCGGCTGCTGCCACCTCTGTGTCGTCATCATTGGAGTCGTAGTCTGATTCAACAATGACGTGAGTTATGTTCTTGACGGCCTTCCTGGTGTCTTCGAATCGCTGCTCATGGGCCATCACTTTCTGCGCCAAGTGGGCTAGACTGTCAAAGTCCTGCGCAGAGAATCGCTCTCGAATCGGCGCGATCAAGCCGTGAAAGGCCAAATCGGCCAACTGGGCATCCGATAGCACCAGGCTGTAGCATCGGTTCCTCATCTCTCTGAAGCGTTGGATGTACTCTTGAACTGATTCGTTGTGTTTTTGCCTGATGCTGGTGAGGTCCGACAACTTCATTTCATGGTTGCCGGAGTAAAAGTAGCTGTGAAATTGCTTTTCGAGATCGGCCCAGCTCTGAATTGAGTTGTAGGGCAATGAGAAGAACCAACTAAAAGCCGATCCCGAAAGGGACAGAGGGAACAGACGAACTCTCAAGGCGTCTATAGCCGATGCTTCGTCGCGCTGTGCTAAGAATCGGCTGACATGCTCATAGGTTGAAACGTTGTCTTGCCCTGAGAACTTCGAAAAATCTAGGATTTTGTATCGGTTGGGCAATGGGATCTGTTCAAAATGTTCTGGATAGGGACACCGATACATGTTCCCTGAGTCCTTTGGCTTGAGGCCAAATTGATCGCGCATGACATTTGCAATCAGATCGGCCCAAGTCCTGTTGTCCTGCTGTATCGGCTCATATGGGTCATATGGTGCGGGTGCTTGCCGATACAACAGTGGTGGCATCTGAGGCCTGTAGTGATGATCTTGACGGCCTCCTAGGTAGTGGTAGTGATGATCAGCGGGAGGTGGCCGATGCGCTGGTGGTGGCATTGGTGGCCCTGGGAACAGCTGTCGACCACCGACGTTGTACCGTCTGTCCAGGTCAATATGGGCAATCGGCTCTGACTGCCGATTGTCGTTGAACATGTTAGCAATCTGATCTTGGGGCAGCGGTTACTGTCGGTTCAACATGATAATTACTGGCCTTGTAGCCGATTCAGTTGGATTTGGCTGGCGGAGGACCCCTCCTGGCGGCCCTGGTTGTGTTGGTGGTGGGATCGGCCGATTCTGGGTGACAAACGTCATGTAACCAGGAAACTGGCCGTCTATGAAGTACGTCGGCCCCCGTTGCAGCTGGTCGGCTATCTTGGCGTCGACCACGGTAGTGATCATGTTGCTGAGAGTGTTGACCAGGATGCTACTTTGGTTGACCAGCGCGTGGTGAACGGCCGAATCAATTCGGTCTTGCAAGGTATGCAGGGCCGAATCGTCTTGTTCCTGAATCGGCTCCTCCATCTTCTGTTTGCCTTTTGACCCACCAGAGGAGGATGCCTTGAGCTCGTCCATGCTGAATTTATATTTTTGATGCACGGCCCCGGATCTTGTTTGGATGAAAGATTGCAAGTAGTTGGCCTAGAGCTCTTCCACCATCTTCTTATAATCGGCTTGCTGCTCAGCCGATAACTGCTCCATCTTCACAGGCACGATGTTGTCCTGAGAAACATTGGGGCTCTTAGAGTCGACCATCTTGCCGGCTGAGTCGATGTGTCCTAGCCGAGCCGACAGAGAAAGTCCCACCGGGCGTGCCAAGAAGTGTGTTGATGAGAAATTTCTCTCATGCGCTAGCACAGGAGATCTCGCTTAGTTCCAGTCAGGAGTCCTTCTCGCCGCACGTGCGGTGCGGGCGTGCCGCTTGGTTTGATCTGCTAACCAACAAGAAAAATAAGATATATGCGTTAAGTGTTACGTTAGATCCCCACTGTATCAGCTAAGGGAATCCATGAGCATATATATACTATCCTAAAATATATTTAAGCCAAGCGACTGGAATGGATCGGCTATACCGAGACAGCATCAGCTGCTTAACCCAAATACATCAAAGGATAATAAATATATGTATTGATAACCTAGCCGATACTGGAAAGCTAACAATGAATCGGCTAGTACTCCGATGAATCTTATAAAAAGATATCATTCTTGAACCAAACACGATTAGCCTGGGAAATCGGTCATCGGCTGTTGATGGCATGTCGATCTCAGCTCATGATGTCCGACAAGAATGGAATCTTAATATAAGAGGCAGTCCTAACATAAATCTAGTAATAAATATACTAAAAGAAACATATTAGGACAGATAAGGTCGGCTGAAACCCCGGCACTGTCTCTTAAATATATAAATCTAACCAAACAAATCATCGGAAGTTCTAAAAATGACTTAGTAGTTCAACGTTGATGCAGCATTAAGTATAAAAAGAACAACCTGATCTGTTGTAGCTGATTTATACCTCTCGAGACGGTGGGTACCGTACATAAACCAGCCAACCTTTAGATCTAGCCTTATTGACTCTAATGTGTCATTACGATGGAAGCACTAGAATCAGCAGAACATACCACTAACGACAAGCATTTACCTGGATTTTGGGATCGAAATGATGCAGCCCGTAGCCAAATCAATTGCTCGTCTGAAGAAAAAGGTTGGCGATGCGCCGAAGGTTCGATTGATTGTATGTTGTATATTTATAGGGGTCTCGGTCCTATTTATACCCAAGATAACATTATCTGTACAAACCTTGGACTCTATCTAAACTACTATTTAAAATACGACGATATCCCGGGAAGGACCCACGCTGCATTACAGTAAACAGTTTAAACAAACTCCTAATTCACAGATACAATTGCCGTTACAGGACTCTATCCATGGCAATACTTTTAACGCGCAGTCTGATAACCGAATCTTTTATTTATCTTCAAACATCTGCACCAGAAACGGTTTTATCTTCTCGCTATCTACGTCTTGTCCGATTCAACCTTAGCCGACGGCTTGCAGCGCCGATCGCTTCTCGGCCGATGCGGCCTCTGCTTCTTCGTCAAACCAGCCGATCCGATTCTGTTTCACCCTTGCCAGGACTTAGGGATTCAATTACCAAATTTAGATGTTAACAGGTTTGCACCTGTTATAATATATTAAACCATAATGATGAAGCTAAACGTATATTTTATAGGTTTAATGAGCTAAATGACACCCACCACCGTACAACTTTAAACATTGTTCATGTATTTTATTATATATTTTATTTAATATATAGGAGTTTAAATATACAACATATATGAGATAGCTATATAAATTTGGTGTTTAGATTTGAAGTAGGATGATATAGGTCGTCTACGCAGCAGTCCTCTAAACATGGATGGACAAAAAAGACACCATAATAATAAACCGGCGGTTTTGGGACAGACTTGTACGAGACATCAATATTTCATGGGTAATTACTGTAGCTAGATCCGCGAGGAGATCATGCCGCACTGTACCAGCCAGTGCAGTAGTACCGACAGGCTATGAGGCTAACAGGCAACAGCAGGAGCACCCAACCTGTGCCTATACCTACCAGCAAGCCGCATCGTCCCTGCCTCCTCCCGGTGATGAACAATACAGGCCGTCCTTTCAGGACGCCGTACCTGATGTCCGCCCAAACGTGGTGAATTCTTGAATGCTTGGTTAGCGTCTAAGCTTGCCATAACTGAGATTAGACAAACTGTGAAAAAACATAAACGTACGTCCTTGCACAACTAGCCTAAAAATCGAGTTCATAATTTGCAATTCAACTATTAAATAAATATGAAGCCATAAGTATGACAATGAAGTAAAAATATAACTACACCATGATATGTTAAAACTGTGACGTGCCAAAGTTTGGTGACGAACCAAACAATAAAGCATCAGAGGTGGTAGAGCAAGGTGTATAAAATAGAAAAAAAAGACATTTATGATAAATAAATCATAGGTGTCAGCTAAGTACATATTCGGTGGATCTAAGTCCCATGATATATATATATATATATATATACACACTAGTAAATATGCCCGTACGTTATAACGGGTATCATTTTATTTTATCATAATTATTTTAAAGTTGAAGTCTCATATAATTTTAATTTATATTTTTTCTTTATGTCTTCACCTGTGGCCTATTTCAGCATTGTGCCTGCGGGTTAATTTTATAAACACTCAAGGGATTTTCTGCAAAATTGTCATGCGGATTGCGGGTTAATTTTATAAACACTCAAGGGGTTTTCTGCAAAATAGCTAGGCGAACGGAAATTTGGGTGGAAACACTGCTTGCTTTATAGATAGTTATAGATATAGATTACACATATATATATATATTGAATAATATTATATGGTGAACCTTTAATCAGTTAACGATACCAAATGCTCAGATGGAAGTGGTTAGCATGTTCCTTTCGGTAGGAACGTTTTAACCATGAGTATGAATTAAAGATAATTGAGACAATGTAGATTTTTAGTCATTTGATGTTAAAGTCTCCTGGTTGTGTAACACATCTGGTCACCACCATCGAGTGGTTTGACGGACACAATCCAGGCTGAAGTTGACTGGCAGGTTAAAGGCTCAGCAATGTCTCAGTTATCTCTCTTGGAGCATCGGATATCTTGATATACTTATGAGAAGAATGGATGAGTTCCCTACATCTGTGTTCATTGTCTTCTGTAATGTTCAGGGCAAATAAAAAAGTGGATGTTCTACATCTTTTCACGTCTTTACTACAATAAGAGAGATTCTTTAGGGCAAAGAAAAAGACACGGTTCTTTAGGGCAAAGAAAAAGACGCGGATGTTCTACATCTTTTCACGTCTTTACTACCATGAGAGAGATAGGGAACGGATTCGGTGATTGTTAATAGGCATGTTGATTTGTAACATGTTATCAGCAACTATGTCGTTCATCGGGTTTATTATTTCAATCTACACATATTAGATTGATTTTTTTAATGACAGATTGATTTGCTCTGTTGTTCTTTGGTTCGCATGTAGCGAGATTCGCCGATCCAATGGAGGGCGATGTCATCCGCATCGCGTGCCCGACCATCAGCTTATTAGCGATGGATGATGAGCACAGCTTGCACGGCCCCACGCACGATCTCTTCGCTCTCGGTTTCACGCTCGCAAGGCATGACCGCATGACCTGGGGTCGGCCTTGTCACACATGCATGTGTGGATGCATCTTACATTCCTGCATGCTTGAGATCAATCGACAGAAAACCCAAGAAGCATATGTTGCAAGCATGCATGCATCGATATATATATGCATCTAATTTTATTGTTGCTAATTAGATTGGTTTGCTACCTGTTTTGCATGTACTGCATTGGTCGCTTGGACGCGTTGCATGTCTCCGCACCGGAGAGATGCCGTCCATGCCACGCGGCGTCCAGCCATGCAGTCTCCCAGCTCGCCTGTGCATGCCCGATCGAGGGGAACGCCTGGATGCTCTGCGTGGGCCCTGGAGGGCCGCGAAAACCAGACCGCTCATACGCCATCGCTCTTTGAAGTTGATCCATACGATCTCCATTGCATACGGATTAATTTCGAAAAAACTCAAGGAGTTTTCTGCAAAATAGCCAGATAAAACAAAATTTTGGGTGGAAACACTACTTGCTTTATAGATAGTCATAGATATATATATCTATAACTATCTATAAAGCAAGTAGTGTTTCTACCCTAAATTTTCATCCGCCTGACTATTTTGTAGAAAACCCCTTGAGTGTTTATAAAATTAACATGTAGTCCCAACGCTAAAAAAGGGAGGGCTTGGATAAAAAAAAGACTTCCTGCGCCCCTCCCTCCGGTCCCCATCCGCGCCGCGCCTCGCGCCACGCCTGCGCCCCTCCTTCCCGTCCCCATCCGCGTCACGCCCCGACTTCACCCGTTGTAACGCACGTGCACAGTTGCTAGTATATACACACATATATATATATATATGAGAATATTGTTTCTAATTAGTCATTGATTAAAATGTTGAAAAAACACAATACACACGCAACACCCTATATGCGTGAACTCACAAAACATATGTCGTACCTCTATAAGCACATTCAAAGATTGAGCCGACATATCTTACAACCCATAAAATCACCACAGACGTCTGTTGTTGGTGGATACATCACCTATCACCAAAAGAATAACTAGTCATAAATACGAGCATCAGTGTCAAGTCTATAATTTCAATCCGGGTAGGCATGTTCCGCCAATAAAAGCCTAACGAGTTGAGCTACATTTACTTCACTTAAAAATATATTTTTTATTTAGAGCGACTATCTATCTATAGTATATAATAAAAGTCATTAAACTTCCTACAAACACTTTCAAACCGTCATATGGTACTCCTACAAACACTCCTAAGCTGTCACGTGACGCTCTAATATATTAAAAAATTCCTATAAAATTTAAAAATAAAGCAAAACGTTTGTCCGTCCGCTCCCTCCTTCATTATCCACACCTTTCTTTTTTCCTTCTATTCCCTCTTCATGCTATGTTAGTTACAAAACATAATTTATAAGTTTTTAGGTATAATTTATAAGTTTTAAAGCGTGGTAGATGCCCTTTGGTTAATATTACATTTTTATAAGTTTCTCAAACATAGCCTAGCCTATGCTATATGCCCACGTAAATACACGGGCTACCTTCTTATATCAAGAGAAAGAAAAAAGAACCACATTAATAAAAAAAGAAAAAGAAAAGGATACATTCCATTACAGTGGAACTAGATTACAATGACGAAGATTAATAAATATGTGTATCTCTGATATTATAAAAGTTGAAAGTGTTTCAACTGAAACTTTCGTACGTTGTCCAATTACTGTCCGTCATTGTGTCGGTTTAATCCATGTGCAACACCATCGCACCGAGCTCCACTTTCGCATCCCACGTGTTCGAAGATGCGGATGCGTCGGCTCTGCACGTCCCATAGTCGAGCGAGACACTGAGCGAGCCTCACTCCTCCTTGGGATGACTAGGCTAGGGCCGTAACTAGGAATTGGAGGCCCCAGTGTGAAATACATGATAGGACCATAAAAATAAAACATGTACTATAAAAAAACTGTGGCGGTAGCTTGGAGTTTATTTGTGTCTTAGCAGCTTCCAACATCGCAAATAAAAGGAAGAGCCAAAAAAACGACCAATAGAAACAAAGCATAATGCTGCTTTTTTCTTCCCTGTGTAGTTATTTTTTTCTCTATTAATTTGCTTAGATAATTAGTAATACTAATACATTTGGGCCCTCATTTTTTGGCGCCCTAAACAGGTGCACACCTCGCACATATCAATCTACGGCCCTGACTATGCCATATCAGCCCACACCCACAACCCCCAACTGGAACGGCTCCACCTTGCCCCTTGGCTGCCTCGGCTGACCATGCCTCATCTGATCTGAATCGGCTAGCTGCCCGCCTGCCTTGTGTGTGAGACGGTGACGCCATGAGAAGTTCAGGTGAAATTATATTCTCATGGTGATTTGAATATGTTCTCCTCTTCTCATTTCAACGATTCTCTTGGTTAAATAAGTTGGACAAGACATTGTATATGATGTATTTGTAAATGAGATTAATTTTATCAACCCATGCATTATACGTCGATGTACGTAATGATGTGTTGTGTATTTTTTTCACTGAAGCACCTTAATTATTCACCGGTTGTGTATGTAATAGATTTTACTAAAACTTAGTTGGTCAAATGCTACACGTCCTTTTCCTTTTTTTATTCTCAAAACAGGTGTTGGGTGTGATTAACAGTCCCCTGGGTCTGTTAGGTCCATGGGGCCATAGTGGTGATTTTGCCCGATAAGTATCCTCGTGGTGAATGAAAATTATCATAACTAATCAAATTCATCTCTAAGTATGGTTATATTGGTAAGTCCCATTGACATAGGTACGTGAGACCCGCACCTCGGTCATGTCTTCCATCCATCACGTGCATGTGAGACAAAAAAGGGCCCAAATCGCATGTCCTGTAATCTGCCTCTTCCATCTCCGCACACGAAAAAAATACATATGATGAATAAAAATAGCATAAATATTTGTATATCCCGTTAAAACACATGACCATCTTGTACAAGTAAAATACAAAAGTGCAATTATGAAAACATAAGCAACAGTCTAAATGACAGAGGAACTCAACATAGATTAGATTGATCACGGAGTGTGTACATATATAGACCCGTCTCAACCAACTTATAGAAACAGAATCGGGAGAGGATCAGGATCAGAAAGGAAGGAGATAAGGAGATAAGAACTATCCTTATATGTTACACATAGTCTAACACCCCTCCCCAGTCGCAGCGTCGGTGGAGCGGACGTTGAGACTGGAACGAAATTCTTGATACACCGGAGAGGGTAGACCTTTGGTGAAGATGTCCGCGTACTGAGAAGAGGTTGGAACATGCATTACTCAAATAGCTCCGATGGCAACCTTCTCGCGCACAAAATGGAGATCGATCTCGACATGTTTGGTGCACTGATGCTGGACAGGGTTGGAGGAGAGGTAGACTGCACTGATATTATCACAGTACACCAGACAGGCGCCAGATGGAGCAGAGTGCAGCTCACATAGCAACTGACGCAGCCAGCTGACTTCTGCCACAGTGTTGGCAACGGCGCGGTACTCAGCTTCAGCACTGGAGCGAGAGACAGTGTTCTGGCGCTTGGAGGACCAGGAGATGAGGTTGTCCCCGAGAAAGACGGCATAGCCGGAGGTCGATTTACGAGTGTCAGGACAGCCAGCCCAGTCAGCGTCGGAGTAAACAACGAGATCAGTGCCCGGGGAGCGATGAATATGTAGGCCGAGGTCTAGAGTACCTCGAACATAACGCAGGATCCTCTTGAGGGCTGCTAAGTGAGGTTCACGAGGATCATGCATATGGAGACACACCTGCTGTACGACATAGGAGATGTCCGGGCGGGTGAAAGTCAAATACTGTAGTGCCCCTGCCAAGCTTCAAAAATCAGTGGGATCCGGCACAGGTGCCCCATCCGTAGAGGAGAGCTTGGCACTGGTGTCGACTGGCGTGGAGCATGGCTTACAATCGGCCATGCCAGCTCGCTTGAGAATATCCAGGCAGTACTGACGTTGGTGAAGAAGAAGACCGGTGGGGCGCTGGTCGGCAGTGATGCCGAGAAAATGATGAAGGTGGCCGAGATCCTTCATAGAGAATTCTGATTGTAGGGAGGTGATAGTCCATTGAAGCAAGCGTGCAGAGGAGGCGGTGATGACGATGTCATCGACGTATAAGAGTAAGTACACCATGTTAGAGCCGCGACGGTATATAAACAGAGAGGTGTCAGACTTGGCTTCGACAAAGCCGATGGAGAGCAGAAACAAGGCGAATCGGCTATACCAAGCCCGGGGTGCCTGCTTAAGTCTGTAGAGGGATTTGTTTAGTCGACAAACCATGTCAGGATGGGTGGAGTCGACGAGCCGAGAGGTTGGGTGCAGTATACGGTCTCCTGGAGAGTGCCATGAAGAAAGGCGTTTTTAACATCCAGCTGATGAATGGCCCATCCACGGGAGACTGCAAGGCTGAGAACAGTGCGGACGGTTGTTGGCTTGACAACTGGACTGAAAGTCTCATCAAAGTCGATCCCCGGGCGCTGGGTAAACCCTCAGAGGACCCAGCGAGCTTTGTATCTGTCTAGGGTGCCATCGGACTAGAACTTGTGTTTGAAAATCCACTTGCCAGTCACAACATTGGCGCCAGCCGAACGGGGAACAAGGTCCCAGGTGTGGTTGGCAATGAGGGCCGCGAACTCATCCTCCATAGCGGTTCGCCAATTGGGGTCGGCAAGGACGGCCCGATAAGTCCGTGGAATGGGAGAGAGCGTCGCAGCATGGAGATTGAGCCGCTGTACCGGCTTGCGAATACCGACTTTGCCACTGGTGGTCATGGCATGATCATTTAACACAGGGGGTGGGATGGCGGCAGTCGGCGCCGGGAGCGGAGGAGGCGGTGTGGTCTTGCTTGTTGAATGAGCCGACCCAGGTGAGAGAGCCGGTGGTTGATGTAGGGCGGCGTCGTGAGCCGGTGTGTTGGAGGAGGACGACGAGAAGGCCGCCGAGGTCGGGCTCCCAGCCGAGAGGGCCGTGCCCCCAGCCGATTGGGCCGTGCCCCCAGCCGATTGGTCCGGGCCCCCAGCCGAGTGGGCCGTCGAGACCACACCCCCAGCCAGGGGGGAATGGGCCGATCCAGGGACGGAGCGCGCGGGGGAGGTGTGTGCCGGTGTCATGCCTCCAGCCGAGTGGGGCTTTGCCCCAGCTAATGGGGCCGTGTCCCCAGCCGATTGGGTCGTGCCGACGGGCGTGGGGAAGGTGCGTCGACCAATTGAAGCCTGTAAAGGGGCAGAGAAATCTTCCAGAAAATCGAGATCAGTATGTTTTTCCGTGGAGATGTTGGCGTATAGAAAAGAGTGCTCATCAAACACCACATGACGGGAGATAATGACCCTGTTGGTACTGAGATCGAGACACTGATACCCTTTATGGTGGAGAGGATAGCCGAGGAAGACGCACAAGGTTGAGCGTGGGGATAGCTTGTGCGGGGCGGTGGCGGAGAGGTTAGGGTAACACTTGCAACCAAACACGCGAAGATGTGCGTAGGAAGGGTGAGCACCGTAGAGGGCGAAGAAGGGGGTATGGTGGTGTAGGGTTTTGGTGGGGTGGCGGTTGATGAGGTGAGTAGTTGTATGAAGAGCCTCAACCCAGAAGGTGGCGAGAAGGCTGGCCTGAAATAAAAGTGAACGTACGATGTTGTTAAGGGAACGAAGGATACGCTCAGCTTTACCGTTCTGGGGAGATGTATGAGGACATGACATCCGCATGTGAACGCCATTGGTGAGAAAGAAGGTGCGGGCGGTGACGTTGTCGAATGCACGGCCATTGTCACATTGAACGTTGCGGATGGTGGTAGAGAACTGTGTGCGGACATAGGCAAAGAATTGGGAGAGAGTGGAAAAAGTATCAGATTTGAAGCGTAGCGGAAAAACCCAAACATAATGTGATCAATCTTCAAGAATGACAAGATAGTATTTAAAACCAGAAAAGCTAACAACTGGAGATGTCCACAGATCACAGTGAATGAGCTCAAAATTAGCCGAGGCCCTAGTAAAAGAGGAAGTAAAGGGCAGACGGGTATGGCGGCCAAGCTGGCAAGCATGACAGAGGCCGGAAGGACCACCTGGAGAGATGGGTAGCACGGAGCGAAGGCGATCAAGGGCGTCGGAGCCGAGGTGACCGAGTCGGCGATGCCAGAGGGTGCTGGAGGTGGTGACGGAGAAGGCAACCGGTGTAGGTGGAGATGGCAGAGCCGGTAAGGCATGGTGGAGGGCGTACAGCGGGCCGGAGCTATTGAACCTGGCGATCATGGTCCTGGTACGCAAATCCTTCACAGTGTAAGCCAAAGGGATCAAATTCCATAGAGCACCAGTTGTCAATAACAAAACGGCGAACAGAAATAAGATTCTTAATGATGGCGGGAGAGCATAAGATGTCCTTAAGAGTGAAAGAGCGGCGACCATAGGAGAGGTTAGTGTGACCAACGGATGTTATAGGAATATGGGAACCATTGCCGACAATTATGTGGGAGGGATCACGGGAAGTGGGTGGGTGGGTGAAAGAGAGGGTACCGGCATCCTATGTCATATGGGCAGTAGCACCCATCTCCATGTACCATTCATGTGTCGGCGGTGGCTGCAGCGTAGGGGTGTTGAAGGTGCTGGCAAGAGACTGTTGGTCCCACTGAGAGGGAGCTCCTGGAAACCAGCCGGAAGGAGTGGTCGGCTGGCTCGGTGTGGCCTGAGGTGGAGGGGCCGATTAGGGCGGCGCCACAGCCCAGGGATTGAAGCTCGCCCCGCTGAGGTAGGGCGGAGATGGGCTGGCCGTCGATCCCGCCAACGCTGTCCCAACGAAAGGCGGCCCACCCGGCCGTGGACCGAGGAGGCCACGACCCAGTGGGCCTGGCCACATGTGGATTGTGTCGACCCAGGGGTTGTTGGGAGTAGGCCAGGCGCTGGTGGACGGTTGCGGAAGGCGCGCGGAGGTGGCGGGATTGAAACCGCCAGGGGCGCCACGAGTGCCCCCATTGCCGCCGCCACGACGACGCCTGTTGCGGTTGCCGTGGTCGCCTGGTGAGGAAGTGGTGCCAAACTCAGTTGTATGAGCCAGGTTGGAGGGAGTGGCCGGCTTGGGGTTGGCGGCGCCAGCGAGCAGTGCAGTGGAAGAGCCAGAGGGTCGGCCGCCTTGATGAGTTCTTCGAGGAGGAGCTGGGATTTGACGTCGGCGAAACTCGGGAAGGGCCGCTGCATGGTTATAAGGGTTTGCATGTAATCGAACCGAGAGTTCAGACCATTGAGGGTGGCGAGGACGAGGGAGCGATCCGGAACGGGATGGCCGAGGTCGTCGAGAGAGTCTGCCATGGCCTTCATCCGGCGGCAGTAATCTGTGACAGGGAGGTCACCTTGTGTGAAAGTGCGAAACTCCGTCTCGAGAGTGAGAGCACGCCGCTCGCTGTTCCCCAGGAATTGAAGTTCGATGGCTCGCCAGACGGAGCGCGCCGTGGCGGTGTGAGACATAACCTCCTGGAGAATGTAGGCGGAGATGGAGCCGTAGAGCCAGCTGAGGACGACACAGTCCATTTGGAGCCACGCAGCGTCGGCGGGGTGGTAGTCGTCGGAGAGCACGTGGTCCGTGAGAGCATACTTGTCGAGGGCCACAAGCAGCAGACCGCACCACCGAGTGAAGTTGGCAGAAGTGGCATCAAGCGTCACAGGCACGAGGGCCTTGACGTTGAGGACGCCGATGGCTTGCGTGTGCAGGGCGGCACGAGCATCCTCACCGAGAGCCGGAGCCGCCGGGCGCAGAGGAGGCCGGGGCAGATCGGCACCGGGAAAGGGCGGTAGCGACGGAGTCGGGTCGACGGCGCCATAGTAACCGCAGGCACCAGGCCCGACGGCGAGGCGCGCCACAGCAAAAAGGGAGGCGAGGTCAGGTGGTGGCGGCGCCGTGTCGGCCGGAGGTGGAGAGGAGGACATCGGAGGCGGCGTCGGGGGAGCATGCGTGCCAGCGGAGTGAGAGGAGCTGACGGAGAGGAAGGACGCCAGGGCGGCGGACAGGGCGTCGTGGGCGGCCTTGGCGGCGCGCCGAGCAGCGACGGCGGCGATAGCTTCGCCGGTGGCCAAGTCAATGTCAGAGTCAGAAGAGGGGGTGAAGGAATCGCGCACGGCAGTGGTAACTGCTTGGACGGCGTCGTCGAGGGCAGCGTGTGCGGCGCTGACGGCGTTGGATGGTGAGGGCGACTTCATGGCGTCGGCTGTGGTGGAAGGAGGGAGTGGAAGCGGTAGATTAATCTGATACCATGAATGATGGAGGAACTCAATGTAGATTAGATTGATCACGGAGTGTGTACATATATAGACCCGTCTCAACCGACTTATAGAAACAAAATCGTGAGAGGATCAGGATCAGAAAGGAAGGAGATAAGGAGATAAGAACTATTCTTATATGTTACAGCATAGTCTAACACAGTCATATACAAAATACAATTTGTATTTATGAAAACAAAATCAAAAGTTACATCGAAGTAATATCCTTTTAAAACCTAGCTTTCAGCAAGACTACGCGAGGAAATCCATTGGTTTTATCAATACCAAAAACTAGTTTTTTTTTTGTTTTACGATCTTTACCAGGTAATTCAGAGAAGTTGTAACAATGGTTCACAATTCCGATGAACTGGTCCTTGCATCTTGTACCGATCAGTGCGTGCGACGTGCAAAAATCGCCAGGCGAGATCGCCAGCGTACATGGCCGTGTATCTTCACCCCCAAGTTGGTACGTTCTTGAAAGCGTCTTTAGCAAAGCCTGGGGGGATTGATTGTTGTGGCACGTGCAATGATGCAAATGTGGGGGCCCTTGTCCAAGACACTATAGGCTATATAGCTCAGCTGCACAGAAGACTGAACTTTATGGACCCTGACCAATCCTGCCTGTCGAGAGCGAGATATAGATCGTGTTTACAGTGGACCTCCTCCATGGTACTATCTGCTGATCCATTGCTTTTCCTAGCTGATCAGGATCCATCCAATCGCAGTCAATAAATCGTGCATGGGAACTCATGGATTCATCACATATATGTTCAGAAAGACTGTAACGATGCATTCCCCTGCAAAAGGTTATAGCAACGCAAACAATGAAAATATTTTAGATGAGACCAGTAAGGCAGTAACTACTAACCAACCAGCGGCGTCCAGGATTGTCTGGTGTGGCGTTAGACGCGGGACTAGCAGTACTCGGCGCACTCAGTGTACCAGATCTTTTTTGTCGGGCAGCGCTCCCTTGCCTGTCCTTCCTTTCTCTGGGGTGCCAAGGGTCCTGCCAAGTATAAGTTCCTCCTCTGGTTTGCGCTCCAGCAGCGCTGTTGTACGACCGATCTCCTACTGAAATGCGGTCTGGATAGCCACTTGGTGTGCCCCTTTTGTGCGCAAGAGTTAGAGACAGCAAACCACATCCTTCTTGATTGTGTATTCACTCGTCAGCTCTGACTCCGGATGCTTTCGTCCTCAGGCTGGGTCTCTCTCTCCTCCCTCGGGGCAATACACTGCAGGACTGATGGCCGGCTTCCCGATCTAGTCTCCCTAAGTCCTTGTGAGCCGATTTTGACTCCTTGGTTCTCCTTATCTCTTGGAGGGAGCGAATCTCTAGGGTTTTCGACTCTTGTCTCTCTTCGGTTTCAGCAGTGCTGGATTCTACCTTCATGGAGGGTCACCTGTGATCGCTAGTGGGTGTCGCCGTTTTTGGGGTTTTTAGGAGAGTAGTGTGCTTTAGCTAGTCTCCGTGTTTGGAACAGTTTTTTTTACTTTTTTGATCTCTCCCCTAGGGTTTATTCCTTTTTCTCGGCCTCAGTCGGTCTGGCTGAGTGCCTAATATTTGTATAAACTTGTTTTTCTCTCCTAATATATTGACGTGCAATACTTTTACGCGTTCGAAAAAAATAAATAGAAAATTCTCAGTAACAACCTAACAGCGAAAGCCTAAAGGAACAACGAGTCCGGTGGAGATTTCAGAAAGACAAGCCAAGTTAACCGTACAAGCGAGCTCCTTGCAGCCTATAGGGATTGTAATTTGTAAACCTCTACAAAATCACATACTGCCGAGCAGGCCGAAAAAAGGGAGGAAGTTAGAGCACATGCAACAGAATGGCTAAATAAATTCCTAATAATCGTGTTTTTAGTCATTCCTAAAAAATTTAAATCTCTCATCCAACAGAAGTCTTAAAATCTGGTTTCCTATAAATTTAAAATTGCTTTGGGCCTGATTTCGGCGGCGCTATAGGATGATGCGGCGACGGGAGAGGATGTGGCGGTGGGAAGGAAAGGGAGGGGGAGGAGCGCAGCGACGTCGGTACGAGGAAGCGACGGAGAGAGGCTGCGACGGTGAAGGATGTGATGGCCCTATACGAGAAGGGGTCGAGAAGGGACGGCAATGATAGAGGAGGCGAGGGAGGATGCGATGGCGGGGGACGAGCAGGATAGGCATGCGACACCAAAAACGCGCGCGCAGGAAGAAGTACAATGACGCGAAATTAATATTGAGCGCCAGACTCGGTTAGCTATTTGTGAAGAACGAAAATGATGAGAAAAGGGAACCAATTTTTTTTAAATGAGATAGACAATCTATTGAAAGATAAATTATATTCAAATTAATTAAAAATAGGAATTTTAGAGTGCATTGAACAACTGTAGCATATGCTCTTACGCGGACTTTACAATGTTCATCTAAAAAAAGAACTTTACACTGCTGCTGCTCCAGCAAATAGCATCTACTGTTGAGATCTCGCCGATAAGATGAATTAAACAAAGGTATACCGTTCACCCTTGGTCACTTCAACAAAATATGCAAAAAATGACCAAAGATCAAGAAGCTCTCAGGCCCTGTGGACATCGCGTGCATCGAAAAAACCCAAAGCTTGAGAAGCACAATAAACAGAACTTTGTGGAGCAATCCCATGAACCCTATACAAACAAGAAACAAAAGAAAGCTCGCTGCCACGTTATTGTCCTGCAGATGTCTTGTTCGAGAGCCTACGCTTGTATCGCTTAAGGACAGAAGCCAGGTTCTCCTTCCCTTTGGGAAAAGCGACGTCTCCTGCTGCTGTGCCGCTTCGACCCTTGCGGCTAGAAATGGCTTGTTCCACGTCTTTAATCATCTTCAAGATCATAGCAGCACTGGTGAATGTACCAGAGGTGGGCTTGGCAACTTTCTGAAGGCACACACATCCTTTCACCGGTTTCCGAGGCTTGGAAAATGCAGGATCAAGGATTCCCTAGCAAGTAAACAAAAGAAAATTAGCAAACTTGAAGTCCAAACAGTGTGGCAGCAATTTGGCCAGTTCTGCCGCATGCACGTCACAGTAAAAGTCAATTTCTCAATGCAACTGAACCCTAACTGTTTTTATGCACTTTTGAAGGAAAAACAGCAGAAGGGATTTGTGATTAAGGTTTATCTTATGGTTAAAAGCACAGAGTAGGACAAAACACACTTACAAGTTACAAGGCTCATCTACAGGCGAAGAAAATGATAGAATCATACAAAACAAAGTTCTCTGCACCAACAACTATATTTTAAATTTAATATAAATGGATGCCATCTATTGCAGTACTTCATACATCACAAAATATTCTCAGCCACTATAGCAAGTATATGGTTAGTTTGCAGTTGCTATGTGTGCTGCCAGTGCTTGTTTTTAAAGTTTCAATGGAAAATAGGATTGCTATATATTTTCACAATCCATTGAAAAATCAGACAAAGTGTCAAATTCTGTTATCCTGTTATCAAGCTGTTGCCATTCTTCCATATCCATCCATTTCTATTACTTTTGGGAAATCAATCCCTCCTTTTCTTTCACTGAAATCTCTCTTTTGCAATTTGATTTAGGCAAAAACAGATAATCAAACACCGAAATATCTTAAAGCCATCATACGAATCAAGATTACCATAATCCACAACAATATATGAGAACTTTTACGGTACAATATACTACCAGTATATACTGGCAGTATATAGAAGGGCGTGTTAGAAATTTTATAGAAAATAAAAAACATTTTAGTAATTTGTGGTTCAGATTTAATCTAATAGGGAGTACCCGGTCCTGGATCTCATCGTGCACTAGGGGAGGAGCGTCCTAAGCGCCATTTGATGATGACACGCGATAGCATGATTTGATGATAGAATGACGAAAAAAAGACAAATTTATCCTTTCAAATTTTATATTGCAATCTAATTAAGTGGAAGATCAAGTCAATCTACACCATAGGATCATGCATACTTGCAGTATATACTAGCGGTATATTGTACCATAAATACTGTGTACGCTACATATGTACATAATCCACAACAATGCCAAAATAGCCTATGTAGTATATATTAGCTACATGCACGAAGCAATCATTGATGATCTGCATCCCTGGGTTACCCTCGTATTGCAGTTTGCCTCAAAATAGACAAGAAGAGAAAAAAATACCTGGAGACGATTAAGAACATATGTATACTTGCCCCAAAGTTCTGGCCTACTTTCGACAAGGCACAGGTTCAGAATCTGGCGGATGCACCAGACACCAAAACTAACAATCAGTGGAGCCTGCCAAACACAATCATCTCCACACTTGGGCAGTAGGCTCTTGCAATTGGCATCCCTGTTATCATTCCTTCTTAGTGACTGCAAGTTTTCATCAGAACTCTGGAGCTGGAGATCAGCAGATAACTGATTCTCAGTGGTATTTTGTGAAGCTCTCTCGGCTGCAGCAACTTGATCAATTAAATTCTCATCACAACCACCATTTTGCTCAAAGAGCCATCCTGATCCTTCCAGTTTCAAGAGATTCATGATGCAAAATCTAATTGATTGAAGAAGTTTCGCCTCGTATTCTGTGGAAGAGAAATCGTCTTTGGTGACACCACTTGATCTCTGGTCGGTGCTACCCTTGACTTTATTCAATTGTGCTCTTGATACACCGAGTAACTGTTCAAACGGCTGCTGGGCCCAAAGGGATTCAGTACTTGGGTTCACATTCGACTGCATAGATGACGTGTCTCTATGGAAATTAGGTTGTGAGTGCTCGCTAAGTGCAAAATGAGCTGTGGACCTGGATCCCAAGTTCACATATTGTGATCTTTCACATGCCAAATTACTAATGTATGACCTACTTCCAGCAGCACCTCCCAAATTTACTTCATTTGGCAAATAATTCCTGCTTGCAGCAATTAGTGCAGATATGTCAGGTGAACTATTGTACTTTTTTGAGTAAGCAGGCAAACCAACCCCTTCAATCTCATTAACGGAGGCAGGGTTGTAAGATCTATCCATTGTCATTGTATTTAAATGGTTCATTTCTGTGTTCTGCAAAGCAGCTCCCTGTGAACCAATTACATCTTGATTACGCTCATACCTTACAGAATCTGAGTAGTTAGAAACAGCAGAATCAGATGATCTAGGAAGTCGCTGTGGATCTAGTGGAATGCTGGAGCGTGTGCTGCGACTTCCATTCATACTTTTCAAATAGGTTGCCAGGTGATACCCATGAATGGTAGCAGGCTGATAGAACTGATTGCCAGGGTAAGATGGCACATTATAATTTGAATAAAACTGTGTATTTTGTTCAAACAAGGTGCTAGTTGACCTTGGAATGTCAGCATTAGATAAATGCATGCTCCCAGGCCAGTTTGATGGTCCTACGCGACCCATCTGAAGCCCAAAATTAAAGCCTGGACTAGAGACTTCCTTAGCATGAGAGTCCCATGATTTCTGTATGGTAGCTGATCCTCGCATTGCATCTCTCATCAAGGGACTCTTAGAAGCTTCGATGGCTTGGTTATCAGTTCTAACTGCTTTCGAGTATGGTCCTAGCAGAAAGTTGAACCCTCCTGCATTAGCTTCTTGTGTTAGCTTACCATGATAATCAAAAAGATGTCCCCAGAACTCATCAAGAATTGCTGCTAACTGCCTCCTTGCTGCACGACCTAAACCAGGCAGTCTTGAGAGGTGACCACCATGATAACCAGCATCAGAGTCTGTCCCCTTGCTCAAAGTAGCTGGGTCATGAGAAATTGAAGGAGGTGCCTTGTTTCCAGGAGACTTGCTGACTTCCACATTATAAGGAGCCTCAGTATCATAGTCCGTGCTAGCTCCTGCTTCTTCTTTGACATGCTTTGAAGTTGTACTCTTCATTTTGATGTTCTCTGCACTGTTTTGTTCTACTACTGTGGCAGTACAAACCTTTTGCACTGGCTCCGTCCAGTCAACAACATGAACTGATTTTGGTTCCTTGTGTTTGAAAGACGGTGAGACCTCAGGAATACTTGGCACAAAAGCAGTTAGTTGCTGAGTTCCATGATCAGATTCCACAGTGATGTGAGGGAAGTCATTATGCTCCAACACTGATGTTTGATAACTTTCTGATGAAATGCTGGAAATAGCTTTACTAGCAGAAGTCGTATGATTTTCTTTCTGTTCAACCAGAGAAAGCTCTTCTCTATGATAAGTAGTATCTGGATCTTCTCTCTGAGAGTGCTCAGATAGCTCCTGAGTTTCATGTTCATTACTTGCTGCTCTTTGGTAAGTAGTATCTGGATCTTCTCTCTTAGAGTGCTCAGATAGCTCCTGAGTTTCAGGTTCATTACTTGCTGACTTCAGTGGAGTGACAGCCAGGAACAGTGTAAAAGTAATTGATGCACAAGAAATTAGGGCTACAATGGCATGTGGAAGTACGACAGGGCTTCCAGTGTTCCCTTTCAGGTTGTTTGTCCAGGTACTATCGCCAAACAGGATTTCCGCAGAAAAAATGATATTTGTGAACAGCATAAGAAGAAATGCTAGGATGGCCAATATTTCGATGTACAAAGATATTCTATATCTGCCCATTATAACTCTTGATGAGGAAACACGGAAAACAGGAATAACAGACGAAGTAAGGAACATAGCTTGGATAACTGGGCAGATAACGAGTAGCTGATATATCCCTTCAGAACCTGCAACCTTTGCATAGTACATAGTAGGAACCATAGCAACAGCCTTTAGTAGCAGATGATGTGCAGAATGAGGCAGGTTTACACCAAAGAAATTCGTCAAAATTGCGTGGCTGCCAATAATAGATGTCAATGAGATGACATGGCTTGAAAAGATAAGGATCACTAAGAAAACAATTGGTGCCATCGGATTCATGAACATCTGCAAAAGGCATTAGAAACTCATGAAGGAACTATGGTGCAGTATTCATACTCAAAACAAGAAGAATGCAAACTGGAGGCAAAAACCTGGTTCATTAAATCTACAGCATCTTGAAAAGCAACCAGTGTATCATTGGATTCAACTGCTGCTGAGCCCATAAGGACATAATTCACAAGGAAAACCCCAGTGAAAATAAACAATATTGAAAAAAGGTGATCGTGGAACAGGGCACCAAGGGAAAGAGTTGTAGATTGTCTTTGGCCCTGCACAAATGATTTCTGAATTAACAAAAAACATGCCATAGCAGATAGAACAAAAGTTTAAAAAAAAAAAAGGAAAATGGTGTGGCTTCACAAAAACTGCATGGCATGGAGAGTAGAGTGTCAAAGGTACAGTAGAACCGATTTACATGTTTTATGACAAGTTTAAGCTTCAGAAACAAAATTTGTATTGGATTCCCTGATTTTCTATTCGTTGGTTGTAGAAAAGACATATGAATGCAAAATGCAGGTTTAGCAAGCATCATTTGCTTAGAATTTTTTCTTGAGCAAAGGAACAAATCAAGCATTTGGATCAATCTATGCACATTTCTCTTACTCTTTTCATAATATGGAAAGAATGTAGCTCCTGATAAAGCATAGGACGCATGATTCTGGTTTGCCAACCCACACCAGTTTCTATAGGATATCATACCACAAAGTTGTAGCATTATGCTTGCATGGCTTAACTTTAACCAGAATTAGCTTCCTTACAGATTTCAAAATTAATACCAATCATGTATTAAAAACACAACTTAGGAACACCGGTCACTTTAAACTACAGCCTGGGGTCGAGTCAACCTGTGCAAACCGGAAATCAGCAAGCTTAGTTATGTGATTAGCTTAGCAGCCAGCAAGACTGACATTGCCCGGTTTTGAACAGTTCGTTCAAAACCTGGATTGAACAGCCCAACTTTAAACTATAGTAAGTGTGGGAAATTTAAAAAATGAGGGACAAAAGAAATTCTACTTTTTCCCCCAAAAGTGGCAAGTAGTGGATTGTCTTCAGAATTCATGGACTGATCAGAAGAGTAATACAAGTTACAGAAACAATTACACATATATATCACTTGCGATGGAGTACAAGTTCAACAAAAGCCACTATCTCAACAATTTTACTTAAGCATCAGAATAAGACAATGGAGCTTACTTGTACAACTGATGAATGGACATAAAAATTGTGCGCTATTACATTTCCGCCAAGAAGCGCCATCAAGGAATAAGCACTTTCACCACTCAATTTGGGGAACATTGCATTCATATCAACTGGAATTTTTGGTTGACTGACTAATAAACCAAGCACAAAACAGAGAAGTGCAAAGCCTGCTAAGCATGCATTCAATGTCCCAGCCATCCTTTTGCCCTAGAATAAAGTAAATACATAATGTCTTAGTTGCTCTTAATGATGCAGTTATTCTGAGATCAATAATAAGTTTACCAGATAAGATATAGTGTAAGGTAGCAGATTGACCACAACACTTGCAAAACATAAACCTGCGATAGGATCATCATATTCAAAGACCAAGTTGAATCCGACTGCTATGCCTGAAAGCTGAAATAGCCAAGTATTAAAAGTTTGAAAGTTGGCAAAAAACTTGAGTTCTCTGGCAGTGAATGCTCCTATAGGTCAACTATACATAAATTGGTAAATTAATACTCCGGAACAAAAAAGTAAAGCTTGTCTAAAGTATACAGACATACCATGGTTAGTTCCGCAGTTAGCAAGGACAATCCTGCCTGAATACCAAGGACAACACATATTGATGGGCTGTACTCCTCGCAGCAAATCTTCCATTCATGTAATATTATTACAAAAAATTAACAATTCCCCGAAGAAAATGATAGATGATGAATATATAAAAATAGAAATATCCTCGCCAAAAAAAGGAGGAAAAACAGAGGAATCCCCCCCAAACAACTATATTTTTATGTGGTTGATCCTATCCGAGGAACACACTAAATAGTTCTGTGTAGAAAAAGGTACAGCCGTTCATTGAGCTAAATTGAAGAAATTTTAGTAACGGTGACAACAAATGTCAGCAAACTGGTACCTCCGCGAGATTTTTCCCAGTGACCATGCCGATACAAATGGACAGATACTGGCACAGAATGGCTGACAAGTTGAAGAGCAGCACCAGTATTACGAGATCATAGCCAAACCGTGCCCCGGCATCTATCGTTGCCACCCACTTCCCAAGGTCAATATACCCCATCGAGATCAGGAGCACCGGTCCAAGGGTACGGGAAAGATGATGCCGACCATCTCCAGTAGCCAGAAATTCTATACCACGCACACCTTCCATTTTTTGGCAACAAATCTTGTATCAACAAAAGATGGATGTGAATCCACACAACTGGATCAAAGAGCTAACATGCTTATCAAATTCAGTCCCTTAAAGGCCTAATCAAACCCTCCAAAGCTTGTGAACATTTAGAACACCATGAAATCCCTCCAAGAAGGATCAAATGCTAGAAATGTTTACCAATTCAAGTCCCTTAAAAGCTCTTGCTGTGACCAAAGAAGTCTAGTCATATGAAACCCTCCAAAGCTGGTGAACATCCACAACACCATGAAATCCTCCCCAAGCAGCGCTAATCAAACCCTCCAAAGCTGGTGAACATCCAAAGCACCATGAAAACCCCCCAGGAAGACACCCCTGATCTAGGTTGCCCCTGATCTAAGCTCCATCCATCACAGCCAGCCAGGGCCGGACCTAGCGTGGACCATAGAGGTTCCGCTCCGTTGAACACTTGAACCCACCCCCAAATGCTTTGGAGAACATAACTGATTATACCTAGACTACTCCTCCAGCACGCAGGAAACAAATCCGCGACGGACGGACGGATTGGAGCACCCCATTAGGACTAGATTGATTTCTCCCAACGAACAGGAGAGGGATAAGAGAAACCAGAGCAATCCAAGCTGGTGCTTTGCCGCAGGTGGAAGGTATCCGTCTCCGCGCGGCGAGCGGCGGAGAAGAATCCGGTGAAGGAGATGGCAGTCGTGCTCCTGCTCCGGTGGTGGAAGAAGGCGGCAGGGGAGCTGTGTTTAGGCGGAGAGCGTGGAGGCGAGAGGAACAGGAAAGCCACCAGCCGCGGTGGCCGCTGCTGCTTAGTGATGTGGATTGTTAGTGGAATTGTGGAAAGAGAGGATTGTGCGAGCGCGACCACGAAAAAGGGCGAGAGCTCGTGCTAAGCTAGTGGCCAGATGGGCCGGACCGTTGGGCCGGTATGGGCACGCATATACTGTTTATGGTATGGGCATGACATGAATGCAAATGGGCTGGTCCGGCACGGCACGATGCGTGCCGTGCTTGGGCTGCCGGCCAAGCTCGTGGGCCGGCACGACGCATTTGCATCGCACCGTGCGGCCGGCACGGCGGCCCACGGCATGGCCCGCCCATGTGCTAGCCATCGCGGCGATGACAGGAGGGTGTCCAGGAGCTATCGGTGCATCGCAGGGTTAGGGTTTGGCGACGACGGTGGCGGCGGCGGCTGCGGGGGGCGACGGGGAGAGGGGAGAGGTCGGCGACGATGGTAGCACGAACGGTGTCGCGCGGAGCGGAGCGGACGTCGGCACGCGGGAGTCGATGCGGAGGACGGACGATGTCGGCACGGCGGGCGTCGGCGCGTAAGGCGGGCGACGGTGGCACGGACGGTGTCGCGCGGATAGCGGACAACGTCGGCATGGCGGAAGTCGCGCGGAGGCCGAAGGGCGGCTAGTCTTTGGCCGGGAGGGCCGACCTATCGACCCAAGCACGCAGTAGCCTTTGCAGCGTGATTTCATACATCACTGTGGCGGTCTCGGGCTGTACAATGGTTAAGATTCGTTCAGGAGCCTCTCGATTTGAAGGGGCATCATTGGAGAGTGAAGGGCAAACCCACGGCTGTTTTACGGCCATCCCGAAGCTCCCATGGCACCACGAGGTTTAAAGCGAAAATTTTCCTCCCCTGAGTTCGCCATCTACTCTGTCCTCCCTACTCTGCCCTCGCCTATCACTGTTGGAAAGCGGCGAGAGGCTGCGCCACATCTGGAGTCCAGTGAAGGTTCGTGCCAATCGTTGCAGTCCGATGCGGTGTCCGGCGCCACTATACTGGACGAAGTTGACGTCGTTGCTCGTGCACTCACCCTCATAGTTGTGAAATCCCCTGAAGTTGTTCAGCAATTCGTCCATCGCCTCACTCTCGCAATCGTCACGCGCTCGCTGGATTGGGACATGCTGCAATCTGATGTCCTAACTACGGTATTACCTACCATTTACTACTTTTTGAATATTGGTTTTGTTTGGTTGACTTGGGTGGTTAGATGGCCGGTGGGCACTCGCATTGGACGGAGGATGAACTTCAGGCATTCCTCGAGAGCTGCATGGAGGAGATCGCAGCTTTGAACATCACCTTGTCATGCCCAAAAGCATAGTGCTATGCTAACCTCCAGCAACAAATGTGGGAGAAGGCAGGAAAACAGGTCAACAAACAACAATTGAAGAACTTTTGGGAACAATGTCGTCGTCGATTCCAGACCTGGACATGGCTGGAGTCCATGGCAACTGGACTGGGTCATAACCCCTACACCCAGACCATCCACGCCAGCCCAGAATGGTGGGACTCTATGGAAGGAGTAAGTTCATATGTTCATAGTGTTCCCTGTCCATTATAGCAGCCAATATTTGTATGACAACCAACAAACCACTGAAATGTCAATGACCGTATGACAATTTTATAACCTCTCAACTTAGGAAGAGATAGATTTCAGAACTTTGTAAAATTAATAGGTAGTACATATGTTAGTCTTGGTTGATGCAATGGATATTTTCAATGGTAGTACATATGTTAGTTGGGAATCCTGTAATCAGATGTCAACATTTTAGTGTAATATTTTGTACATTTCAGTTGATACTTATTTTAGTGGTAGTTGATATGTTAGTGTGCAAACGTCTAATCATAGTGGAACATCTACATTTCTTATTCTGTACATCTCAGTCCCAATACCTTATCTGTTGTATTTAGTATTTAGATTGAACTTTGACATACAAAAATTAGTATTATATCATAGTACAGGTTGTAATCATATGCAAATTAGTTCAAAAATATAGATTCAAGAAATTATAGGTTTTTCGATTATTTCGAATATTTCATATCTATGCTTTCATAAGACTCTAGGCAAAGTTGTCAACTTAGGTTAATATTTAGATATCTAACATTTAGCAAATAGGTTTACACTTCATAATATCTCTGCATATGTTAATTTGCATTTTCTTAATAACTTTGAACAGAGAACAATTTTCAAAAGTCTGATTGCTTACTTTCGTTAATGTCTACATATATCATGTATTTGCAAAGCATTGAAAATAAATGTATATTTGAAAATCTGATTGTGTACATTCAACTTGGAAATAGAACCGCACTTGAAAATTTTCTATTGAAGTTGAAACTACACAAATTTAATTTGTATACTTCAGACCATTTGTATATTTTGAAACCACTAAACTAATATATGTATCAGTGTTCATTAAAGTGTGTAACCTTCTCCGCATAGAATTTTATTACAAGATTTACATCATTGCTGTGTATAAGTAGTATTCGTAAAGTGATATCATTTCTTATTTCACTACGTGCTATGATTAATGTATTTGCTCCTCTCAAATATGCAGTCTTGGAATGTCTTTCTATAGAATTTGATTCATGTATATGCACCTCACATATTGTTTGTTGCATTGTCGAACTGTTGATTGTGCTTATTTCTTGTAGATGAGGAAAAGTGCTCGTGCATTCAGGAATGCACCCCTAATGTTCATTTCTGAGCACCAAGCTGTCTTTCGAGGGTATACTGTGGTCAGTAACCGCTCAGCTATCGCTGGAGTTGAACCATCCACCGAGCTAGTACCACACAACACAGATCCACTTGATGTGGGTCAGCTAACCGACATGCTGGAGATGCCACCCTCACCGGAACCTTCGACAAGGATTGACAGACGCAAGAGGAAAAAGGTGAACACCCCAGGCAGTGCGTCTGGTGGTTCCAAAAGGACCCGAAGTGACTTCGCCGGTGATGCTTTGCACAGGCTAGCTGATCTCAAGGTTAAATCCAATGAGAGCAAAGCGCAAAGGCAGCGGGAGGGGGAGGCCAGGGGCACAAAGGCTTGCATCGAGCTGCTGAAGTATGATGGCCACATCTTTTAATTCAGATGTGTACCACATGGTAATTGTTCCTTTTAGTGACTCGTTTTATTGCGAGTTTTTTCTTGAAAAATGCAGTCACACTGGAGCAACATGAGTACTTCATTCGCACACACTATGCTATGAAGGCTCCTGGTGGAGCACCTCCACCGACATGCTTAGGAGAAGCGAGTGGATTTGGGGGCTGGTTTGGACCTGGTGGTGGTGGGTTTGGGGGGAGATTATGGGCCTGAGGGTGCAGGTGGTGCAGATGGTGGAGCTATATACTAACATTGTTGCATTTAATATTGTTAGGTGTTTGTCCTAGTGCCGGAAAATTCGTCGTGTAGCTTAAATTCCCATTGTGATGTTTGTCAATAATGTTTTCGATTTATATCGACAATAATGATTGTTGTATTTAATTTTTTGTTTCGTTGAACATTTTGGCACCATTGCTTACTATCAGTGTCATGTTCTAATCGAATAATTTGTGGTTCATTATTAACCTATGTGTTTGCTCATAGTTTTGTGATTTTCGTACTATAATATTTTCCTTGAACAATACTACTCAAACTGTTTAGTTGTACTAGCGAAGGATTTTTAATTAGTTCACATTATAATATGTCTGTAACAGACTTGTTTTTTTGCATGATGCTCTAGGAGGATGAGCACTTCGGATGATAGAACAGAGGAGTCGGAAGATGGGTACAACACTGGGGAGGAAGGTAGCATTATAGAGTTGTTGGCTCCTAGTTTGGAACAGAATGTCAATGTAAGAGCTGCAAGGTATGTCTCTCAACATACGAGTATGCAATGGATGATGAAAACAATGGCCAATCCAGTGCAGTATCACAACGTATTTCAGATCAGGGCACACCAGATTCACGCTCTGTATGGTCTACTCACGAACCAGTATCACCTTCATGGAACAGATGAGGTATATTCTATGGAAGCACTTGGAATGTTATTGTACTCTATGGCCGGTGGATATTCCAACAGGGTGACGAACAATAGGATGGATCGTTCTGGATCAACTATGTCCATATATTTCTGTTAGTGATATGCCCTAGAGGCAACATGGAGATATTGGATATCACGTCAATGTTTATGTATTTATGAATAAAGTGTAATTCAGTTCCATGAAATAGACATCTTGTATTGATCAATAAGTACGTGACTTATTTATAAGACTCTATATGTATGAATCTATTTCTAAATGATCTCTGATCATATATCATATTATTGGAACTAATATGATTCTAAGATCGGCATATTTATTGATTGATGATCATGTCTCATAGATCATGGGTATGGAGATACCAAGTCAATAATCATGGACATATGTGTTAGAGAACACATTGTTGGATAGACCCACCATGAGACACTACAGGAATTGATGTGCCATTAGTTGGTCTCAGATAGTGTTGGTACAAAGTCCTTAGACCTGAGATCATCATGGATTCCAACACTTTGGGACTACCAAACGCTATTCTGTAACTGGGTAGTTATAAAGGTAATTTTCGGGTTTGTTATGAAACACGGAGTGGGATATGAGTGATCAAGATGGAATTTGCCCCTCCTTTGGAGAGATATCTCTGGGGCCCTCGACGTAATGGATTATGGAAATGCATGGCCATGCTAAGTTGATTGAGGAGTCAATCAACAGACAGATAATCCAATACGGTTCGAGTGAATGGTTAAGCTATTGAAGGGATGGCACACATCTTGCCTATAGCTTAATTGGTATCATGAGGCAAAGGGATTTGTGTACACATTACGGGTTCGAGCCGATATTATATTCTTGTATACTATGGTGTCAATATGTGCTTGCTAGGCGCCGTGTTGATGTGTCGGCGAGTTGGACTCGAGCCGACGATCGGCTAAGTTGGACTATAGCCGAAACCGAGTATACCCGAACCTACTGTGGTCGCACGCGCTTAAGGGGATAAGAACAGGCATTCGAGTTGGACTCGGATACGGCTCGATCGGATAGGGATCCAATCGGATAGAGTCCGATGGGCTTACGACGTATGGGCGGCCAACTCTGTGAGATTCGGATAGGATCTGATTTAAAATAGAGTCCTGATCGGCCACTAGTCCCAGTCGGCCAACTCTATATAAAGGGGCGAGGGGTGGAGAGTTGCGGTATCGCATTGAACCAAATCCACAACAAAAGTCGCCGAGATCAATCTCCACGGAAACCCTCCCCACTTTCGAGCCAAACCCTAGCCTTGCATCGCGTGCTAGCATACGGGTGTTCGGCGTTCTGTTCCCAGACGTGTGGATACCGGTAGAGGCGCTGCTACGTTGCGCGCTGTTGATCGGCTAGGAATCGGCTGCGGTCGAGCGCATCGGAGCGAGGCGCGAGAACGCGGTCAGACGACTCGGCGAATCGGCTACATCGGCGAATCGGCTAATTGGTGAATCGGCTGTCCCCAGGAATCGGCTGTCAGCTTGCGGGAATCGGCTGTCATCGGCCAGCACAGTTCCAGATCGGATAGCCTAGATTGGCTATTTCCGCTGCATACTCTAATCGGTAACGATCTATCGGCCCTTACTTGTAAGTGTTCCTGGTTTGCATGGTAGAAAAGTTTTGTTTTCGGCTGCGTAGCTTCCGCGTAACCCTTCAGTGGTATCAGAGCTAATCTTGCTTAGTTCGGGTTTTAGATTGGATCTGGAACAAGTTTTACGCATGGGTTGATTAGATCAATCGGTTTTACGAGATATGTTGAGGAGAGTTCATGGTAATTGCGTTCCTTGATAGTGTATCAGAACGGCATAATGTGATTACGTCGAAGCAATATCCATAGAACTCGCTTTGAGTCGGCTTCGAGATAGCATTCCTTGATAGTGTATCGGAACAGTATAATGTGATTATGCCGAAGCTATCTCGTAGTCCGATCTTGTTAGCTGCCTCGTGCCTACGCAAACCATCTCCCTTGATAGTGTATCGGGACGGCATAATATAATTATGCCGACATGGTTTCCGTTTGATGTTTGCAAGCGGAAGGATATGATTTTAGATCAATGGACAATGGTTGTTCAATATATCTCAAAGATATGTTCTATTTTCATACTCCATTGGTGAATGGATTATACGTTTTGAATCTTGAAGCGTCTCCCATCTATAACATTAATACAGAAAGGCAACTCTCTAATGATATAAACCCGACGTTTATCTGGCATTATCGCTTAGGCCATATAAATAAGAAACGCATGGAAAAGCTCCATAAGGATGGATTGCTTCACTCTTTTGATTTTGGATCATTTGAGACATGTGAGTCTTGTTTACTTGGTAAGATGACAAAGGCACCTTTCACGGGACACAGTGAAAGAGCAAGTGACTTGTTGGCACTCGTACATACTGATGTATGTGGACCAATGAGCTCAACGGCCAGAGGTGGTTATCAGTACTTCATTACCTTTACCGATGACTTTAGTAGATATGGTTATATCTACTTAATGAGGCATAAGTCCGAATCCTTTGAAAAGTTCAAAGAATTCCAGAATGAAGTACAGAATCATTTAGGGAAAACAATCAAGTTTCTATGATCAGATCGTGGAGGGGAATACTTGAGCCGATGGACCTGCAGCTGATGGGGCGACTCTCTTTTTCCTCGATACAGCCTCGCGGGTTTGGCCATAAAGCAGTGTATTTACCTTCGGCGCGTTGAAGCCGATGGCTGATGGAGCATAACCGCCATCTTTCGGGATAAGGCCTAGCCGATACTTAATGGCAATGCCTGAATTGCTCACCGTGGGGGGATCTGAGTCTGTCGTCTACAAAGGAAAAAGTAACTAAGTGTTAGGAAATGACGACAGCCGATTGCTCAGAGAAAAAATATTTAAGGATGAAAATACTTACAGAAGGGATTTCGTCCGGCAGAAGCGTGGTGAGGTACATGGAGGCGCGTTGATGGAAGATGTGTTAATTGATCTCCACCCACCACTTGTCATAGGTTGCACTCCTTTTGTGGGCTAGCTCCGGGATCACAATGCCGCGAGGGTGTGCTCTCTATCTCAATTAGCTTGTTCATCATAAGCTTTGAATCAATCACCCCTCGGGTCTCAATCTTGTCGGCATAATAGTAGACGATCGACAGCTGTCCAAGATCAAGTTGCCTTCCAGCCGATGCAGGATAGTAAAATTCGTAAGTCTTCAGTACATTTCGGCCTTGGTGTATCCTAGTCGACAGTATGCGGGGGGTGAACTCCGTGGTGAAAATCTCTCTGCACTTGGGTTATTCTTCTGAGTTTATTTCGTCCAAGTTCATGTAACACCCTGAAAATCAGAGACTTAAAAATCGAAACTTAAAATCCGGAGTTTACAACAACCTTTGAATTGTTGCATCTTGTTGAATCTTATTGCTTCTTAATTGCAAGTTTCTGTTGCATATTATGCTAAAAGTTTATTTAATAGTTGGAAAAGAAATTAGAGATAGATTTTGGATCTCTAAAGAAAATAGTTTGCAAAATATTCAAAATAAAAGTGCATATTTTGGGAAAATCTTAGGTTGGTGGAAACTTATTTTTAAATCAAAAGTTATTTTTGGAAAGATAATTAAGTTATTAAATTGGAAGTCAATAGTCGGTCGAACAGAATAATTGGGAATTTGGACTAACCGGAAGTTCCGGGTGGACCTACCGGAAGTTCCGGTAGTCGGTCAGACCGACCGGTGTCAGGCGCGCACGTCGCCGCGCCGCCACACGTCGCGCGCGCGTTCCCGGTCCTCCCCGCGTCAACACCGCTGTCGCGTCGCCCCACGCTGCGCAGTCGCGTCGCCATACCGCCCACGCCGCGGCGTCGCGTCGCCGCCCTGTGCCATGCGTCGGCCACGCCGCGCTGTCGTGTCGCTCGCCCTGTGCCGAGCGTCGGCCACGCGCCGCGCCACACCGCGCCCACGCTGCCATCGTCATCCACAATGCCGCCCTCTCCGCCGGCTACCTATATAAGGCCCCCGCCGTCTCCCCCACCGCCCCAAGCCATTCCCCTCCTCCCCGCCTCTCCCACGCCGCCATCGCCGCCGCGCCATTGAGCCCGAACCGCCGCCGGAAGTTCCGGTCAAACCGGCCGGGCATTCCGGTCAATTATCTCTGTCCGAGAAATCGGAGCAACCGTAAGTTCCGATCGGAACCGACCGAAGTCCGGTGTGTGCGAGTGCTCAACCCTCGGTGATTTAATCTAGTTTGGATTCAAAAGCAAATATAACCTAATTTATTAAAACCATTGATCTTATCATGTAGTTTACTTTCTAAAAGGAGATTTCCAAATTATTTTATGTAACACCCTAAAAATCGGAGAATTTAAAATCGGGAATTAAAAATCGGAGCTTACAAAAACCTTTGATATTTTTGCATCTCGTCGTGTTTATTGCCTCTTATTTGCCGCTTTGTTGCGTGAAATTAATAAAGTGAAGTTTATCTAAAGGATTGAGAAATAAAATAATTTAAAAAATCCCAAAGGAAAGGAAATTTCAAAATAAGGATTTGCAAATGAAAATTATTAAAAAATAAATATAAATAGGAAAGTTGATGAGAATTTATTTTGAACCAAAAATCACATTTTGGAAAAAGGAAAGAAAATAAATAAAATATATATAATAAAATATAATATAATAAAAATGGGCAAAAGGTTGGAAATGTAGGTTAAAAATTAATTTTTGAATGGGTTAGGTCATATTTTAATTTTAATTGTGAAAGGAAAAAAAGGAGAAAATAGCAAATAAATCGAGAAAATATGAAATGGCATTGTTCATCCGTCACCAACTACTCGACGCCGTGCACCGGGCCTGGACACCCTCACCGCCGCGTGCCACACGTCGCGCCGCGCCCGCGCCACGCCCGTCCCCACCCGCTCGCGTCCGCGCGTCGCGCCGTCCGTGATGCCCGCGCCGACCCCTCTTTCCCGCGCGCGCGCGCGCCCGCGCCGCATCTGGCCCCCGCCCGCGCACGCCGCGTCGTGCGTTGCGCTCGCTGCGTCGGCCACGCCGCGCGCCGCCTGCGCGTTGTACCCGCGCCTCGCGCCACGCGTTGCCGCGCCGCACCGCCCCCCCATCCGCACGTCGTCGCGCCGCACCCGTCCTCACCCGGCCCTGCCCCGCGCGTCGCCGCGTGTCGCCGCCGCGTCGCCTCACCACGCCGGACCCTCTCTCTTCTCTCCCTTCGCCGGTCGGCTATAAAATGGGGGCGAGCCCTCCATTTTTTCCCCCACCTCGCCGCTCACTTCTCCCGTCCCTCACTCTCTCGCCGCGCCGTCGCCTCGCCTTGCACCGCCGTGCGCCGAAGCCGTGCCGGCACCCTCGGGAGCCGCCTTGCGCCGTCGCCTCGCCTTGCGCCGCCGTCGCCGCCATCACCGCCGCATTGCCGGTGAGCCAACTCCCCTCTCTCTCCCTTTCTCACCTCCCTTTTTGCCTTGCGCCGGCTTGCCGGCCGAAACAGAGACGGGCAAGCAGAACAGAGTAGAAAAGAAAGGAGGAAGGGAAGGAAAAAAAGAAAAAGAAAAAGAAAGAGAAAAAAATAAAAATAAAATAGAATAAAATAGGGGAAAATTTGGAAAAATTACAGAAAATTTAGGAAAAGTTTTTGGAGAATATTTGGGAAAATTTCATCGTCGCATAATTTATTCATCTAGGAGTTTATTTATGTTTAGCTTGCCCTTGAATATTATTCTAACATTTGGATCTTCTAAAATTTAAAATTCAAATATTTTGAAGATAACATCAATTTGGAAATTTGTCGCCTTTGTAAATTAAATCAGTATATCGCAAAAACTCTAATTTCTACAACTCGCATTTTAATTCGGATTTCACCCAAAAAACTCACACCCAAACTTAATTAAAATCTTGGGCTAAATATTTGGAGTTGTTTTTATGGTTCTTTTCGATCTCTTGGTAGTTTTATTGAATTCTAACCGAATTCAATTGATTTTTCGCACGTACGGTTAGCATCCAAGGGAGCAAGCACTGACTATACTAAAGACCACGTCCAACAAGCGTGCGAGCAAGGCAAGTCATCACACCTCTTCGAACATGTTGATCCTACTTGTGAAATGATATTGATTTAAACTTCGAATATGCATGCTATACGCGAAATACCTATGCTTGATATGCCATGCCTTGATTTTGCTTACCCTTAGATATAATCTTTGTAACCCTCGATGTGTTATATCCGAAGGATATCTTCGGTAAAATGCTTAGGCATGCTTATTCTAGAATCTTGCATACTCATATGTTTACAAAAGCTATATGCTTGGGCAACTACCTTAGGGAAGGCAGTTGAGACACGGCATGTGGAGACATGAGCGCCACATTGCCTTGAACATGATGAAAATAGTTTTGATGGAAAAATGAAAGTACAAATCCAATGTTTTTAGACTGGGGCGGATTGGGTGGATTTGGGTGAATTTCGGCAAAGGTAAGTACCGTCCCCGGTCGATTAAGGACTGAGCCATCATTCCTTGTTGGCTTGCTGAGTATGTTGGGTACTCACCCTTGCTATACGCACAAACCTTCAGATGGTGGAAACGAAGAACTGGAGGACCCCTATGCTTACTGCCAGGTGGGCAAAGAAGAAGAAGGTGCCTACTAGGTCTTAGTCCCTGGTCGTTGCCTATGGCAATTGACATGCCGTTGCCTTCCATCTGCTTTCTTATCTAATCTCTGATTTTGGTTGTATCCGGACCAGTGGGTCTTGCATGTAATGTTATTGCCTTCGGGCCTATTATTCTAATACTTTTTGTGTAAGACTATTCGTGCACTTTGCACCTGATAATTCAGTACTGTATTCGTGGGTACCAAACTACTCGATCCAGGGAAATGGTACTATGAACACGAATGATTCCCGTTCCAAAAACAGGGGTCGACAGAGCTGGTATCAGAGCAGTGCGACTGCAGGATAAGACCAAATGGTGCCCAACCCCCTGTAGAATTGGTTAAAGGGAACTATCCCTACTTAGGATTATTTCAAGTACAAACTATGTGTACAAAATAGAATGTGTTTTCCCTTATACTATTGTCCCCCATTTCTTTACTAAAATTGTTTTGATATTACCTCTCTCTAACTCTAAGATAGTTTCCAAAAGCAGATGGCAAGCCATGATCAGAGCGGAGCGTGGGAGCTTGAGATCCCTCTAGAGGAAGGATATGTTGTGCAACTTAGGCAGCTGATGCGATGCTTAAGGTACCCGGACACACCCATTTATCGGAGCAGGAGACATGGTACCGAGAACCACCCTGAGTGGGAAGCCGCCATATCGATTGAGGCCTGTGTCGGTAGCGAACCATCATACTGCTTCCAGACCCGCTACCGACGAGATTTTATGGAGGCCGCACTTCAAGATGTTGCCCGTGAGGCGTTCTTACGCCTTAATGCCATCCACCGGGCAGAGCTGACGATGACTGAGTTTGTGCACCACCCTTATCGGGAGGAGGGCAACTCTGTTTGCACCGTGGAGGCCACATCCTGCTGCTACAACCCGATGGTAACTCGGCTATCCCGATGGACTGAAGCTACGGATGATTGCTACGAGGAAGCGCTACGGGAAATTGATGAGCAGCAAAGGCGTATGAGTGACCTTGAAGAGGAACACCGCAACTATGGCAGCCAGGTTAACTCCCTGAAGACTCAGCTCCAGTTCAACAGCGCACAGTACGATCAGCTCTCCGATCGTTATATGGCTCGTGGAGAGGCTTTGGTTGATCTGGAGGAGCAGCTTCGGAGGAGCCAGCGACAGATTGGCCAACTGGAAGAACAGCTTCACTCCATTATGTCCCCACTGCCAGCACTTCTACTTCAGCTACACCACCGCCCCTTGCCCCCTGTGCCTGACCACTACTATTTTATGACTCCAGCATGCTTGGCTACCTTTCATGCCATGATGGAGCAGGCCTTCATGCTGAGCACCGAGTCCGCACCATATTTGATGGACCCTACTATGACCCAACCAATTGCTGAGACCGATACCCTACAGTTACCACTACTGCTCCATCCGAGCACGGTTCGGAGTAGAGAACCCCATTCAGGTTGGCACTGACTCAGAGGATGAATCAGAACCCATGGAGGTTGAGTGGGAGCCTAGTATCACCGATCCATCAGAGGATGAGGCCCCTACCTACCGTGTTACATTTGCGGGAGGACCTATCACCCGCAAGACAGCCCGCAAGAGTACTCGGCCACCAAGCAGGAAGCTCAGGTACGACTCCGAAGTGACTGCTTCCGAGTCATGGGAACTTCAGTTTGCACCTGCTGGGGACTACCCGTTGCCCGCACCCGGATCCTGCGGTTGGTTGGATGATTAGATTGGATATCTGCAAGGGTTTTGATCTTGCTTTGGTTGATGTTGAGTCAGCAAGGGCCACACCCTGATTTCCCCCTAGTTATGATGTAGAACGATGTTAGTGTTGTGTTGTGTTGTATGTGACTGTGTATGTGCAGTCCAATGTATCCCTTATGATGCATTAATTAAGAACTATTGAGATGTTTTATGATGTATCTTAAATGAGTTTATTCCACCAAGCTTGCTTCGAAAGATCACCTTAAACAACTTGAAGAAAATCCCTTAGAATCGTGACCTTAGTAGATCAAGTCTCTTACCTTATCCGCGCCGTACAGATGGCCCATCGCCGTAGAGCAACCGCGACCAACGAGAACCCACCGGAGCCTAACCCCTCTACCCTAGCGGAAGTCATGACTTTACAGACCCAACTGCTTCAAGCCATTACCAACAACCAAGGACAACACGGAGGATCAAGCTTAGGTGAGTTTATGCGAGCCAAGCCACCACGTTTTCCACGGCAGAAGAACCAATGGATGCTGAAGATTGGCTAAGAGTCGTAGAGAAGAAGATGACCCTCGTCTGAGTATGAGAGGCAGACAGAGTCATCTTCGCCACCAACCAGCTGGAAGGTCCCGCTAGTGACTGGTGGGACACATACAAGGAGACCCGAGCAGAAGATGCTGGTGAACCAACTTGGGAAGAATTCACGGCCGCCTTCCATGAAAATTTCGTATCTGCTGCAGTCATGAGGATGAAGAAGAACGAGTTCCGTAGGCTACGCCAAGGGAACACCACAGTGCAAGAATACCTAAACAAGTTCACCCAACTGGCTCGCTATGCCACCAGCGACCTAGCAGACAAAGAGGAGAAAATAGACAAGTTTGTTGAAGGATTGAACGATGGGTTGCAAGGGCCGATGATCGGACAAGACCACACTAGTTTCCAAAGCCTAATCAACAAGGTCGTGAGACTGGAACATGACCAGAGGACGATTGAAAACAATCGGAAAAGAAGACTTGCAATGACCCGTCCAATTCAAGGGACATCCCAGCGACCTAAAGGAGCAACCCTGTCAGGTTGGAAGCCAACCCTAGTGGCAACCAATCTCCCTGCCGCACCCGGCAATGTCAGCGGGCCACCTGCAACACTGTCTCGCACCTCGGCACCTACCTTGGCAGCTCCAGGGACCAGGAATGTCAACTGTTTCAACTGCGGAGAGTTTGGGCATTACGCCAATAGTTGCCCCAAGCCGCGCAACACCCTCAACTGTACCGGAGCCAACGCCATCGCAGTACGAGGAACCCCCGTCCCGGCACCTGGACGCAGTCTGTTCAGAATGCCCCAACCAAAGGAAGCTGCAACCCGATTCCGTCGTGGTCAGGTAAACCATGTGCGTGCTGAGGAAGCTCAAGAGGACCAAAGCGTGCTGATGGGTACGCTTTCTATCCACTCTGCATCAGTTAAAGTTTTGTTTGATTCTAGAGCTTCGCATTCATTTATATCGTCAAGAATAAGCAAAGAGCACAACTTGCACCGAGTAGACCTTAAGAGACCAATGGTAGTGCATTCACCCAAAGGAGATATAACTATACCCCATGCGTGCATGGATGTGCCCATTCGGATCAAGGATGTAGTATTCCTTTCGAACCTTATGGTTTTACCACCCCAAACCTTAGACATCATACTAGGAATGGATTGGTTGACCAAGAACCAAGGGGTATTAGATTGTGGACGGAGAGAAGTCACCTTATCTACCCCATGGGGATCGCCGATGACTGTAGCCATGGACCAAGATCCTATGCTCTGTGACCGAGCTACGGGAATATTCACCATGCTACCCATAGTTGGAATGCCAGTGATTCAGGATTACCCGGATGTATTTCCTAAGGAACTACCTGGAATGCCCCCAGACCGAGACATAGAGTTCATCATTGACCTCATGCCTGGCACAGCCGCCATAGCTAAGAGACCCTATTGGATGCCAGTAAACGAATTAGAGGAACTTAAGAAGCAAATAAGGGAATTGCAAGAGAAAGGCTTTGTACGCCCTAGTTCTTCACCGTGGGGAGCCCCAATGCTGTTTATTAAGAAGAAGGATGGAAGCATGAGGATGTGCATAGACTATCGGTCGTTAAATGAGGTAACCATTAAGAACAAATACCCGTTGCCTCGGATCGACGACTTGTTCGATCAGCTCAAGGGAGCTCGAGTATTTTCAAAGATCGATCTTCGATCTGGATACCATCAGCTAAAGACTAGAGCCGAGGATATACCCAAGACTGCGTTCTCTACGCGCTACGGCTTGTATGAGTTCATAGTAATGTCTTTTGGACTGACCAATGCCCCGGCCTACTTCGTGAACCTCATGAACAAGGTATTTATGGAATATATGGACAAATTCGTGGTAGTGTTCATTGATGATATCCTCATCTACACTAAAGATGATGAAGAACATGCAGAACATTTGCGCTTGGTACTCGAAAAGTTGCGAGAGCACCAGCTATATGTCAAATTCAGCAAGTGTGAATTCTGGCTTAAGTAGCTTTCCTTGGACATGTAATCTCAGTTGGAGGCGTAGCAGTAGACCCTGCCAAGGTCGAAGCTGTTACCAAGTGGAAAGCACCCCAATCAGTAACAGAGGTTAGAAGTTTCTTGGGATTGGCCGGATATTACCGAAGATTTATCGAAGGATTTCTAAGATAGCCCGGCCCATGACCCAACTGTTGAAGAAGGAAAAGAAGTTCGCATGGACTGAGCAGTGTCAGCAAGCCTTTGATCTACTCAAAGAAAAGTTAACCACCGCCTCGATCTTAGTCCTAACGGACAACCGGAAAGACTTCGTCATATACTGTGATGCATCCCGACAAGGACTAGGAGGTGTGTTAATGCAAGATGGAAAAGTTGTGGCTTATGCCTCGAGACAACTGCGACCGCATGTGGAGAATTATCCCACCCATGATTTAGAATTGGCCGCAGTGGTGCATGCCTTGAAGATTTGGAGGCACTACCTGATCGGAAACCACTGTGATATATACATGGATCATAAGAGCTTGAAATATTTCTTTACCCAAACAGATCTTAACCTACGCCAGAGAAGATGGCTGGAGCTAATCAAGAATTATGACCTAGGAATCCATTACCACCCTGGTAAGGCCAATGTCGTAGCCGACGCTTTGAGCCTCAAAACCCAATGCAATTACATGAGGCTGGAATGTATGGCCAACGAGCTTCAAGAAGAAATGGCTCGGCTTAACCTACAGTTTATTCCTCATGGACAACTGAATTCGCTGGAGATACAACCTCTCCTACAAATTCAGATTAAGGAAGCCCAGAAGGATTGCGAGGAAATCCAACTGATCAAGGAATGCATGGCCGAAGGACTAGCCAAGGAATTCACAGCTGACAACGATGGAACCCTGTGGTATCGTAAAAGGATTTACGTACTAGAGAAAGGAGGATTGAGAGGACTGATCCTCAAGGAAGCCCATGAGTCAGCATACCTCGCTACACCCGAGCTGCACTAAGATGTACCAGGATTTGATAACGGAATACTAGTGGCCCAACATGAAAAGAGACGTAGCAGAATATGTAGCCATTTGTGATGTATGCCAATGAGTCAAGGCTGAGCATCAGAGACCGGCAGGATTATTACAGCCCCTTAAGATTCCTGAATGGAAATGGGATGAAATAGGCATGGATTTCATAGTTGGACTACCCAAAACTGCTACAGGATACGATTCCATTTGGGTGATCGTGGATAGACTTACCAAGACTGCCCGATTTATCCCGGTCAAGACTCGGTATAGCAGCGCTAAGTTGGCAGAACTGTACATGTCCAAAGTTGTGTGCCTGCACGGAGTACCCAAGAGAATTGTGTCAGATCGTGGTACTCAATTCACATCTCACTTCTGGAATAAGATTCACGAGGTGTTGGGAACTCACCTCACCTTCAGTACTACTTATCACCCTCAAACCGATGGAAAAACCGAAAGGACGAACCAAGTCCTTGAAGACATGCTAAGAGCCTATGCATTGGATTTCACCAAGGACTGGGAGAAATGCCTGCCCTATGTAGAGTTCTCCTAGAACAACAGCTATCAGGCTAGTCTGAATATGTCGCCGAACAAGGCTTTGTTTGGACGAAGATGCCGAACCCCGTTGATGTGGTCGGAGACCGGTGAGCGAGCCATATTTGGACCAGACATCACTAAGGAAGCCGAAGAGAAAGTTCGTCTGGTAAGAGATCGGCTTAAGGTAGCCCAGTCCCGACAGAAGAGCTATGCGGACACTCGCCGGAGAGAGTTGAAATTCAATATAGGTGACTTTGTGTACCTAAGAGTTTCACCACTGAGAGGAACCAAGAGGTTCAAGGTCAAAGGAAAGCTAGCGCCGAGATATGTTGGACCTTTCCCAATAAGCGCCAAAAGAGGCGAAGTGGCCTATCAAGTAGACCTACCGGAAAATCTTTCCAATGTGCACCCTGTCTTTCACGTATCACAACTGAAGAAATGTTTGCGAGTGCCGGAAGAACAAGTCCCCTCGAAGGACATTCTTGTCAACGAAGACCTCACGTACCCTGAACACCCCGTGAAGATCTTGGACGAAGCAGAGAAGAAGACTAGAACCAAGACGTGGCGAATGTACAAGGTGCAATGGAGCAACCACACCGAAGAAGAAGCCACCTGGGAGAAACAAGACTTTTTGAAGACCGAGTACACGAACCTATTCCACGAACGATAAGAAATCTCGGGGATGAGATTTATTGTTAGGGGGGTAGGTTTGTAACACCCTAAAAATCGGAGAATTTAAAATCGGGAATTAAAAATCGAAGCTTACAAAAACTTTTGATATTTTTGCATCTCGCCGTGTTTATTGTCTATTATTTGCCAGCTTTGTTGCGTGAAATTAATAAAGTGAAGTATATCTAAAGGATTGAGAAAAATCAAATAATTTAAAAAAATCCCAAAGGAAAGAAAATTTCAAAATAAGGATTTGAATATGAAAATTATAAAATAAATAAATAAATAATAAATAGGAAAGTTGATGAGAATTTATTTTGAACCAAAAATCACATTTTTGGAAAAAGGGAAAGAAAATAAATAATATATATATATATATAATATAATATAATAAAAATGGGCAAAAGGTTGGAAATGTAGGTTAAAAATTAAAATGGGTTAGGTCATATTTTAATTTTAATTATGAAAGGAAAGAAATGGGAGAAAATAGAAAATAAATCGGAAAATATGAAATGGCACTGTTCATCCATCACCAACCGCTCGACGCCGTCACCGGGCCCGGACACCCTCACTCGCCGCGCGCCATGTGTCGTGCGCGCGCCGCGCCACGCCCGTCCCCACCCGCTCGCGCCGCGCGTGCGTGTCATCCGCGATGCCCGCGCCGACCCTCCTTTCCCCTCGCCGCGCGTCGCGTCGCGCCCACACCGTACCGGCCCCCACTCGCGCGCACGCCCGTGCCGTCTCGGCCCCCGCCCGCACGCACATCCGCGCCGTGCGCTGCGCGCCGCCGCGTCGGCCACGCGCCACGCGCGCGCCGCGCGCGTACCACTCGCGCCCTCGCGCCATGTGTTGCCGCGCTGCGCCCGTCCCCACCAGCTCACGCCGCGCCATCCGCGATGCCCGCGCCGACCCTTTACCCTCGCCGCGTGTCGCGCCTGCGCCGCGCCATCGGCCCGGCTCGCGCGCACGCCGCGCTGCGTACCCGCCGCCCGCGCGCACGCCCGCGTCGTCGCGTGTGCTCGCCGCGTCGGCCACGCCGCGCGCCGCCCGCGCGCATACCCCCACGCCTTCGCGCCACGCGTTGCCGCGCCATACCGGCCCTCACCCGCACGCCGTCACGCCACACCCGTCCTCACCCGGCCCCACCATGTCACCGCCGTGTTGCCTCACCGCGTCGGACCCCTCTCTTCTCTCCCTCGCCGGTCGGCTATAAAATGGGGCGAGCCCTCCATTTCTCCCCCACCTCGCCGCTCACTTCTCCCGCTCCCTTGCTCTCTCGCCACGCCGTCGCTCGCCTTGCACCGCCCGCGCGCGAAGCCGCGCCGCCGCCCTCGGGAGCCGCCGCCGCGACGCCGCCTCGCCTTGCGCCGTCGTCGCCGGTGAGCCAACTCCCCCCTCTCTCCCTTTCTCCCCTCCCCTTGTGCCTTGCGTCGACTTGTCGGCCGCAACAGAGAAGGGCAAGCGCAAGAGAGAGAGAAGAAAGGAGGAAGGGAAGGAAAAAAGAAAAAGAAAAAAATAAAAATAAAATAGAATAAAATAGGGAAAATTTAGAAAATTTAGGAAAAGTTTTTGTAGAATATTTGGAAAAATTTCTAGACAAATATATATATATTTTTTCTCAGAAACAAATTTGGATTTCAAAATAGGAATCCGGAGAAATTTCATCGTCTCATAATTTATTCATCTAGGAGTTTATTTATGTTTTTTTACCTTGACCTTTAATATTATTCTAACATTTGCATCTTCTAAAATTTAAAATTCAAATCTTTTGAGGATAACATCAATTTGGAAATTTGTCGCCTATGTAAATTAAATCGGTATATTGCAAAAACCCTATTTCTACAACTCGCATTTTAATTCGAATTTCACCCAAAAAAACTCACACCCAAACTTAATTAAAATCTTGGGCTAAATATCTTGGTAGTTTTATTGAATTCTAACCGAATTCAATTGATTTTTCACACGTACGGTTAGCATCCGAGGGAGCAAGCACTGACTATACTGAAGACCCCGTCCAACAAGCATGCGAGCAAGCACGACTATATTGAATATCCCCTATCATATGCATCTTTGTTGTGGTGGCTTGCTGAGTACGGTCGGTACTCACCCTTGCTATACGCACAAACCTTCATATGGAGGCAATGAAGACATGGAAGACCCGTATGCCTACTACCAGGAGGGTGAGGAAGACAAAGGCGCTCAATAGGTCTTAGACTCCAGTCGTTGCCTGTGGCAATGGCGTGCCGCTGCCTTCTATCCGCTGCCTTACCTAATTTCACTTTTGGTTGTATTCCGGACCGTTTGGTCCTAGGTACTAGACATTGCCTTCGGGCCTATACTGTAATGTTTTGTGTAAGACAATTCGTGCACGCGCACTTGATAATTCAGTACTGTATTTCGTGGCTACCAAACTACTCGATCCAGGGAAATGGTACTATGAACACGAATGATTCATGTTATAAAAACGGGGGTCCACAGTTTAGCTCGATTGGCAACTCGAACTCTGCTCGGTCTTCATAGAAAAACCAAGTCCGATTGCTCTTCGCAAGGTCGTCATAGAAAGATATAAACCAATCGGCCAGAAGCTCGCTTGATTGCTTCGATCTGGCGTGAGTGGCTGCGGCCTCCCCGTAGGACAGACACCTCCTGGTGGTTATTTCGTTCCCCTCATCATCTTCAATTGGCTCCAACAGGGGGAAGCGCACGTCAGCTAGCCGTGGCCGTCCAGCAATCTTTTGGGTCAGCAGTACAAGCCACAGCTGCAAGAACCACCAGGAGCCTCCAGTGTCGATTGATGCATCCACAGCTATCTTAGCCGATGCCTGGCTCAGTGTGTGGTAGAGATACCCCAGCAAGAATTTGTCGAAAGAAATTTTCTTCTTGTCGACCAGGGCTTTGGCTACTGCTTGCCAGTTGGCTGTGGGACCGCAGCTAGATTCGCAAAACACAAATTTCTCCAGCCACATCATCAAGAAGGCGGCATGCTCTCTGGGAGTAATTGGTTCAGTGCCCATGTTCAATAGAAATATAGCCGTTCCAGCCTCCGATAGCTTTGGTCTTGAAGGAGAATTGACCCTTATTGTCCAGGTGGTTACGGTTAGCCGACGACAGTACATTCAGTCCCGTGATCATGCAGACGTCGGCTAACGTGGGGGTCATTAGGCCTTGCTGGAAGAGGAAGGCATTAAGGGTGTTGTTCCAGAAGTAGGTGGCAACCGATACTAGTGGTTCGTCTTTGGACATATCGGCTACAGACAAGGCCAGGCATTGAGCTATGCCTACTTCTTTCCAATGGGTTTGTTTGCTAGGTTGCATCCTTTTGTATCATGTGGGCCAAGACTTATCGGTTGAAGGTCAGGATTTGAAGGTGCCATTCCAGTGGCCTAAATTGGGGTTCTTCATCCTATAGGGCACTCTATTGGTTTCAGCTATGATGAACTCAGTGGGATCCGTTTTGTCGATAGGCCCTAGGAAATATCTTTTATCATTGATAAGGCTGGGAATCACTATCTGATGCGCAAGATGCTACTATCAGAAAAAGGGGGCAAAATTATGACTTGGAAAACCTAGAATTCAGATATGTGACTTAAGACAGAAATAGAAAGGATTCAATCGATGGGGCGTACCTCGGGGAACTCAGCGGGAGTGGAACCAGATGGAGCAGCGGGGGCCGCCATCACCTCAGTTCTTGTCGTCGGAGAAAGGGAATCGTTGCGGTGAGCTCGAGGAAGCCGAGGAAGTCGCCGGAGAGCTCGAGAGTGGTTGCTGGTTTTGTGGATTATGTTGACGGCATGAGTTTGTTCGGCCGGGAAGGGGCGTTATTTAAAGAGTTTCGTAACAGCCGAAACAGACTCAACTTAGGGTTTTTTTGAGGATAAGATTTCACAAATCCGCAACATTACCAATATCACGGACTTGGGGGAATGTGTTAACGACCAAATTTGGTAAACAAATCCCTGAGTCTGAAGCAAGATTGAAGCGGAATCGAAGGAAACGCGCGATCCTCGAAAACAGAGGCTGCGTCGGCTAAGTGCAAATTGGCTACAAAGTCAGCCGACTGAGTCCGAATCGGACCAGGATAGCCGATAGCCGATTCTAATTGGGAGCAAGAGATGGAGCCAATCTCGGAAGGGAAATTTAGAGATAATCATTGGATTCGGTTTTCAAAGAACTTCAAAGACGTTGCCATCTACGGATAATGTCCTACAACGGCAATTGTATCTTTAAATTATGATATTTTGTATAGTTTTCTTTATAGATAATATCGGTTTGTTTAGAAATATTTGTAATCTAATCTGTAATAGAAGTCGTGTCTCTTACGGGATAGTTGTATATCCGAGTATAAATATGACCCAAGACCTTGTAAAAACATATAACACACATCAATACAACTTCGGCACATTACCAAACCTTTCGTTTTCACTCTTTCGATGAGTTCTTGCCTCGTTCTCGGGCTGCATTGGGTTTCGATCTCCAAACAAGGTAATTTCTTGTTACAAGTGGTTTGTGTTATCGAGGTTAGTGTTTCCATCGTCATGGTACTCTGATTTGGATATTATAAACTGCTTAATCTACCATATGTGACATATAATCTAGATCAATGTCTAGGTCTATCTCTCAATCGGCTAATGTCTTCCTGAAGATAGCAGCCGATAGAGCTAGACCCAGGGGTTGATTTAGGTTATATGGCGTATCCACCATCTCGAGAAATTCTCATTAGCCTATATAGATCTCGTGCTTCTTTTTTACTTAATGTTGCATCATTCTGATCTATTAAGTCGATCTTAGAATCATATAGATCTATTTGGCTCAATGATTATTATTAGAGATAGTGTCGGGGTTTCAGCCGGTCTTACCTGTTTTAGCCATCTTTTATATATTATTATTGTTAGATGTATTAAAGCCGTCTTTTACATTAAGATCTTAATCTATTTAAATGTACTAAGCCCGGTATCAATATGTTAAGTCACGTTAATAGCCGATTGATCCTAGTTTAGTGCATTTAGTTCAGGATAATATCTTCGTATAAAATATATCAGAGTACTAGCCAATTTAGATTAGATCTACGACATCGGCTAAGCTATAAATATATGTAATTAGTATTCTGATATGTTTTTGATATAAGTGATTTATACTGTCTCGATATACTACCGATCTATCCTAATCACTTAGTCTAAATGCACCTTGGAATGGTAATTATGTATTATGAATATCTATAGCCGATCGAGTAGGATCTAATATTAATTTAATCACCTATTCTTTGTTTCTTGTTGGTTGTAGGATCTAGGGCCGACCTGTATGTATAAGTTGCCGGTGCCATCGCAGCGGGCCTCAAATTCTTGAGGGCCTAAAAAATTTGGACTTTTATGTGGCCCACCACACCGTTGGTTCTGGCTCCTGCTGCACAACGCATCAGCGAGGCCTGCCCGCCGCCCGCAACTCTGCGAGTCCACGAGGACCACTGACCACGATGTTTCCAATTCCACACGATGTGATCTGATCGCGATTCGCAAGGGCCTTGCGACTCCCTCTCCGGGTCTCCATCTCTCCCATCGCCGCGGGCGTTGCTTTTGAATCAGATCACGAGGGCCTGCAGATTGCCGCCGCCTTCGGCCTTGCATGGTTATGAATCATTGATCTTAATAGTATAATCAATGAGTTCGTATCATAGAGTATTAAAAAATATTTAAGATGAAGTAACAAGTAAGTATTTATGATTTTATGTATTCTTTTATTATCTTTAGGATATTATATGGCCTTTATGTTGAATATTATATTTTAGTTGACGTGTGCTATAAAATTACATGTATATTTCTATGCATATATATATATGTATATATATATATATTAAAAGGTCTCGGTATAGGTTTACGTTACGAGCCACCAAAAACTGCGGACCAGCCCTGGTAGGATCAAACCAACTGACACGCCCGCACAATCACCAAAGACGACCAGTTTTGGATCTGCACTGAATTAAGCAGATTTCTCAGGTCAGCGCGTGAGAAAGTTTTCTCATCAACAAGAAGCAATGCACTTTCAAGTTTCCAACAAGTATAGCATCATCTCTATGTACTATAACCACATGTCTCTTTTCTTTCTACTCTCTCCATTATAAGATATAGCAAAATACTAGGTCCTCCAATACAGTTCGTCCCATGGGTCCAAGAGAGCGTGCCATTGGCTGGACTTCAATGAGCAAGAATGAGACAGTGAAATGAAGCAAGAAAGCACATTGGAGGTGCTAGAGCGAGGTCAACACACTGGTTGAAGCAGGAACATGCTCATAGAGTGTAGCTCCAGTGACCCTCACATCTGCAGGCATCCACCGTCGTCCGTGCCATGGCAACACCGAACATGATTCTCCTCTTACGGAGGATCATCATCGTCTCTTTCCTCTCAGCGCTACCGCACGCGTGCGAGCGCATTGCGGGCAATCATAGTGACCTTGATGGCGGCTGTTGCAGCTAAAGAAGACAAAAGAAAAAAAGAGAACGAAAAGAAAGGAAAAGGGATAGAAGAGGAGAAGGAAAAGGCTACACTACAATAAGGTAAAATGTGTTTTTTTCAGTCATGGCGTGCCGTGAAAATGGCCGAACGCAGAATGCTCGATAGCGTGGAGTGCCACGTCGCCAATCATACCTGATTAACTGAGGTTTGCATCTGTTATAATATATTAAACCATAATAATAAAGCTAAATGTATATTTTATAGGTTTAATGAGCTAAATGACACTCACCACCGTACAACTTTAAACATTGTTCATGTATTTTATTATATACATTTTATTTAATATACAAGAGTTTAAATATACAACATATATGAGATAGCTATATAAAATTGGTGTTTAGATTAGAAGTAGGATGATATAGGTTGTCTACCCAACACTCCTCTAAACATGGATGGACAGAAGAGACACCGTAATAATGAACCGGCGGTTTTGGGGCAGACTTGTAGGAGACATCAATATTTCATGTAATTACTGTAGCTAGATCCGTGAGGAGATCATGCCGCACTGTACCAGCCAGTGCAGTAGTACCGACAGGCTATGAGGCTAACAGGCAACAGCAGGAGCACCCAACCTGTGCCTATACCTACCAGCAAGCCGCATCGTCCCTGCCTCCTCCCGGTGATGAACAATACAGGCCGTCCTTCCAGGACGCCGTGCCTGATGTCCGCCCAAACGTGGTGAATTCTTGAATGCTTGGTTAGCGTGTAAGCTTGCCATAACTGAGATTAGACAAACTGTGAAAAAACATAAACGTACGTCCTGGCACAACTAGCCTAAAAATCGAGTTCATGCAATCCAACTATTAAATAAATATGAAGCCATAAGTATGACAATGAAGCAAAAATATAGCTACACCATAATATGTTAAAACTGTGACGTGGCAAAGTTTGGTGACGAACCAAACAATAAAACATCAGAGGTGGTAAAGCAAGGTATATAAAATAGCAAAAAAGGACATTTATGATACATAAATCATAGGGGTCAGCTAAGTACATATTCGGTGGATCTAAGTCCCATGATATATATATATATATATATATATATATATATATATATATATATATATATATATATATATATATATATATATATGTGCTACTTGTGAGCGCGTCGCACGCCCTATCCCATGTGCATGGCCGAATCTCTAATTTGAAAACTTAAATTAAAAATCCAAACCGTTCAAATTGGTGTACATATTAATATCGCCTTATATACCAAATTTTACATTTTTTTTAATTTTTTTTACTATTTTTATCAGATATGTCAAAGATGCAATAAAATAAATACTCCAGAAATTATTGAATAGGGGAAGTTAGAGCACATGCAACAGAATGACTAAATAAATTCCTAATAATTATGTTTTTAGTCATTCCTTAAAAAAATTAATTCCCAACACATAATCTCTCATTCAACAGAAGTCTTAAAATCTGATTTCCTATAAATTTAAAATTGCTTTGGACCTGATGATGATGCGGCGCTGGAAGAGGATGCGGCGATGGGAAGGAAAGAGAGGGAAGGAGCGCAATGACATCGGTACGAAGAGGCGACGGGAAGAGGCTACGACAGTGAAGGATGTGACGGCCCTGTATGAGGAGGGGTCTAGAAGGCACGACGATGGTAGAGGAGACGAGGGAGGATGCGACGGCGGGAGACGAGCAGGACAAACACGCGACACCAAAACACGCGTAGAAAGAAACACAATGATATAAAATTGATATTGGACGCCGACTCGATTAACTATTTGTGAAAAACGAAAATGATGAAAAAAGGAAACCAATTTTTTTAATGAGATAGATAATCTATTGAAAAATAAATTTCATTTAAATTAATTAAAAATAGGAATTTTAGAGGGTATTGAACAGCTGTTGCATATGCTCTTACGCGGACTTTACAATGCTCATCTAAAAAAAGAACTTTACACTGCTGCTGCTCCAGCAAATAGCATCTACTGTTGAGATCTCGCCGATAAGATGAATTAAACAAAGGTATACCGTTCACCCTTGGCCACTTCATAAACAAAATATGCAAAAAAATGACCAAAGATCAAGAAGCTCTCAGGCCCTGTGGACATCGCGTGCATCGAAAAAACCCAAAGCTTGAGAAGCACAATAAACAGAACTTTGTGGAGCAGTCCCATGAACCCTATACAAACAAGAAACAAAGAAAGCTCGCTGCCACGTTATTGTCCTGCAGATGTCTTGTTCGAGAGCCTACGCTTGTATCGCTTAAGGACAGAAGCCAGGTTCTCCTTCCCTTTGGGAAAAGCGACGTCTCCTGCTGCTGTGCCGCTTCGACCCTTGCGGCTAGAAATGGCTTGTTCCACGTCTTTAATCATCTTCAAGATCATAGCAGCACTGGTGAATGTACCAGAGGTGGGCTTGGCAACTTTCTGAAGGCACACACATCCTTTCACCGGTTTCCGAGGCTTGGAAAATGCAGGATCAAGGATTCCCTAGCAAGTAAACAAAAGAAAATTAGCAAACTTGAAGTCCAAACAGTGTGGCAGCAATTTGGCCAGTTCTGCCGCATGCACGTCACAGTAAAAGTCAATTTCTCAATGCAACTGAACCCTTACTGTTTTTATGCACTTTTGAAGGAAAAACAGCAGAAGGGATTTGTGATTAAGGTTTATCTTATGGTTAAAAGCACAGAGTAGGACAAAACACACTTACAAGTTACAAGGCTCATCTACAGGCGAAGAAAATGATAGAATCATACAAAACAAAGTTCTCTGCACCAACAACTATATTTTAAATTTAATATAAATGGATGCCATCTATTGCAGTACTTCATACATCACAAAATATTCTCAGCCACTATAGCAAGTATATGGTTAGTTTGCAGTTGTTATGTGTGCTGCCAGTGCTTGTTTTTAAAGTTCCAATGGAAAATAGGATTGCTATATATTTTCACAATCCATTGAAAAATCAGACAAAGTGCCAAATTCTGTTATCCTGTTATCAAGCTGTTGCCATTCTCCCATATCCATCCATTTCTATTACTTTTGGGAAATCAATCCCTCCTTTTCTTTCACTGAAATATCTCTTTTGCAATTTGATTTAGGCAAAAACAGATAATCAAACACCGAAATATCTTAAAGCCATCATACGAATCAAGATTACCATAATCCACAACAATATATGAGAACTATTACGGTACAATATACTACCAGTATATACTGGCAGTATATAGAAGGGCGTGTTAGAAATTTTATAGAAAATAAAGAACATTTTAGTAATTTGTGGTTCAGATTTAATCTAATAGGGAGTACCTGGTCCTGGATCTCATCGTGCACTAGGGGAGGAGCGTCCTAAGCGCCATTTGATGATGACACACGCGATAGCATGATTTGATGATAGAATGACGAAAAAAAGACAAATTTATCCTTTCAAATTTTATATTGCAATCTAATTAAGTGGAAGATCAAGTCAATCTACACCATAGGATCATGCATACTTGCAGTATATACTAGCGGTATATTGTACCATAAATACTGTGTACGCTACATATGTACATAATCCACAACAATGCCAAAATAGCCTATGTAGTATATATTAGCTACATGCACGAAGCAATCATTGATGATCTGCATCCCTGGGTTACCCTCGTATTGCAGTTTGCCTCAAAATAGACAAGAAGAGAAAAAAAATACCTGGAGACGATTAAGAACATATGTATACTTGCCCCAAAGTTCTGGCCTACTTTCGACAAGGCACAGGTTCAGAATCTGGCGGATGCACCAGACACCAAAACTAACAATCAGTGGAGCCTGCCAAACACAATCATCTCCACACTTGGGCAGTAGGCTCTTGCAATTGGCATCCCTGTTATCATACCTTCTTAGTGACTGCAAGTTTTCATCAGAACTCTGGAGCTGGAGATCAGCAGATAACTGATTCTCAGTGGTATTTTGTGAAGCTCTCTCGGCTGCAGCAACTTGATCAATTAAATTCTCATCACAACCACCATTTTGCTCAAAGAGCCATCCTGATCCTTCCAGTTTCAAGAGATTTATGATGCAAAATCTAATTGATTGAAGAAGTTTCGCCTCATATTCTGTGGAAGAGAAATCGTCTTTGGTGACACCACTTGATCTCTGGTCGGTGTTACCCTTGCCTTCATTCAATTCTGCTCTTGATACACCGAGTAGTTCAAACGGCTGCTGGGCCCAAAGGGATTCAGTACTTGGGTTCACATTCGACTGCATAGATGACGCTCTATGGAAATTAGGTTGTGAGTGCTCACTAAGTGCAAATTGAGCTGTGGACCTGGATCCCAAGTTCACATATTGTGATCTTTCACATGCCAAATTACTAATGTATGACCTACTTCCAGCAGCACCTCCCAAATTTACTTCATTTGGCAAATAATTCCTGCTTGCAGCAATTAGTGCAGATATGTCAGGTGAACTATTGTACTTTTTTGAGTAAGCAGGCAAACCAACCCCTTCAATCTCATTAACGGAGACAGGATTGTAAGATCTATCCATTGTCATTGTATTTAAATGGTTCATTTCTGTGTTCTGCAAAGCAGCTCCCTGTGAACCAATTACATCTTGATTACGCTCATACCTTACAGAATCTGAGTAGTTAGAAACAGCAGAATCAGATGATCTAGGAAGTCGCTGTGGATCTAGTGGAATGCTGGAGCGTGTGCTGCGACTTCCATTCATACTTTTCAAATAGGTTGCCAGGTGATACCCATGAATGGTAGCAGGCTGATAGAACTGATTGCCAGGGTAAGATGGCACATTATAATTTGAATAAAACTGTGTATTTTGTTCAAACAAGGTGCTAGTTGACCTTGGAATGTCAGCATTAGATAAATGCATGCTCCCAGGCCAGTTTGATGGTCCTACGCGACCCATCTGAAGCCCAAAATTAAAGCCTGGACTAGAGACTTCCTTAGCATGAGAGTCCCATGATTTCTGTATGGTAGCTGATCCTCGCATTGCATCTCTCATCAAGGGACTCTTAAAAGCTTCGATGGCTTGGTTATCAGTTCTAACTGCTTTCGAGTATGGTCCTAGCAGAAAGTTGAACCCTCCTGCATTAGCTTCTTGTGTTAGCTTACCATGATAATCAAAAAGATGTCCCCAGAACTCATCAAGAATCGCTGCTAACTGCCTCCTTGCTGCACGACCTAAACCAGGCAGTCTTGAGAGGTGACCACCATGATAACCAGCATCAGAGTCTGTCCCCTTGCTCAAAGTAGCTGGGTCATGAGAAATTGAAGGAGGTGCCTTGTTTCCAGGAGACTTGCTGACTTCCACATTATAAGGAGCCTCAGTATCATAGTCCGTGCTAGCTCCTGCTTCTTCTTTGACATGCTTTGAAGTTGTACTCTTCATTTTGATGTTCTCTGCACTGTTTTGTTCTACTACTGTGGCAGTACAAACCTTTTGCACTGGCTCCGTCCAGTCAACAACATGAACTGATTTTGGTTCCTTGTGTTTGAAAGACGGTGAGACCTCAGGAATACTTGGCACAAAAGCAGTTAGTTGCTGAGTTCCATGATCAGATTCCACAGTGATGTGAGGGAAGTCATTATGCTCCAACACTGATGTTTGATAACTTTCTGATGAAATGCTGGAAATAGCTTTACTAGCAGAAGTCGTATGATTTTCTTTCTGTTCAACCAGAGAAAGCTCTTCTCTATGATAAGTAGTATCTGGATCTTCTCTCTGAGAGTGCTCAGATAGCTCCTGAGTTTCATGTTCATTACTTGCTGCTCTTTGGTAAGTAGTATCTGGATCTTCTCTCTTAGAGTGCTCAGATAGCTCCTGAGTTTCAGGTTCATTACTTGCTGACTTCAGTGGAGTGACAGCCAGGAACAGTGTAAAAGTAATTGATGCACAAGAAATTAGGGCTACAATGGCATGTGGAAGTACGACAGGGCTTCCAGTGTTCCCTTTCAGGTTGTTTGTCCAGGTACTATCGCCAAACAGGATTTCCGCAGAAAAAATGATATTTGTGAACAGCATAAGAAGAAATGCTAGGATGGCCAATATTTCGATGTACAAAGATATTCTATATCTGCCCATTATAACTCTTGATGAGGAAACACGGAAAACAGGAATAACAGACGAAGTAAGGAACATAGCTTGGATAACTGGGCAGATAACGAGTAGCTGATATATCCCTTCAGAACCTGCAACCTTTGCATAGTACATAGTAGGAACCATAGCAACAGCCTTTAGTAGCAGATGATGTGCAGAATGAGGCAGGTTTACACCAAAGAAATTCGTCAAAATTGCGTGGCTGCCAATAATAGATGTCAATGAGATGACATGGCTTGAAAAGATAAGGATCACTAAGAAAACAATTGGTGCCATCGGATTCATGAACATCTGCAGAAGGCATTAGAAACTCATGAAGGAACTATGGTGCAGTATTCATACTCAAAAAAAGAAGAATGCAAACTGGAGGCAAAAACCTGGTTCATTAAATCTACAGCATCTTGAAAAGCAACCAGTGTATTATTGGATTCAACTGCTGCTGAGCCCATAAGGACATAATTCACAAGGAAAACCCCAGTGAAAATAAACAATATTGAGAAAAGGTGATCTTGGAACAGGGCACCAAGGGAAAGAGTTGTAGATTGTCTTTGGCCCTGCACAAATGATTTCTGAATTAACAAAAAACATGCCATAGCAGATAGAACAAAAGTTAAAAAAAAAAAGGAAAATGGTGTGGCTTCACAAAAACCGCATGGCATGGAGAGTAGAGTGTCAAAGGTACAGTAGAACCGATTTACATGCTTTATGACAAGTTTAAGCTTCAGAAACAAAATTTGTATTGGATTCCCTGATTTTCTATTCGTTGGTTGTAGAAAAGACATATGAATGCAAAATGCAGGTTTAGCAAGCATCATTTGCTTAGAATTTTTTCTTGAGCAAAGGAACAAATCAAGCATTTGGATCAATCTATGCACATTTCTCTTACTCTTTTCATAATATGGAAAGAATGTAGCTCCTGATAAAGCATAGGAGGCATGATTCTGGTTTGCCAACCCACACCAGTTTCTATAGGATATCATACCACAAAGTTGTAGCATTATGCTTGCATGGCTTAACTTTAACCAGAATTAGCTTCCTTACAGATTTCAAAATTAATACCAATCATGTATTAAAAACACAACTTAGGAACACCGGTCACTTTAAACTACAGCCTGGGGTCGAGTCAACCTGTGCAAACCGGAAATCAGCAAGCTTAGTTATGTGATTAGCTTAGCAGCCAGAAAGACTGACATTGCCCGGTTTTGAACAGTTCGTTCAAAACCTGGATTGAACAGCCCAACTTTAAACTATAGTAAGTGTGGGAAATTTAAAAAATGAGGGACAAAAGAAATTCTACTTTTTCCCCCCAAAAGTGGCAAGTAGTGGATTGTCTTCAGAATTCATGGACTGATCAGAAGAGTAATACAAGTTACAGAAACAATTACACATATATATCACTTGCGATGGAGTACAAGTTCAACAAAAGCCACTATCTCAACAATTTTACTTAAGCATCAGAATAAGACAATGGAGCTTACTTGTACAACTGATGAATGGACATAAAAATTGTGCGCTATTACATTTCCGCCAAGAAGCGCCATCAAGGAATAAGCACTTTCACCACTCAATTTGGGGAACATTGCATTCATATCAACTGGAATTTTTGGTTGACTGACTAATAAACCAAGCACAAAACAGAGAAGTGCAAAGCCTGCTAAGCATGCATTCAATGTCCCAGCCATCCTTTTGCCCTAGAATAAAGTAAATACATAGTGTCTTAGTTGCTCTTAATGATGCAGTTATTCTGAGATCAATAATAAGTTTACCAGATAAGATATAGTGTAAGGTAGAAGATTGACCACAACACTTGCAAAACATAAACCTGCGATAGGATCATCATATTCAAAGACCAAGTTGAATCCGACTGCTATGCCTGAAAGCTGAAATAGCCAAGTATTAAAAGTTTGAAAGTTGGCAAAAAACTTGAGTTCTCTGGCAGTGAATGCTCCTATAGGTCAACTATACATAAATTGGTAAATTAATACTCCGGAACAAAAAAGTAAAGCTTGTCTAAAGTATACAGACATACCATGGTTAGTTCCGCAGTTAGCAAGGACAATCCTGCCTGAATACCAAGGACAGCACATATTGATGGGCTGTATTCCTCGCGGCAAATCTTCCATTCATGTAATATTATTACAAAAAATTAACAATTCCCGAAGAAAATGATAGATGATGAATATATAAATAGAAATATCCTCGCCAAAAAAAAGGAGGAAAAACAGAGGAATTCCCCCCCCCCCAAACAACTATATTTTTATGTGGTTGATCCTATCCGAGGAACACACTAAATAGTTCTGTGTAGAAAAAGGTACAGCCGTTCATTGAGCTAAATTGAAGAAATTTTAGTAACGGTGACAACAAATGTCAGCAAACTGGTACCTCCGCGAGATTTTTCCCAGTGACCATGCCGATACAAATGGACAGATACTGGCACAGAATGGCTGACAAGTTGAAGAGCAGCACCAGTATTACGAGATCATAGCCAAACCGAGCCCCGGCATCTATCGTTGCCACCCACTTCCCAAGGTCAATATACCCCATCGAGATCAGGAGCACCGGTCCAAGGGTACGGGAAAGATGATGCCGACCATCTCCAGTAGCCAGAAATTCTATACCACGCACACCTTCCATTTTTTGGCAACAAATCTTGTATCAACAAAAGATGGATGTGAATCCACACAACTGGATCAAAGAGCTAACATGCTTATCAAATTCAGTCCCTTAAAGGCCTAATCAAACCCTCCAAAGCTTGTGAACATTTAGAACATCATGAAATCCCTCCAAGAAGGATCAAATGCTAGAAATGTTTACCAATTCAAGTCCCTTAAAAGCTCTTGCTGTGACCAAAGAAGTCTAGTCATATGAAACCCTCCAAAGCTGGTGAACATCCACAACACCATGAAATCCTCCCCAAGCAGCGCTAATCAAACCCTCCAAAGCTGGTGAACATCCAAAGCACCATGAAAACCCCCCAGGAAGACACCCCTGATCTAGGTTGCCCCTGATCTAAGCTCCATCCATCACAGCCAGCCAGGGGCGTACCTAGCGTGGACCATAGAGGTTCCTCTCGGTTGAACACTTGAACCCACCCCCAAATGCTTTGAAGAACATAACTGATTATACCTAGACTACTCCTCCAGCACGCAGGAAACAAATCCGCGACGGACGGACGGATTGGAGCACCCCATTCGGACAAGATTGATTTCTCCCAACGAACAGGAGAGGGATAAGAGAAACCAGAGCAATCCAAGCTGGTGCTTTGCCGCAGGTGGAAGGTATCCGTCTCCGCGCGGCGAGCGGCGGAGAAGAATCCGGTGCAGGAGATGGCAGTCGTGCTCCTGCTCCGGTGGTGGAAGAAGAAGGCAGGGGACTGTGTTTAGGCGGAGAGCGTGGAGGCGAGAGGAACAGGAAAGCCACCAGCCGCGGTGGCCGCTGCTGCTAAGTGATGTGGATTTTTAGTGGAATTGAGGAAAGAGAGGATTGTGCGAGCGTGACCACGAAAAAGGGCGAGAGGGCGAGAGCTCGTGCTAAGGGTGGCCAGATGGGCCGGGCCGTAGTGGATCGGCACAGATACGCATGTACTGTTCATGGCACGTGCATGACACGGATGCAAACGGATCAGACCGGAATGACACGATTGGGCGTGCGTTTTTGGGCTGTCGGCCGAACACATTGCGGCACGCATGGCTCTGATTCTTGTATTGTCTGGCCGGGCCGCGCGACCCACGCACGGCCGACCCATGTGCTAGCCATCGGCGGCGACGACAGGGAGGGGTGTCCGAGGAGAGCTATCGGCGCATCGTAGGGTTAGGGTTAGGGTTTGGCGACGGCGGCGGCGGCGACGGCGGCTGCTGCGGGGGCGACGGGGATAGGGAAGAGGTCGGCGACGACAGCAGCACGGACGATGTCGGCGCGGAGAGCGGACGACGTCGGCACGGCGGGCGTCGGCGAGGAAGGCGGATGACGGCGGCACGGACGGCGTCGGCACGGCGGGAGTCGATGCGGATGACGTCGGCGCAGAGGCCGGAGGATGGCTAGTGCTGGCCAGGAGGGCCGCCCTGTCGGCCCGAGCACGCACACACTGTAGCGCGGCCCAAAACGACACAACATAGGAAGGGATGGTCCGTGCCGTGTATGGGCTGCTGCTGAGCCCGTGGGCCGGCACGACACGACACGACTCATGTATGTGCCGGCACGGGCACGGCACGGCCCACGAGCCAGCACGGCGGGGCCAAGGCCGACGATGAGCCGTCCCACATCTGCTCCTACCACGTCGAGACCAGCGGCCGGCGGCAACGGCGGAATGCACGGGCAGCGATGGCGGAAGCGGAGGCGAAGGTAGCCGCGGTCGAAGCCGAAGTCGAACGGCGACGACGGAAGTGGATCTGCGGAGCGCCGCGAGCGGCCAGTCGTCGGTTGAAGCCGAAGCCGGGCGCGAAACGACACAATCGGGCCGTTGGGCGCACGGGCGGTGACGGCAGAAGCGGATCGGCGAAGGCGAAGTTAGCCGCGAGTCGAAGCCAGGCGGCACGTTCAGCCGGCGCCACCGCGGGCGACGCGAGGAAGTTAGGGTTAGGGATGGAGATCAATAAATAAATATGTGATTTTACCATAATAACCTTAGTGTATGTAGTACATTATAAAACTACTCGTATAAAATGGTCATTTCATGTTAAAAACTTTTTCTGGCTGAGCCGCTGGGGTTTTCCTGGCCAAACGGACCGACCTTGGCCCATGGGTCGTAGCCGGGCCCGTGCCGACACGGCACGACACGACCACCCCATGGGCCGTGCTTGGGTCGGGGGGCGGCTGTTGCTCACTTGAATATTATTACTCTATCACAAAATAATGTTTTGATCCCAAGTATATTTTTATAAATTCACAACCCTTTTCTATTTTATATTAAAATTTTCAACTCTATACTTTGAAATTTTTCTCCCCTTTTGAATTTTATATCATTTGGTTTTTCTCAAACATCAAGATGAATCACTCCCATAATAAACTCCATGCAACAAAGCCAGCAAATAAGAAGCAATAAACATGATGAGAAGCAATAAACCAAAAGTTTTTGTAAGTTCCGATTTTTAATTCTCAGTTTTAAATTCTTCAATTTTTAGGGTGTTACACTAACCAATTTCCAATTTGCAGTCTGTAGCCGATCTCCTAGACTTCGACTTATCAGAATTCCTCGACCCCGACGAGAGCATCGACAAGGCCGTGGTTGTATGAGACAATGAGCTACAAGCCACCTTGTCGGACATAGCCAAACGGCTGGAGTGCGCTCTGGATTTCTTGGTCACTGACTGTGGTTCCATCCGTAGTCGGTTCGAAGACATCCAAGATCAGCTACTGGACCAGCTGGCTGACACCATCACGCCGGCTACTTTTCTGGAGGCCTTTCGGGGTATGTGAGGTCTTCGCTGATAAGGACGTCTTTCGAGGGAATTTGCTCTTTCGGTACTCGCAAACATTTCTTTAGTTGTGATACGTGAAAGAAAGACAGGGTGTACATCGGAAAGATTTTTCGGCAGGTCCAGTTGGTAGGCCACTTTGCCTCTTCTGGCGCTTATCGGGAAAGGTCCAACATATCTCGGCGCCAGTTTTCCTTTGACCTTGAACCTCTGGTTCCTCTTAACGGCGAAACTTTTAGGTACACAAAGTCGCCTATATTGAATTCCAACTCCCTTCGGCGTCCGCATAGCTCTTTTTCCGGGACTGGGCTACCTTAAGCCGATCTCTTATCAGACGAACCTTCTCTTCGGCTTCCCTAATGATGTCTGGTCCAAATATGGCTCGCTCACCGGTCTCCGACCACATCAACGGGGTTCAACATCTTCCTCCAAACAAAGCCTCGTTCGGCGACATCTTCAGACTAGCATGGTAGCTATTGTTATAGGAGAACTCTGCATAGGGCAGGCATTTCTCCCAGTCCTTAGTAAAATCCAATGCACTGGCTCTTAGCATATCCTCAAGGACTTGGTTTGTCCTCTCGGTTTGTCCATCAGTCTGAGGGTGATAAGCAGTACTGAAGGCGAGGTGAGTTCCCAACTAAAGGGTTATGTGGAGGCTACGCTAGCCGAAAACAAAACTTTTCTACCGCGCAAACCAGGAACACTTGCAAGTAAGGGCTGATAGATCGTTACCGATTGGAGTACGCAGCGGAAATAGCCAATCAGGACCATCCGATCTGGAATTGTGCTGGCCGATGACAGCCGATTCCCGCAAGCCGACAGCCGATTCCTGGGGACAGCCGATTCACCAATCAGCCGATTCGCCAATGTAGCTAATTCGCCGAGTCGTCTGACCGCGTTCTCGCGCCTCGCTCCGATGCGCTCGACCGCAGCCGATTCCACCACAGCCGATTCGTAGCCGATCAACAGCGCGCAACGTAGCAGCGCCTCTACCGATATCCACACGTCCGGGGACAGAACGCCAAACACCCATGTGCTAGCACGTGATGCAAGGCTAGGGTTTGGCTCGAAGGTGGGGAGGGTTTCCATGGAGATTGATCTCGCCGACTTCTAAAGCCGCGTGGATTGATTTTGGCGCAATTGACTTCAATTGATCGATCAGCATCTCTCCACCCCTCGCCCCTTTATATAGAGTTGGCCTACTAGGACTAGTGGCCGATCAGGACTCTATTTTGAATCGGATCTCATCCGTGTCTCATAGAGTTGGTCGTCCATACGTCGTAAGACCATAGGACTCTATCCGATCGAGCCGTATTCGAGTCCAACTCGAATGCCTGTTCTTATTCTCTTAAGCGTGCGACCCTGTAGGTTCAGGTATACTCGGTTTCGGCTATAGTCTAACTTAGCCGATCGTCGGCTCGAGTCCAACTCACCGACTGTCACAGCGATGCCTAGCAAGCACATATTGACACCATAGTATACAAGAATATAATATCGGCTCTGAACCTGTAATGTGTACACAAATCCCTTTGCCTCACGATATCAATTAAGCTATAGGCAAGATGTGTGTCATCTCTTCAATAGCTTAACCATTCACTCGAACCGTATTGGATTATCTGTCTGTTGATTGACTCCTCAATCAACTTAGCATGACCATGCATTTTCATAATCCATTACCTCGAGGGGCCCAGAGATATCTCTCCAAAGGAGGGGCAAATTCCATCTTGATCACTCACATCCCACTCCATGTTTCATAGCAAACCCAAAAACTACCTTTATAACTACCCAGTTACGGAATATCGTTTGATAGTCCCAAAGTATGCTACTACACATGTTGGAATCCATGGTGATCTCAGGTCTAAGGACTTTGTACCAACACTACCTGAGACCAACTAATGGCACATTAATTCCTGTAGTGTCTCATGGTGGGTCTATCCAACAATGTGTTCTCTAACACATATGTCCATGTTTATTGATTTGGTATCTCCATACCCATGATCTATGAGACATGATCATCAATCAATAAACATGCCAATCTTAAAATCATATTAGTTCCAATAATATGATATATGATCAGGGATCATTTAGAAATAGATTCATACATATAGAGTCTCATAAATAAGTCATGTACTTATTGATCAATACAAGATGTCTATTTCATGGAACTGAATAACACTTTATTCATTATTACATAAACATTGACGTGATATCCAACATCTCCATGTTGCCTCTAGGGCATATCACTGACATGCCTCGTGAAACTTATCCCAGAAGTTAGATGTGAATTGAGTACCACGATCTGACACAATCCTCTTGGGTACTCCATGTAGGCACACAATTCTGGACATGTACAGTTATGCCAATTTAGCGCTGCTATACCGAGTCTTGACCGGGATAAATCGGGCAGTCTTGGTAAGTCTATCCACGATCACCCAAATGGAATCGTATCCTGTAACAATTTTGGGTAGTCCCACTATAAAGTCCATGCCTATTTCATCCCATTTTCACTTAGGGATCTTGAGTGGTTGTAGCAATCCTGCCGGTCTCTGATGCTCAGCCTTGACTCGTCGACACACATCGCAAATGGCTACATATTCCGCCACGTCTCTTTTCATGTTGGGCCACCAGTATTCTGTTTTCAAATCCTGGTACGTCTTGGTGTTTCCTGGGTGTAGCGAGTATGCTGACTCATGGGCTTCCTTGAGGATCAGTCCTCTCAATCCTCCTTTCTCTGGTATGTAAATCCTTTTACGATACCACAGGATTCCATCATTGTTGGCTGTGAATTCCTTGGCTAATCATTCGGTCATATGTTCCTTGATCAGTTGGATTTCCTCGCAATCCTTCTGGGCCTCCTTAATCTGACTTTGTAGGAGAGGTTGTATCTCTAGCGAGTTCAGTTGTCCATGAGGAATCAACTATAGGTTAAGCCGAGCCATTTCTTCTTGAAGCTCGTTGGCCATACATTCCAGCTTCAGGTAATTGCATTGAGTCCTGCGGCTCAAAGCGTCGACTACAACATTGGCCTTACCAGGGTGGTAATGGATTCCTAGGTCATAATCCTTGATTATCTCCAGCCATCTTCTCTGGCGTAGGTTAAGATCTGTTTGGGTAAAGAAATATTTCAAGCTCTTGTGGTCCGTGTATATATCATAGTGGTTTTCGATCAGGTAGTGCCTCCAAAACTTCAAGGCATGCACCACTGCGGCCAATTCTAAGTCATGGGTGGGATAATTCTCCTCATGCGGTCGCAGTTGTCTCGAGGCATAAGCCACCACTTTTCCATCTTGCATCAACACACCTCCTAGTCCTTGTCGGGATGCATCACAGTATATGACGAAGTCTTTCCGGTTGTCCGGTAGAACTAAGATTTGTCGGTGGTTAACTTTTCTTTGAGCTGGTCAAATGCTTGTTGACACTGCTCAGTCCATGCATATTTCTTTTCCTTCTTCAATAGTTGGGTCAGGGGCCGGGCTATCTTAGAAAATCCTTCAATAAACCTCCGGTAATATCCAGCCAATCCCAAGAAACTTCTAATCTCCGTTACCGATTGAGGTGCTTTCCACTTGGTAACAGCTTCGACCTTGGCAGGGTCTACTGCTACGCCTCCAGCTGAGATTACATGTCCAAGGAAAGCTACTTCCTTAAGCCAGAATTCACACTTGCTGAATTTGGCATATAGCTGATACTCTCGCAACTTTTCTAGTACCAAGCGCAAATGTTCTGCGTGTTCTTCATCATCTTTGGAATAGATGAGGATATCATCAATGAACACTACCATGAACTTGTCCAGATATTCCATAAATACCTTGTTCATGAGGTTCATGAAGTAGGTTGGGGCATTGGTCAGTCCGAAAGACATCACTGTGAACTCGTACAAGCCGTAGCATGTAGAGAACACAGTCTTGGGTATATCCTCAGTTCTAATCTTCAGCTGATGGTATCCTGATCGAAGATCGATCTTCGAGAACACTCAGGCTCCCTTGAGCTGATCGAACAGGTCGTCGATTCGAGGTAACGGGTACTTGTTCTTAATGGTAACCTCATTCAATGACCGATAGTCTATGCACATTCTCATGCTTCCGTCCTTCTTTTTAACAAACAGCGCTGGGGCTCCCCACGGTGAAGAACTAGGGAGTACGAAGCCTTTCTCTTGCAGTTCCCTTGTCCGCTTCTTAAGTTCTTCCAATTCATTCACTGGCATCCGGTAAGGTCTCTTAGCTATGGGGGCGGTGCCAGGCATGAGGTCAATGATGAACTCTATGTCTCGGTCTGGGGGCATTCCCGGTAGTTCCTCAGGAAATACATCCGGGTAATCCTGAATTACTGGCATTCCAACTATGGGTAGCATGGTGAATATTCCCGTAGCTCGATCACAGAGCATAGGGTGTTGATCCATGGCTACTCTCATCGGTGATCCCCACGGGGTAAATAAGGTAACTTCCCTTCGTCCACAATCTAATACCCCTTGGTTCTTGGTCAACCAATCCATTCCTAGTATGATGTCCAGGGTTTGGGGTGGTAAAACCATAAGGTTCGAAAGGAATACCACATCCTTGATCCGAATGGGCACATCGATGCACGCATGGGGTATAGTTACATCTCCCCCGGGTGAATGTACTACCATTGGTCTCTTAAGGTCTACCCGGTGCAGGTTGTGCTCTTTGGTTATTCTTGATGATATAAATGAATGCGAAGCTCCAGAATCAAACAAAACCTTAACTGGTGCAGAGTGGATAGAAAACGTACCCATTAGCATGCTTTGGTCCTCTTGAGCTTCCTCAGCATGCACATGGTTCACCTGACCACGACGGAATCCAATTGCAGCTTCCTTTGGTTGGGGCGTTCTGAACAGAGTGCGTCCAGGTGTTGGGGCGGGGTTTCCTCATACTGCGATGGTGTTGGCTTCGGTGCGGTTGGGGGTGTTGCGTGGCTTAGGGCAGCTGTTGGCATAATGCCCAAATTCTCCGCAGTTGAAGCAGTTGACATTCCTGGTTCCTGGGGCTACCAAAGTAGGTGCTGGAGTGCGAGACGGGGTTGCAGGTGGCCGGCTGACGTTGCCGAGTGCGGCAGGGCAATTGGTTGCCATTATGGCTGGCTTCCAACCTAACGGGGTTGCTCCTTTGGGTCGCTGGGATGTCCCTTGAATTGGACGGGTCATTGCAAGTCTTCGTTTCCGATTGTTTTTTATTGTCCTTTGGTCATGTTCCAGTCTCACGACCTTGTTGATTAAGCTTTGGAAACTGGTGTGGTCTTGTCCGATCATCGGCCCTCATAACCCATCATTAAATCATTCAACAAACTTGTCTATTTTCTCCTCTTCGTCCGCTAGGTCGCTGGTGGCATATCGGGCCAGTTGTGTGAACTTATTTAGGTACTCTTGTACCGTGGTGTTGCCTTGGCGTAGCCTACGGAACTCATTTTTCTTCATCCTCATAACCGCGGCTGGTACGAAATTTTCACGGAAGGCAGCCGTGAATTCTTCCCAAGTTGGTTCACCGGCATCTTCAGCCCGGGTTTCCTTGTAGGTGTCCCACCAGTCACTTGCGGGACCTTCCAGCTGATTGGTGGCGAAGATGACTCTGTCAGCTTCTTGTACTCGGACGAGAGTCAGCTTCTTTTCTATGACTCTTAGCCAATCTTCAGCATCCATTGGTTCATCTGCCGAGGAGAATGTCGGCGGTTTTGCTCGCATAAACTCGCCTAGGTTTGATCCTCCGCGTTGTCCTTGGTTGTTGGCGATAGCTTGAAGCAGTTGGGTCTGTAAGGTCATGACTTCCGCTAGGGTGGAGGGGTTAGGCTCTGGCGGGTTCTCAGTAGCTACTGGGGCTCTGCGACGATGCGCCATCTGAACAACGTGGATAAGGTAAGAGACTTGATCTGCTAACGTCACGATTCTAAGGAATTTTTCTTTGAGTTGTTTAAGGTGATCTTTCAAGCAAGCTTGGTGGAATAAACTCATTTAAGACATAACATGGAACTTCATATCAGTTCATAGATGTTACATCATGGGGATACATTGGACATGTGTAGTCTCATACAACACAATACAACATCACTAATACCGATCTAGGGTTTTCATACATAAGGGTAGGGGCATGATCGTTGTTGTCTTAACTCCATCCAAAGCAAGACCAGAGCTGCTGCAGGTATTCAAACTAGTCATCCAGCCATCCGCATGATCCAGGTGCTGACAGAGGGTGATCCTTGGCCGAAGCGAATCAAAGTCCCCATGGCTCAGAGGTAGTGGTCTCAGAATCATGTCCGATCCTCCTGCTTGGTGGCCTGGTGCTCTTACGCGCAGTCCTAAGGGTGATAGGACCTCCGGTGAGTGTCCTGCGGCGGGTAGGAGCTTCCTCCTCTGATGGATCTGTGTCACTGAGCTCCCACTTGACCTCCATGGGTTCTGTCTCATATTCGGAGTCGGTGTTGATCTGAATGGGGTTATCCACTCCCGAACCAGGCTCGGATGGTGCAGCCGTGGAAATCGGTGTGGGCTCCGATGGGGTAGCAGCAGTAGGGTCGATCAGGTATGGTCCTGACTCAGTGCTTAGCATGAAGGCCTACTCCATCATGGCATGAAAGGTGGCCAAGCATGCTAGAGTCATGAAATAGTAGTGGTCGGGCACATGAGCAGGGGGTTTTGGTGTAGCTGAAGTAGAAGTGCCAGTGGCGGAGACAGGGTTGAAGCGAAGTTGTTCCTCCAGTTGGCCAACATGTCGCTGGCTCCTCCGAAGCTGCTCCTCCAACTCAACCAAAGCCTTTCCACGAGCCATATAACGATCGAGAGCTGTTCGTATTGGGCGCCGTTAGCTTGCGCACTGGGTCTTCGAGAGTCGATCCGGTCTCCACCGGTGTTTTCCTAAACAGGTTTTGCTAAACAGTCGGTGACCTAGAGTTTAGCGTTTAAACGGTTTACATGAATTTAGACGGTGTTTAGACGAGCTAAATGGTTTACTATTGTAGCATGATTTTACATGTATAAATAACAAAATTAAACTGATGATCTTTGATCTTAGCTCATATCATACCAATTTGAACAATCCTTTATGTGTTTAAACTGCAAACAACAAAAATTCCAGCAGCTAGCAAACATTCAAACATTCATAGAGACATAATTAAACATACACATAAAGCAATTCTGGTTCGCGGGTGACGGCGCGGCGAAGGTCGCGGGCGGCGGCCGCCGGAGGTGTTGCGGCGGCGGCGACATGCGTTCTCTTTGAGTTGTGAGGACTTTGTGAGCGGCGTGTTGTTTAGGTTTTACCTGCTCGTCGGCTCCATTTTTTTGGCTTTTTTCACGCTGTCCTGAGCAATATCTCCTAAACAGTGGATTAAACCGGTTCAAACCGCCTAAAAACTGCATTGTTTAAGTTTTGTAAACCGTTTTTCTGTCCTGGACCGATTAGACGGGTCAACCGTTTAGGAAACCGAATAGGTGCAAAACAGGACAGGTAACCTCCATTTACCGTTTAAAACCGTTTAGACGACCGTTTAATTCCGTTTAGGATAACACTGGTCTCCACAGTTATGGTGTTCCTCCTCCAGATTATTTATGTGTCGCTGCTACTCGTCTATCTCGAATAATGCCTCCTCATAACAATCATCAGTTGTTTCTGCCCAGCGAGACAAACGGGTAACCATGGGGTTATAGCAGCAAGGGGTGGCCTCCACGGTGCAGATTGGGTTGCCTTCCTCCCGGTAGGGATGGTGTACGAACTCGGTTACTGTAAGTTCGATACGGTGGATGGCATTGAGGCGTAGGAATGCCTCGTGGGCTGCGTCCTGAAGGGCTGCCTCCATCAAATCTTGGTAGTAACGTGTATGGAAGCAATAGGGTGACTCGCTCCCAATACGGGCCTCAATTGCAACCGTAGCTTCCCATAGTGGGTGTTCTTCAGTGCCATGTCTTCTGCTCCGGTAGGTGGGTGCGTCCTAGTATCTTAGGCACCATAGCAACTGCTGAAGTTGTGACACGTATCCTTCCTCTCGCGGGACCTTGATCTCCTATGCTCCAACATGGTCTGACATATGTTTTGAAGATAACTTAGGGTCAGAGAGGGGTGATATCAAAACAATTTTTAGTAGAGGAATGGGAGACAAGAGTATAAGGGAAAACATATTTGTTTTGTGAAAATAGTCTGTATTTTCAAAATAATCCTATGTAGGGATATTTCCCTTTAACCAGCTATTCAGTGGTAGGGCGCCAGTTGGTCTTATCCTACAGTCGCACTGCTCTGATACCAGCTCTGTGGACCCCTGTTTTTGGAACGGGAATCATTCGTGCTCATAGTACCATTTTCCTGGATCGAGTAGTTTGGTACCCACGAATACAGTACTGAATTATCAGGTGCAAAGTGTACGAATAGTCTTACACCAAAAGTATGACAATAATAGGCCCGAAGGCAGCATCATTACATATAGGACTTATAGGTCCGAATACAACCAAAAGCAGAAATTAGATAAGATAGCAGTCGGAAGGCAACGGCATGTCGATTGCCACAGGCAACGACCGGAGACTAAGACCTAGTAGACGCCTTTTCCTTCTTCGCCCACCTGGCAGTAAGCATAGGGGTCCTCCAGTTCTTCGTTTCCACTATCTGAAGGTTTGTGCGTATAGCAAGGGTGAGTACCCAACGTACTCAGCAGGCCAACACGGAATGATGCACATGATAGGATCATTCAAAGGATGGCTATGGTTTATTTGCACAAAGCCAAGTTTCATAAATCATTTCATAAACCTAACATCTAGCCAGGTCAAGTTTTAGTTCCATAATATATTAAGTCGGCGACGGTTTTGTCTACCATCCATCGTGATTCCAAGGATGGCTTCCCGCCTCCGGATCGTCATGGTTTTTTTCTGGCGAATCCACCCCTTCTCGCAGTTTGAGAAGTTGAGTCCACTAGCACACAAAATCATTATGCATTCCCACCCCTCATTTTAAAATTTATGAGTCTAGCCACGAGAGAAACTTGTCACGCCGCTCAGTATCCGCGAGCACGACTATTCGAATAGATTGATTTACTCACCTTTGCGGTGGATGTACACTTTACCCGTACTCCATAGCTGCTCATTGAATGAGCTTTCATCCCTTCATATGGGATGGTCATGACAAAGCCTTTCGATAACCTCACTTTGGCGCATCGCTCCATGAACTTAAATCCTCTTGCACTCTAGCCGTCCTTTCCTAGCAGGTGAGAGGAATTCGCACTCTCGGGGTAAGGGAAACTCACAAAATTCTCATTCATTACTCAACACGTAGGCCGTAGCCATATCTCGATAACCAGAACCACCTCTCCACTCAAGAACCACTATGCAGGGATACTGCCTCCGCTCGGCTATCTGCTCCGCTAGGTCTATACCCATTCAAGAAGTATGGTTGTACTGGCTTGTTCCAGGTTAAAAGTCTCATGGGCTCGGTCCTTAATCGACCAGGGACGGTTCTAGCCTTTGCTGGAATCCACCCAAATCCATCCATCCGCCCCAGTCTAAAAACGTTGGTTTTGTACTTTCATTTTTTCATCATAACTATTTTCATCATGATCAAGGCAATGTGGCGCTCATGTCTCCACATGCCGTATCTCAACTACCTTCCCTAAGGTAGTTGCCCAAGCACATAGCTTTTTGTAAAAACATGAGTATGCAAGTTTCTAGTATAAGCATGGCTAAGCATTTTACCGAAGATATCCTCCGGTTGTATCACATCGAGGGTTACAAAGAATAATTCTAAGGGTAATCAATATCAAGGCATGGTATATCAAGTATAGGTATTCAATCGTGTGTAGCATGCATATTGGGAGTTTAAATCAACATCATTTCGCAAAATAGGATCAACATGTTCAAAAGGGAAATGTTGACTTGCCTTGCTCGCACGCTTGTTGGACGGGGTCTTCACTGTAGTCAGTGCCTGCTTCCTCGGTTGCTATTCGTACGTGCGAAAAATCAATTGAATCCGATCAGAATTCAATAAAAGTACCAAGATATCGAAAAGAACCATAAAAACGACTCCAAATATTTAGCCTAAAATTTTAATCGAGTTTGGGTGAGAGTTTTGGGATGAAATCCGATTTAAAAAGCGAGTTTGGAATTTTTAGGGTTTTTGCAAAATATCGCACTAATAGATTAAGGTGATAAACTTAAAAAGGCATTGTTCAAAAAGATTTGGTATTCATAGTTTTGAAGGTCCGAATATCGAAAGAACATATTTTAATGGCAAAAATAAAATAGATAAACTCCGAGTAAAAACGATGCGAAGAACGAGATCTCCGAAATTCCTATCTTTGAATTCTGAATTTGCTCAGAGAAAATATATGAGAAAACTATATATTTTTGCCATAATATTTTCCCAAATATTTCCCATAAGTTTTTCCTAATTTTTCGGATTTTCCTAATTTTTTTCCTTTTTTTCTTTTTTTTCTTTTTCTTTTTTCTTTCTTTCTCTTTTCTTTTTCTCTTTTTTTCTCTCCCTCTACCAGTATTGTCGCATCTCTCTCCTCTACCCCCCTCGCGTCTACCCCCCTCCTTTTCCCACGCATTCGGCTGCGGCCGAACGGCGACGAGGTGGCAGGGCGGCGGCAACGACGGCGCGGCGACACGTGAAGGGAAAAACGGCGAGGGCGGCCGCTTACCGAGCGACGGCGGCATGGCAACGGCGCGATACGACAACGGCGCGGTGGTCGCCCGCGGCAACGGCGCGACGAGGGGTGGTGAACTCGGCGAGTGAGAGAGAGAACGAGAGAGGTGAGCGGTGAGGTGGGGAGAAACGGAGACCTCGTGCCCCCTTTTATAGGGTTCCGGCGAGAGAGAGAAAGGAGAGGGGGCTGGGGCGGGGCGGCGCGGTGAGCCACGCGGCGGTGCGGGGTGGCGGGGCGAGCGCGGCGAGCGTGGAGCGGGCGGCCGTGCACGCAGCGCGAGGCGCGGGCGCGGCGTGCGGAGGGACCGGCGGCGAGGGCGACGCGTGGCGCGCTCGGGAGCGGGGTTCGGGCGTGGGCGCGGTGCGGGCACGCGAGGGCGGCGGGGTCCGGGCGCGGGCGCGACGCGTGTCGCGCGCGTGCGGCGGGGTCCGCGCGGGCACGGCGCGTGTCGCGCGCGTGCGGCGGGTTCCGGCGCGGCGAGTAGGGCGTGCGGGCGCGCGGCGCGGGTGGGGGCCGGGCGACGCATGGCTTGCGGGCGACACACGTGCGGGTGGGGGACCGGGGCGCTGCGCGGCGCAGCGTGGCGCGTGTCACGCGCGCAGGACGGGTACGGTGGTACGGTGTCGAACACCTTCCGTACAATGAACAGTGCAATTTTCTAATTTCCCGAGTTTAAATCCTATTTTCCCATTTCTTTTCCTTTCACCTCTAAAATTTAGAATAAAATCTAGCACACTCAAAATTAAGTTGTAAAATATGTTTTCAACCTTTTCACCCACTTTTATTATTTTAAAAATATATTTTACATATTTAATTCAATTCTTTTCCTAAATTCAAGAAAATGTGACTTTGACTCAAAATAATTTTCTAACCACTCTAGGCTCCATATATATTCTTCAAAAATATTTTATCACTCATTTTGCTCACTTGAATATTATTACTCTATCACAAAATAATGTTTTGATCCGAAGTATATTTTTATAAATCCATAACCCTTTTCTATTTTATATTAAAATTTCCAACTCTATACTTTGAAATTTTTCTCCCCTTTTGAATTTCAAATCATTTGGTTTTTCTCAAACATCAAGATGAATCACTCCCATAATAAACTCCATGCAACAAAGCTGGCAAATAAGAAGCAATAAACATGATGTGAAGCAATAAACCAAAAGTTTTTGTAAGTTCCGATTTTTAATTCCCAATTTTAAATTCTTCAATTTTCAGGGTGTTACACTAACCAATTTCCAATTTGCAATCTGTACCGATCTCCTGGACTTCGACTTATCAGAATTCCTCGACCCCGACGAGAGCATCGACAAGGCCGTGGTTGTATCAGACAATGAGCTACAAGCCACCTTGTCGGACATAGTCATACGGCTGGAGTACTCTCTGGATTTCTTGGTCACCGACTGCGGTTCCATCCGTAGTCGGTTCGAACACATCCAAGATCAGCTACCGGACCAGCTGACTGACACCATCGTGTCGGCTACTTTTCTGGAGGCGCATCGGCACAAACTCGAACGAGCTAAACAGAGGATAGCCGATCACCGTGAGAACAAGGCCCTAGAAGCTACCATCAAGTCCAACCAAAAGACATCACGCCAGAAAAGCCAAATTCGATGCTCGAAGACCGAGCCGATTGCCAAACTCGATCGGCTTCGCAACGCCGAGAACAACGCGTGGCCGGCTTGCGAAGGAGATCGAGGACCGGCGAGCAAAGATCAAGGCAGCCGTGTCAAACACATCGGACATGGCCAAGGCGACAAGCCGATCCGGGAGCGACGCAGCCGACGCCTGGGCCATAGAAGAAATAGACATGATCCGCCGCAAGGCAATATCGCCATCAAGGATTTCCTTAAGAGCTGAGTTGGTTGTAATAGTTGGGGCATAACTTGTAAATCTTGTAATCGGCTTACATCGTCCACCTTTTGGAATCGACTAACATTGTCTTTACTATCTTGCAAATGCTTTGAATTATCTCCTGTAATCGGCTTGCTTTACTTGGTCCCCACTTAATGCGTGCTTGCCGATCACATTAAACTTTTGAAGACGTGAAAAATTTTGAAAAATTCGCTCCGTCTCCTTGGTATCATATTGTTTTGTATATGCATATGCCCCCCTAATTTCGTTGATATCTTTGATGTTGACGAAATTATGAACTTAATACGCTTGCATCCTGTTGTCGTAATCGTCGGCCAAACCTAGCCGATCTGTAGAAAAACTAGGGCAAAAAACTTGACTTGAAAATGACCTAAAGGCGATGCGTGCGTCGCAACGCATCGGCTACCACGAATCGGCTGAACAAACAGAACCGAATCATGAGTTGATCCAGACACTTGGGTAATATTTCTTTAAATATTTGCCGTTCAAAGTCCCTTCCAAACACTTCTCCATCCAGACCCTTTAGCATATTGTTGATGAGAAATTTCTCTCACGGCGGCACAGGAGATCGCTAACTCCGGTCACGAGTCCTTCTCATTTTTGTCTTGTGCGAGGGCATGCCAGTTGGTTTGATCTGTTAATCAACAAGAAAAATAAGAGAATATGCGTTAAGTGTAAGGTTAGATCCCCACTTGATCGGCTGAGGGAATCCATATATATATATATGCTATCCTAAACTATATTTAAGCCAAGTGACTGGAATGGATCGGCTATACCGAGACAACATCAGCCGCTTAACCCAAATACAGTGAAGGATAATAAATATATGAATTGACAACCTAGTCGATATTGGAAAGCTAAGAATGAATCGGCTAGTACTGCAATAAATCTTATAGAAAGATATCATTCTTGAAACAGATGCATAGCTTGGAAATCGGCCGTCGGCTGTCGATGATGAGCCGATTTCGGCTGGCGACGTCCGACAAGAATGCGATCTTAACATAAGAGGCAGTCCTAATACAAATCTAATAATAAATATATTAAAAGAAACATATCGGGGCAGATAAGGCCGGCTGAAACCCCGGCGCTGTCTCTAAACAATATAAATCTTAGTCGAACAGATCATTGAAAGTTCTAAAAACGACTTAATAGTTCGAACCCGATGCAACATTAAGTATAAAAAGAAAAACCTGATCTGTTACAGCCGATTTATATCCCTCGAGATGGTGGATACCGCGTATAAACCAGCCAACCTTTAAATCTAGCCCTATCGGCTGCAAGTTCTTGATAGAACTAGCCAATGGCAGGATAGATCTAAACATTAGTCTAATTTATTTGCGCTATATGATAAATAGCGCAGTATAAACTCTTGAATCTAATGTGTCATTACGATGGAAGTACTAGAAACAACAGATCATACCACTAATGATAAGCATTTACCTAGATCTGAGGATCGAAACGATGCAGCTCGTAGCCAAACAAAGTGCTCGTCTGAAAAAAAAGGTTGGCGATGCGTCGAAGATTTGATTGATTGTGATTGTCTATGATTACAGGGGGTCTCAGGTCCTATTTATACCCAAGATACAATTATCTGTACAAACCCTGGACTCTATCTAAACTACTATTTAAAACACAACATTATCCCGGAAAGGACCCACGCCGTGTTACAACTAACAGTTTAAACAAACCCCTAAATTACAGATACAATTGCCGTTACAGGACTCTATCCATAGGTGGCAATATCGTTTAACGCGCAATTAACAACCAAATCCTCTATTTATCCTCAAACGCTGCACCGAAAACGGTTTTATCTCCTCCAAACCTGAAATCGGCTATCGGCCGCCCTCGTCGAATCCATCCTTAGCCGATTGGCCTCGCGGCCCGATCACTCCTCAGCCGATGCAGCCTCTGTTTCCAGCCGATCCGATTCTACTTCGTCTTTGCAGACTTAGGGACTCAATTACCAAATTTCAGTGTTAACACATGCCCCCAAGTCTGTGATACGAAGTGTTACGGATTTGCTTGCCTGTTCAAACTCTCGCTCTTTTCTTGACCTAAACTGCTTCGGCTTCTCCCCAAGTGCCCTTTAAATATCCACTCTCCTCGGTCGAGACGCTTAAGCCTTCAAAGCGCACCCAGTCTCCTTTGCACACAAGCCTCTTGCCTTCTCTCTCCTCTCCGACGATCCCATCGACGTTCGTCAATCCTCGTCGCGCTCCACAAACCAGATGCATCTTCACCCCCAAGCGTTCCGATGGCCTTCACCGTCGCCGCATCGAGCACCTCCATCGCGCCGGCACCAGCGCCACGCCAGCCGTAGCCGCTGCGCCAACCATCGCTGCTGTTTCGGCCGCCGCCATGGCCGAGTTCCCTGAGGTACTCCTTTTTGATCCATAACTTTCTTCATCTTTCGAATCTGCTCCTTTAAACACATTGCATCAATATTACGTTCAGCCATTTTTTAAGTAGCACTTTCCTTCGTTTTCTTTTTCTTGACTAGTACTTTTTTCTTCTTTGAACTGTAATATGCAACTGTTCTTGATTAGTGCTCCCTTCTTTTCTGAACTGTAGCGCCTATCACACCAAGTGCTTATCCCTAATCTGACACAAGCGCAAAGGTACTTTCTCAGCCCCATCGGCAACACAGATCCAGCCGATGTAATTATAGCCGAAACCAACAGGATCCCATTCAACACCAACAAGCCATCCCTCGCCCCACTGGAACGGAACATTTAAATCATGGCCGACCACCGACCCAGCCTGGGTTGAGTGGTACAAAAGGGTGTGATCGGTCAAGTACACACAGTGGGAGGAGACCGGGATCGCCCAATGCTTGGCTCTATCCGTCGCCGGCATGGAAAAGGATGAGCCGCTTCTATCGGTGTTAACACTGAAATTTGGTAATCGAATCCCCATGTCTGCAAAGGCGAAGCAGAGTTGGATCGGCTGGAGACAGGGGTCGCATTGGCTGAAGAGTGATCGGTTGCGAGGCCAATCGGCTAAGGTTGGATCGAACAGGGGCAGCCGATAGCCGATTCCAGGTCCGGAAGAGATGAAACCGTTTCTGATGCAGCAGATTGAAGATAAATAGAAGATTCGGTTGTTAATTGCGCGTTAAATGATATTGGCACTTATGGATAGAGTCATGTAATGGCAATTGTATCTGTAATTTAGGGGTTTGTTTAAGCTGTTAGTCGTAACACGACATGGGTCTCGCTTGGGATAATGTTGTGTTTTAAATAATAGTTTAGATAGAGTCCAGGGTTTGTATAGATAATTGTATTTTGGGTATAAATAGGACCCGAGACCCCCTGTAATTAGACATTCAATGAAGTTCAATCACAATCAATCCTTCGGCGCATCGCCAACCTTTTCTTCAGACGAGCACTTTGCTTGGCTACGGGCTGCATCGTTCCGATCCCCAGATCCAGGTAAATGTTTGTCGTTAGTGGTATGATTTACTGTTTTTAGTGCTTCCATCGTAATAACACATTAGATTCAGGAGTTTGTACTACGCTATTTATCATATAGCGCATATAAATTAGATCAATGTTTAGATCTATCCTACCATTGGCTAGTTCTAGCAAGAACTTGCAGCCAATAGGGCTAGATCTAAAGGTTGACTGGTTTATATGCGGTATCCACCGTCTTGAGAGGTATAAATCGGCTACAACAGATTAGGTTTTTTCTTTTTATACTTAATGTTGCATCGGGTTCGAACTATTAAGTCATTTTTAGAACTATCAATGATACGTTCGGCTAAGATTTATATTGTTTAGAGACAGTCTTGGGTTTCAACCGATTCCTATCGTCCGATATGTTTCTTTTAATATATTTATTATTAGATTTATATTAGGGCTGCCTCTTATGTTAAGATCGCATTCTTGTCGGACGTTGCTAGCCGGAATCAGCCTATCATCGACAGCCGATGGCCGATTTCTAGGCTATGCATATGTTCTAAGAATGATATGTTTCTATAAGATTCATCGTAGTACTAGCCGATCCATTGTTAGCTTTCCAGTATCGGCTAGGTTATCGATTCATATATTTATTATTCTTTGTTGTATTTGGGTTCGGTGGGCGTCTTTGTCTCGGTATAGCCGATCCATTCCATCACTTGGCTTAAATATAGTTTAGAATAGCATATATATGTTTATGGATTCCCTCGATCGATCCGGTGGGGATCTAACCTAACACTTAACGCATATTCCCTTGTTTTTCTTGTTGATTAATATATCAAATCAACTGGCACGCCCTGCACCGAACAGGCAGCCGAGAAGGACCTGCATTGGAGTTAAGCAGATCTCCCAGGCCAGCGCGTGAGAGAAATTTCTCATCGACACGCTTCTTGGCATGCCCAGTGGGACTTTCTCTGTCGACTCGACTCGGACGCATAGATTCAGCCGGCAAGATGGTCGACTCCAAGAGCCCCAGCATTTCCCAGGACAACATCGTGCCTATGAAGATGGAACAGTTATCGGCTGAACAACAAGCCGATTATAAGAAGATGGTGGAAGAACTCCAGGCTAACTATTTGCAGTCTTTCACCCAAACAAGATCTAGGGCCGTGCATCAGAAGTATAAGTTCAGCATGAACGATACCAAGGCGTCCTCCTCTGGTGATACAAAAGGCAAACAGAAGGTGGAGGAGCCGACCTAGGTACAGGATGATCCGGCTGTATACTCTCTGCAAGACCGGATTGACTCGGCCGTTCATCACGCATTGGTCAACCAAAGTAGCATCTTGGTCAACACTCTCAATAACATGATCGCTACTGTGGTCGACGCCAAGATAGCCGACCAGTTGCAACGGGGGCTGACGTACTTCACAGATGGCCAATTTCCTGGTTACAGGACGCTGTTCACGCAGAATCGGCCGATCCCACTGCAAGCACAACAAGGGCCACCGGGAGGAGTCCTCGGTGAGCCAAATCTAGGTGAATCGTCTATAAGGCCAGCGATTACTATGCTGAACCGACAACAGCCATTGCCCCATGATCAGATTGCCAATATGTTCAATGACAATCGGCAGTTAGAGCCGATTGATCCAGATAGACGGTGCAACGCCGTTGGCCGACAGCTGTTCCCAGGACCGCCAACGCCACCACCGGCACCTCGGCCACCTCCCGCTGATCACTACTACCAGTACCAAGGAGGCCGCCAAGATCATCATTATAGGCCTTAGACGCCACCACCGCTGTATCGGCAAGCATCCGCGCCGTATAACCTATACGAGCCAATACAACAAGACAACAGGACATGGGCCGATCTGATTGTAGATGTTATGCGTGATCAATTCGGCCTCAAGCCAAAAGACTCAGGGAACATGTATCGGTATCCCTATCCGGAGCACTTCGAGTGGATCCCGTTGCCCAACCGTTACAAGATCCCAGATTTTTCAAAGTTCTCAGGGCAGGACAACGTTTCAACCTACGAGCATGTTGGCCGATTCTTGGCACAGTGTGGCGAAGCATCAGCTACGGATGCCTTGAGAGTCCGATTATTACCTCTCTCTCTTTCAGGATTGGTTTTTACTTGGTTCTCCTCGCTGCCGTACAATTCGATTCAGAGCTGGGCCGATCTTGAAAAACAGTTCCATAGCAACTTCTATTCCGGCAACCACGAAATGAAGTTGTCGGACCTCACCAGCATCAGGCAAAAACACAAGGAATCGATCCAAGAATACATCCAACGCTTTAGGGAGATGAGGAACCGATGTTACAACTGGTGCTATCGGATGCCCAGCTGACCGATTTGGCCTTTCATGGTCTGATCGCTCCAATCCGAGAGCGATTCTCTGTGCAAGACGTTGACAGCTTAGCCTACTTGGCGTAGAAGGTAACGGCCCACGAGCAGCGATTCCAAGACACCAGGAAGGCCGTCAAAAATATAACTCAGGTCGTCGTCGAATCAGACTACAAGTCCGACGACGACAACGCAGAAGTAGCGGCAGCCGAATGGGCCAAGAACAAAAAGGCCATCGTCTGCCAATGGCTGCTGAAGACTGCCAAAGAGGAAAGATACGATTTTGACATCACCAAGGCCGACAAGATCTTCGATTTGCTGCTCAAGGAGAAGCAGATTCAGTTGCCCGAGAATCACGTGATCCCGTCGGCCGAAGAATTAAAGAAAAAGAAGTATTGCAAGTGGCACAACTCCACATCCCACGCCACTAACGACTGCAAAGTCTTCAGGCAGCAAATCCTGTCGGCAATCGAGGCCGGGAAGCTGAAGTTCACCGATTCAAATCGGCCGATGAAAGTAGATGGCAATCCCTTCCCGGTCAACATGGTCCAAGCCGGCCCCAGGCAAGCCGATCGATAGAACAGAATGGTGCACGGCTTAGTCAACACAACGATCGGGGCCAAGGCAGAAGGCGATCAAATTGGATGTCACGCCGCGCCAATTAATATGGTGCGCCCAGTCATCAGATCGGCTGACCGACGGCCGATCCATGAACATAGCCAATACCGTCATCAGTACCGGTCTCGGTAGGAAGAAGTCTACAATGAAGCACCTCGTCGGCGCGAGCCGAATACCCAAAGGCGGCGATACGAGGTAAAACCACGACAATGCCGATCCGCATTGGCATTGCGATTTCTTGAGGTACTGCTGGGAATCCGGCATGAGACTGCCAACACTGGACGACTGCCTAGCATGCAACGATCGCCGCGGCGACGAGTACAGGAGCTCAACGACTGCAAGTCCAACTCGGTTCGTCCCCAGAGCAGTCCAGTTAAACCAAAGGCGGCAATCTGTCCATGATCGGCTCAGTCCGATCCACCAGGATTTCTTCGTCGACGAAAACCACGATGGGACAACCGCGACGATGAAGAGGCCGACGATGAGGAATCGGCCAACCCCCAATGGTGCCCATTCGATCTCTTCACGAGGATGCAAAAAAGAAGGAATCAACGGCTTAAGCGCGAAGGGAGAGAAGACAAGGTCCAGCAAATGATCTACGAACAGCGCCGTTGGCTCGGAAAAATCAAAAGGCGATGGGTGCCCAAAGAGAAAGCTGCCATAGTCAACGAAGAGCAAGCCAAGGAAAGCCCAACCGATCAAGCCAGAAGGGCAGCCAAAGGGAAAGGCAAAATTTCTGCATCGGTTAACATGGTATTCGTGCTGTCGGCCGAGTTCGGTGTTCCTGAAGCCGATGCAGACGCCGTGGAGGATGACCTGGCAAAACTTGCAATCTCACCAGACCAAGCCATCTTCGACAAACCCGAAAGAACCAAAAATCGGCACTTAAAGCCGTTGTACGTTAAAGGATTCGTCAACGGCAAGCCGATTTCCAAAATGCTAGTTGATGGGGGAGCTGCAGTCAATCTCATGCCTTACGCAACATTCAGAAAACTAGGCAAGGGAGCCGAAGACCTGATAAAAACCAACATGGTGCTCAAAGACTTCGGTGGCAACCCATCGGAGACCAAGGGCGTTCTCAACGTTGAACTGACCGTCGGCAACAAGACCGTGCCCACAACATTCTTTGTCATCAACGGGAAGGGGTTTTACAGCCTGCTGCTCGGAAGGGACTGGATACACGCTAACTGCTGCATCCCTTCTACAATGCATCAGAGCCTGATCCAATGGGACGGTGACAAGATCGAGATCGTGCCAGCCGACAGGTCAGTTAGTATCGTCAATGCCGATTTGCCGCTTTGGGAAATCGAAGACATCGATTGTTTATCCGGGAAAATCTGGCAAGCCGATTTTCGAATGTTTCCAATTCCATAATACGGCCGATTGGAAATGACGAGCCACAATGCTACTTTGAACAAGACATGGTGGAGGGCTCAAGCATTCTCGGCGTGGGCACCGCGGACGAAGACGATGGCAAGCTTGGGCAAGGTTTTATGTCGGCCGACGAATTAGAGGAAATCGACATCGGCTCTGGTGATAAGCCGAGGCCGACGTACATTAGCAAAAATATGTTTTCTCATTGTAGATCCCAGCTTATTGAATTGTTAAAAGAATATAAAGATTGTTTTGCTTGGGAGTACTTCGAGATGCCCGGTCTCAGTCGATCAATAGTGGTCCATCAGCTGTCGATTAAGGCAGGCTATCGGCCGTTCAAACAGCCTCCCAGGAGGTTTAAGGCCGATATGTACGATGCAATTAAAGCGGCCGTACGACGCGGGATTCATTCGGCCTTGCCGATACGCCGAGTGGGTCTCAAACATCGTCCCAGTGTTAAAGAAAAACGGTAAACTTAGGGTGTGCATCGATTTCAGAGATCTAAACAAGACAACCCCTAAAGATGAATAACCAATGCCGATAGCCGATCTGCTTGTCGATGCTGCTTCAGGCCACAAAATTATCAGTTTCATGGATGGCAATGCAGGGTATAACCAAATATTCATGGCCGACAAGGACATCCACAAGATCGCTTTTCGGTGTCCCGGCGCAATCGGCCTGTACGAATGGGTAGTAATGACGTTCGGCTTGAAGAATACTGGGGCAACATATCAACGGGCCATGAATTACATCTTTCACGATATGATCGGCACGCTGGTAGAGATATAAATTGACGACATGGTTGTCAAGTCAAGGGAGATAGAAGGCCACATAGCCGATCTGAGACAAGTGTTAGAACGGACGAGGAAATACGGTCTAAAGATGAATCCGCTTAAGTGCGCGTTCGGCGTATCGGCCGGGCAATTCTTGGGATTTCTCGTCCATGAAAGAGGGATTGAAGTTACACCAAGGAGCGTAAATGTTATCAAGACAATTCAACCTCTGAAAGATAAAAAGCAACTCCAGTCATTGATCGGCAAGATAAACTTCATTAGACGTTTCATGGCCAACCTCTCAGAAAAGATGGAGCCGTTCACACCACTGCTTCGGCTGAAAGCCGATCAGACGTTCACATGGGGGGCAGAGCAACAAAAGGTGTTAGACAACATAAAAGATTATCTATGCTCCCCTCCAGTTTTAATGCCTCCACAAAAGGAGATACCGTTCAAGCTGTACTTATCAGCCGATGACAAATCAATCGGATTAGTCCTAATCCAAGATATCGACGGCAAAGAAAAAGCCATCTTCTATCTCAGCCGGCGGTTGCTAGACGTAGAAACGAGGTATTCACCGGTGGAGAAGCTATGCTTATGCCTCTATTTTTCATGTATGAAGTTAAGGCACTATCTGCTGTCCAACGAGTGCACAGTAATCTACAAAGCCGATGTAGTTAAATACATGTTATCGGCTCCAGTGCTCAAAGGAAGAATCGGGAAGTGGATTTTCGCACTAACAGAATTCGATCTGAGGTATCAGGCACCAAGTGCAGTCAAAGGGCAAGCCATAGCGACTTTATTGTGGAGCAGAAACGATTCAATTGGCTCAGTGGAAATTATGCCTTGGACCCTGACGTTCGACGGCTCAGTTTGCACCAATGGCTGTGGCATCGGCCTGGTCATTATTTCGCCTAGGGGGGCAAGCTTCGAGTTTGCTTTTGCCATCAACCCCCACGCTACAAACAACCAAGCCGAATACGAAGTCGTCCTTCAAGGATTGCACCTGCTCAAGGAAGTCGAAGCCGACGCCATCGAAATAATGAGGGATTCATTATTGGTCATCGGCTAATTATCAGGAGAATATGAATGCAAAAACGACACGCTGATGATCTATTATCGGCAATGCCGGGAATTAATGGACGGTTTTCGGCTAGTTACTTTGAAGCATATCCCCAAAGAGCAAAACACAGAGGCCAATGACTTGGCTCAGAGGGCATCAGGCTATCGGCCGATGCTGAAAGAAGTAGACGTAGACATGGCCGCCATTACGGCCGATGATTGGAGGCTTGAAGTTTACAACTATCTCAAAAACCCCTCTCAATCGGCCACAAGGAAACTATGATACAAGGCATTACGATACGTGTTGCTCGATGCAGACCTGTACTATTGAACGATTGACGGCGTGCTACTCAAGTGTTTGGGAGCCGATCAGGCTACAGTGGCCATCGGGGAAGTACATGAAGGAATCTGTGGCACACATCAATCGGCCCACAAAATGAAGTGGCTACTTCGCCGAGCAGGGTATTTCTGGCTGACGATGCTGGAGGATTGTTTCAGGTATTGCAAGGGGTGCTAGGATTGTCAGATGTTCGGCGCCATACAACGAGCACCAGCATCGGCTATGAACCCAATTATCAAGCCATGGCCATTCAGAGGATGGAAAATTGATATGATCGGCCAGATCAATCCACCCTCAAGCAAAGGACATAAATTTATCCTGGTGGCGACTGATTACTTCACGAAGTGGGTGGAGACAATTCCCCTCAGAAAAGTGGATTCTAAGGACGCAATCGAGTTTGTCAAAGAACACATCATCTACCGATTTGGCGTTTCACAAACAATAACAACAGACTAGGGATCCACCTTTGTATCGGACGAATTCGTTCAGTTTGCCGACGGCATGGGGATCAAGCTACTTAATTCTTCACCGTACTACGCACAAGCCAACAGGCAAGCAGAAGCTTCAAACAAAAGTTTGATCAAGTTGATTAAAAGAAAGATCTCTGAGTACCCTAAACAATGGCACAGCTGATTAGCCGAATCACTGTGGGCGTATCGGATTTCATGCCACGGGTCAATTCAAGTCCCTCTATACAAACTGGTCTATGGACATGAAGCAGTGCTGCCATGGGAAAGTGTCGTCGGCTAAAGGCGCATTCAGCTATAGAATCAAATTATAGCCGACGATTATTATCACCTGATGGTGGACGAATCGGAAGATTTAGTTTTATCCAGGATGTGGGCCTTGGAGAAAGTCATCAGAGATAAAGAACGAGTAGCCAGACATTATAATAAAAAGGTGGTGCCTAAATCTTTTGAGGAAGGCGAGCTCGTTTGGAAATTGATACTACCGATCGGATCTAGAGACAACAAGTTCAGCAAATGGTCACCAAATTGGGAAGGGCCTTTCAAGATCCACAAATGCGTCTCTAAAGGAGCTTACATGCTAAAAGGACTGGACGGAGAGGTATTTGGAAGAGCTCTCAATGGAAAATACTTAAAGAAATATTACCCAAGCGTATGGATCAACTCATGATTCGGCTATGGTTACTTCAGCCGATTTACTCCAGCCGATGTCTTACGTTAACAAGGCATCACCTTTAGGCATTTTTATGTAATATTTTTTGCTAAGTTTTCTGCGATCGGCTCACGATTGGCCGATAGGGATGGCAAGGATGCGCGAACGGATCGAACTCACAATTTTGTCGACACCGAAGCTATCAAAGAAACTTGGGGGGCATATACGCACACGAGCCGATGGTAAATCGGGCCGATTGCAAATATCTGAAGAAATATCACCCCAGTATTTGGCTCGATGATTGAATCAGTGTGACAGTCGCCAGTTTTTATTCATAATCGGCATGAAGCCAATTTTGATTACATGTCTCCTAGGTAGTCTCTGTTGGCCGCCAGGGCCCAGTTGACGACCTCTGGAGACTCTATCTCTAAAGCATCCAAGATCAAATACTCTAGCCTAGTGACCCTTACATCGGTGGTTGTGATTAACAGTTCATTGGCAAGTCGTGTTTGCCTTGCTACCAGCCTGTCGAGACGCATGAGCGTTGAAGACGCCAAAGGAATAGCGGCCGGAACACTACCGAGGTTGATTGGAGGCCTGGCCGCCGGATGACGAGCATCTTGTTCCCTGAAGCGCTGCAAGTTGATTCTCACTTGTCGGGCTTGGCTAGCCGTCAGTTCATACGGGGTGTCCATGATCGCTAGAATCACTCGTAGGGGATGGAGCGGCTGCGAGAAGATTAACTCGTGAGTACTTAGAGAAAAGAAATGGTGAGGATAGATGGGTTGGAAAATCACCTGGTTCACCGACGAGCTTGAGGAGGCCATGAGAAGTCTTGCCGAAAGCTTGGAAACCTGAAATGTGTACACCTGGAGAGAGGGATTTTCTTCTTCGGCTGTGATGTGCTCGGGAAGGCCTGAAGAGGTCTATTTATAGAAAGAAAAGATGCGGATTCGGATGTGAAAGATCGGTGCAGATACAAAAGTCGAAGAGGTCATCATTAAAAGCATTTGGAATCGTTGAATGGTTGGTGACTACTCAAGATCGGGTACCTGTTGTTCAGGACTCACGGGTTTTCGAAACACATGTTCGGATAAGACGGACTGTGAAGCCAAATCGGCAGCACGTTTGAATATTACCAGCCGATAACCAATGATACTAATATTCAAACGCTGACACTAACTATCGTGGTGCGGTCTCGAAATCGGCAACGTAAAGCGATACGGGCGGCTGGAGCCGATTTCAACGTAAGCAATTCGAGACACTGTGCGCGGTCGAAAGCTGATCCTATCTACAAGGACAGCCGATCTTATCTACAAGCACAGTGGCAGAAGATCAATAAATTATGTTACACGATTCGAAGCCAAGTACAAGCACGAGTAAAAAGATCGTCCAATCCCATCACAAAAGCATTACAAGTATAATACAGAAGCATTAGCCGATTTCAGAAGATCGGAATATTACAAACTCATTGTTTCAAAAAATCGGCTGTGGCCGACAATGCCTTCCACCTAATTTGGTCTATCTCTTCAATGGCCTTGACATCATCGACCTCAGACCCCGCCACCGGCCAAACGCTCTTCACCAGGTTGCGCAGATGTGCCACAGCCGCCTTGATGCCCTGGCGTTGAGCTTCGATCTCGGCCAAGAAGCCGCCATGTACTCCTTGTGGACATCGATCTCGTTGGTGACTTGAACGAGATCGGCCATCACCGATCTTGACGTGTGAGGAGCTGCTCGAGCTTGGCCGCCAACTCGGTCTTCAGGTGGTCGAAGGCGGCCTTCCGGCTCTCGATGGCGCCCTTGGTTGACTGGATGGTGGCCGACCACGCTTGGTTCTCGCGGCGATCGATTATCCGCTGCCGTGCCCGCTCATACTTCAACTGATGGGCTTCCATGAAGGTCGCCGGCACAATGGCTTCGGCTAGGGCTTTCGGCAGCTGGCCTTGGATATCTTTGAACCGCGCGCGTATCGAGCCACTGTCGACCACCAGCGTGTCCAGCGAGGCTTCCAGCCGATTGCCGATGTCGGCTAGGGTGGCCCTCAGGTCCTCAGCCGGCATCACCAATGCCTCCTCGCCGATGTCGCCGGACTCCTCGAACTCCGACAAGTCAAAGTTGAGGAGGTCGATTATGTTCTGTAGCAAAGAATAAGATGATCAAGAAGATATTAAGCTGACAAAGCCGATCATCAAATTTAGTTGGCTTACCGTTGGCACCGGGTCGGAGCGGTTGGCTCGGCTGGATCGTTGCCGCGGCCGTCGGGGCCTCTTCGTCGGCGTTGCGCCACCGCCCCGGCGAGCGCAGCATGCTCACTTTGGGCTGGGGGCAGCCGATGGAGACCGCGGGGGCTGCAAAAGAAAGAGTTAGCGGACAAGTCGATTAATTACTACAAGTCAAGTGGCAGGGGATGATTACCGATTGCGCGGGGCGTGAAGTGCGGCCGGCCAATTTTTTGACCTAAAAGCAACGGTTCGATCAGATGCAAGTGATCATCGCGAAGCCAAAATTTGGTGAAGTGAAGGCTTACCGGCTGATGTTTTGCTGGGGGACTTAGGACCGGCGGGACGTCGACCGGAGCGTTGACCAACTCGGGACTCGAAACCCGGGTTCGGTCGTGGTCGAACAGCCGGCATTTCCTCACCGGCAATGGTGTTGAGGAATCGCGCAACGGTCGGATCCAACGGCCGGGTTCTTCTCCTTTTTAGCCTCTTGGGGGCAGGCACGGCCGACGGCCGTGGAGGTGGTGTAGCCCTTTTCTTCTGGGCGATCGGCTGGCGCACCTGCCCTCGTAGCAACGAAGCCAGCTTTGGCGCCTCCCAGCCGATGGCCGACAGAGCGAGGCCGCCCCCATCTAGAACACCTAAACGGTATTTGATGGGGCGCCCGGAGTCGTTCACCATCGGCCGCTCCGTCTCCGTCTCCTGCAGACCAAAGAGTAAATGTTAATCGGCTATGTCAGCCGATGATGAGAAGAAGAAAATTAATTGGAACTTGAAGCTTACCAAGGGGATCTCGTCAGGCAGAAGCAGGTCGACGTAACAAGACGATCGTTGGTGGAAGATATGGCGCTTGATTTCAGTCCACCATCGGTCGTAAGCGGCGCTTTTCCTTAGCGACAATGTTATCACGTCGACGTCGCCGAGGGGAGGGCCGGCTATGTTCAGCAGCCGATCTATTATCAGGTCTTGGCCTACCACTCCCCTCATTTCGATCTTATCGGCATAAAAGAAGCCGATGGGCAGTTGCCCAAGACCAAACTGCCTTGCCGCCGACACTGGGTAATAGAATTCGTAGCTCTTGGCCACTGATCGGCCCTGGTGAATCCCGGTCGGCAAGATGCAGGGGGATAGAGTGGCGATGAACAGTTCTCTGCACCTCGGGTTGTCGGCTGAGTTGACGTCTTCCCAATTGAAGTTAGCCGGGAACTTAAACAACCTCCGGTCCTGGTAAAAGTACCAGGTGCGGTTACCGTGAGACAGCCCATCGTAGAGGGCTATGAACCATTTGGCCAGCAGCTCGACCGATTGCTTTGAGCCCACGTGGGCGGCTGCTGCCTCTCTGTAGCTCATGCACCTGGTGGTGGTGATCTGGTTGCCGTCTTCATCCTCAATCGGCTCCAGCCTTGGGGACATAGCTGCTGTCAGAGGGAGCCGACCGACTATCTTTTGCGTTGCCAGCACTAACCAGATCTGAAGGAACCACCAGGGGCCGCCAGTGGTGATGGGGGCGTGGCGGCTATCTTCGTGACGGCCTGATGCAATGTCTGATACAAGTAGCCAAGGAGGTACTTCCCCAGCGCAAGTTTTCCCCCGTCGTCTAGGACTTCGGCTACGACCCGCCAGTTGGTGGTCGGCCCGCAGCTCGATCCACAAAACACAAATTTTTCAAGCCACATCATCAAGACTGCAGCATGCTCTCTGTGGCCGATGGTTCCATCCTTCATGTTTTGGGCAATGAAGCCGCTCCACCCGCCGATGGCCTTGGTTTTGAATTGGTGCTGCCCCTTTCGGCTCAAGTTGCTGGGGTTGGCCGATGATTCAATGTCCAAACCGGTTGTCATGTACACGTCGGCCAGCGTGATGGTCATCGGCCCTTGACAAAAGATGAAGGCATTGAAGCTGTCATTCCAGAAATATATTGCGGCCGACAGAAGTGGCTCGTCCTTCTCCATGTTGGCAATAGACAGAGCCAAGCCTTGGGCTATCCCGGCCTCCTCCCATTGTGTATATTTGGCCGATCGCACCCTCTTGTACCATTCAATCCAGGCTGCGTCGGTGGTCGGCCATGCTTTGAATGTTCCGTTCCAGTGGGCGAGGGATGGCTTGGCGGTGTTGAAGGGGATCCGGTTAGTTTCGGCTATGATTACATCGGCTGGATCTGTGTTGCCGATGGGGCCAAGAAAGTATCTTTGCGTTTGTGTCAGATTGATGATAAGCACATGGCATGAAAGGTGCTACAGTTCAGAAAAAGAGAAGAGAGGTGCTAATCAAGAAAGGTTGCATATTACGGTTCGAGGAAGGAAAAAGTACTAATTGATAAAAATGAAGGAAAGTACTATTTTAAAAAATGGCTGAACGTAATATTGATGCAATGTGTTCAAAAGAGCGGATCCGAAAGAAAGAAGAAAGTTTTGGATCGAAAGGGGTACCTCAGAGAATTCGGCCATGGCGACGGCCGAAACAGCGGCGGTGGTTGGTGCGGCGGCTACGGCTGGCACGGCGACGGCGGTTGGCGCGGCGGAGGTGCTCGACGCGGCGGCGGTGGAGGCCATCGGAATGCTTGAGGGCGAAGATGGATCTGGTCTGAAGAGCGCGATGAAGTTTGACGAGCGCCGATGGGATCACGGAAGAAGAGAGAGAAGGCAAGAAGCTTGCGTGCAAAGGAGGCTGAGTGCGCTTTGAAAGCGTAGGCGGTTCGACCGAGGAGAGTGGATATTTAAAGGGCACTTGGAGGGAAGCCGAAGCGGTTTAGGTCAAGAAAAGAGTGGGAGTTTGAATAGGCAAGCAAATCCGCGAGACTTCGTATCACGGACTTGGGGGCATGTGTTAACACTGAAATTTGGTAATCAAATCCCCAAGTCTGCAAAGGCGAAGCAAAGTCAGATCGGTTGGAGATAGGGGTCGCATCGGCTGAAGAGTGATCGGCTGCGAGGCCAATCGGCTAAGGTTGGATCGAACAGGGGCAGCCGATAGCCGATTCCAGGTCCGGAAGAGATGAAACCATTTCTGATGCAACAGATTGAAGATAAATAGAAGATTTGGATGTTAATTGCGCGTTAAACGATATTGGCACTTATGGATAGAGTCCTGTAATGACAATTGTATCTGTAATTTAGGGGTTTGTTTAAGCTGTTAGTCGTAACATGGCGTGGGTCTCGCTTGGGATAATGTTGTGTTTTAAATAACAGTTTAGATAGAGTCCAGGGTTTGTACAGATAATTGTATCTTGGGTATAAATAGGACCCGAGACCCCCTGTAATTAGACATTCAATGAAGTTCAATCACAATCAATCCTTCGGCGCATCGCCAACCTTTTCTTCAGACGAGCACTTTGCTTGGCTACGGGCTGCATCGTTTCGATCCCCGGATCCAGGTAAATGTTTGTCGTTAGTGGTATGATTTACTGTTTCTAGTGCTTCCATCATAATGACACATTAGATTCAGGAGTTTGTACTATGCTATTTATCATATAGCGCATATAAATTAGATCAATATTTAAATCTATCCTACCATTGGCTAGTTCTAACAAGAACATACAGCCAATAGGGCTAGATCTAAAGGTTGACTGGTTTATATGCGGTATCCACTGTCTTGAGAGGTATAAATCGGCTACAACAGATCAGGTTTTTCATTTTATACTTAATGCTGCATCGGGTTCGAACTATTAAGTTGTTTTTAGAACTATCAATGATCTGTTCGGCTGAGATTTATATTGTTTAGAGACAGTGCCAGGGTTTCAGCCGGCCTTATTTGTCCTGATATGTTTCTTTTAATATATTTATTATTAGATTTATATTAGGGCTGCCTCTTATGTTAAGATCGCATTTTGTCGGACGTTGCTAGCCGGAATCGGCCTATCATCGACAGCCGATGGCCGATTTTCAGGCTATGCATCTGTTCCAAGAATGATATCTTTCTATAAGATTCATCGGAGTACTAGCCGATCCATTGTTAGCTTTCCAGTATCGGCTAGGTTATCGATTCATATATTTATTATTCTTTGCTGTATTTGGGTTAAGCGGCTGATGCTGTCTCGGTATAGCCGATCCATTCCAGTCACTTGGCTTAAATATAGTTTAGAATAGCATATATATGTTTATGGATTCCCTCAGCCGATCCAGTGGGGATCTAACCTAACACTTAACGCATATTCCCTTGTTTTTCTTGTTGATTGATAGATCAAATCAATCGGCACGCCCGCACCGAACAGCACGAGAAGGACTCCCCGGAGTTAAGCAGATCTCCCAGGCCAGCGTGAGAGAAATTTCTCATCAACAGTCGGCTGCAACATATTTCTGGAATGACAGCTTCAATGCTTTCATCTTCCGACAAGGGTCGATGACCATCACGCTGGCCGACGTGTACATGACAACCGGTTTGGACATCGAGTCATCGGCCAACCCCAGCAACTTGAGCCGAAAGGGGCAGCACCAATTCAAAACCAAGGCCATCGGCGGGTGGAGCAGCTTCATTGCCCAAAACATGAAGGATGGACCCGTCGGCCACAGGGAGCACGCCGCGTTCTTGATGATGTGGGTTGAAAAATTTGTATTCTGTGGATCGAGCTGTGGGCCGACCGCCAACTGGCAGGTCGTAGCCGAAGTCCTGGCCGACGGGGGCAAGCTCACGCTGGGGAAGCACCTCCTCGGCTATTTATATTAGATGTTGCATCAGGCCGCCGCGAAGATAGCCGCCAACGCCCCAATCACCACTTGCGGCCCCTGGTGGTTCCTTCAGATTTGGTTAATGCTGGCAACCCAAAGGGTGGCTGGTCGGCTCCCTCTAACAGACGCCGTATTCCCAAGGTTGGTGCCGATCGAAGATGAGGACGGCAACCAGATCACCACCACCAGGTGCATGAGCTACGGAGAAGCAACAGCTGCTCACGTAGGCTCAAAGCAATCGACCGAACTGCTGGCCGAATGGTTCATTGCCCTTAACGACGGGCTGTCTCGCGAGAATCGCGCCTGGTACTTTTACCGGGACCAGGGATTGTTCGAGTTGCCGGCCGACTTCAATTGGGAAGACGTCAACTCAGCCGACAACCCGAGGTGCAGGGAGCTGTTCATCGCCGCTCTGTCCCCCTGCATCTTGCCGACCGAGATCCACCAGGGCCGATCGGTGGCTAAAAGCTACAAATTCTATTACCCGTTGTCGGCGGCGAGGCAGTTTGGTTTTGGGCTACTGCCCATCGGCTTCTTTTATGCCGATAAGATCGAGACGAGGGGGGCGGTAAGCCAAGACTTAATAATGGATCGGCTGCTGAATATAGCCGGCCCTCCCCTCGACGACGTCGATGTGATGACACTGGCGCTGAAGAAAAGTGCCGCTTACGACCAATGGTGGACTGAAATCAAGCGTCATATCTTCCACTAGCGGTCGTCTTGTTACGTCAACCTCCTCCTGCCCGAGGAGATCCCCTCGGTAAGCTTTTAAGTCCCAAATGATTTTCTTCTCATGATCGGCTGATATAGCCGATTAACGTTTGCCCTTCGGTTTGCAGGAGACAGAGACGGAGCGGCCGATGGTGAGCGACTCCGGGCGCCCCATCGAATATCGTTTAGGTGTTCTGGATGGGGACGGCCTCGCTCCGTCGGCCATCGGCTGGGGGGCGCCGAAGCTGGCGTCGTTGCTGCGTGGGCAGGTGCGCCAGCCAATCGCCCAGAAGAAAAGGGCTGAATCGCCCCCACGGCCGTCGGCCGCGCTTGCCCCCAAGAGGCTGAAAGGGAAGAAGCCGGCAGCGCCAGCCGACAGTCTCCCCCCCTTAGACTCGGCCGTCGCGCAGTTCCTCGACGCCGTCGCCAGCGAGGAAATGTCGGCGGCTGTTGGAGCGACGGCCGAACCCGGGAGCTCGAGCCATGAGTCGGTCAACGCTCCAGCCGACGTCCTGCCGGTCCCAAGTCCTGCAGCGAAAAATCGACCGGTAAGCCCTCACTTCACCAAGTTTGGCTTCGCAATGATATCACTTGCATCTGACCAAACCATTCTTTTCAGGTCAAGAAATTGGCCAGCCGCACTTCACGCCCCGTGCCATCGGTAATTGTCTCTTGCCATTTGACCTGTAGTAATTAGCCGATTTGCCCGCTAACTCTTCTTTTGCAACCCTCACGATCTCCATCGGCTGCCCCAGGCGTCCGGCGAACATGCTGCGCCTACCGCGGGGCAGCGGCGACAACGTCGACGAAGAGGCCCCAACGGCCGCATGCAGCGATCTAGCCGAGCCGACTGCTCCGACCCCGGTGCCAACGGTAAGCCGACCGAAACTGACGATCGGCTTCTGTCAACTTAATGTCTTCTGATCATCTCTTTTTTCTACAGAACATAGCCGACCTCCTCAACTTTGACTTGTCAGAGTTTGAGGAGTCTGACAAAATCGGCGAGGAGGCGTTGGTGACGCCGGCTGAGGACCTGAGGGCCACCCTAGCCGATATCGGCAACCGGCTGGAGGCCTCGCTGGACGCGCTAGTGGTCGACAGCGGCTCGATACGCGCGCGATTCAAAGAAATTTAAGGCCAGCTGCCAGAAGCCCTAGACGATGCCATTGTGCCGGCCACCTTCATGGAAGCCCACCAGCTTAAGTATGAACGGGCGCGGCAGCGGATAGCCAATCGCCGCGAGAGCCAGGCGCGGTCGTCCACCCTCCAGTCAACTAAGGACGCCATCGAGAGCCGAAAGGTTGCCTTCGACCGCCTGAAGACTGAGCCGACGGCCAAGCTCGAGCAACTCCTTGCACGCCAAGATCAGCTGATGGCCGATCTTGTTCAAGTCACCAACGAGATCGATGTCCATAAGGAGTATATGGCTGGTCTGCCGGTCGAGATCGAAGCTCAACGCCAAGGCATCAAGGTGGCTGTGGCACATTTGCGAGACCTGGTGAAGGGCATCCGGCCGGTGGCGGGGTCCGAGGCCGACGACGTTAGGGCCATCGAAGAGATAGACCAGATCAGGCGGAAGACGTTGTCGGCCATAGCCGATTTTTTAAAACAATGAGCTTGTAATATTCTGACATTCTGAAATCGGATAATGCCTCTTGTATTATACTTGTCATACTTTTGTGCCGGGATTGGATAATCACTTTAGTTGTGTTTGTAATCGGCTTTGAATCATGTAATATAATTTATCAATCTTCTGCCGCTATGCTTGTAGATAAGATCGGCTGTGCTTGTAGACGAGATCGGCTTTCAGCTGCGCGTAGTGTCCTGAATTGCCTTGAATTGCTTATGCTGAAATCGGCCCCAGCCGCTCGTATCGCTTCGCGTGCCGATTCCAAGACCATACCACAACCGTTAGTGTCAGCGCTTGAATTACGGCCGTCGATCCAAATCACTTCCAACGCTTTCATTTGGACTGCCGATTACGAGGCTTGAAAGTTTCAAAAGATATTTAAAAAAACCAGATCCTGATGCCTAATTTCGCAATCGGCTCGTGTACATATATGCCCCTCAAGTTTTGTTGATAGCTTTGGTGTCGACAAAATTGTGAGTCCGAGCCGTTCGCGCATCCTTGCCGTCCCTATCGGCCAATCATTTAGCCGATCGTAGAGAACTTAGCAAAAAATGTTGCATGAAAATGCCTAAAGGCAATGCCTTGTGAAAGCAAGACATCGGTTGTCGCAAATCGGCTTAAGCAACCAGAGCCGAATCACGAGTTGATCCATATGCTTGGGTAATATTTCTTCAGGTATTTTCCATTAAGAGCCCTTCCAAATACCTCTCCGTCCAGCCCTTTTAGCATGTAAGCTCCTTTAGAGACGCATTTGTGGATCTTGAAAGGCCCTTCCCAATTTGGTGACCACTTGCTGAACTTGTTGTCTCTAGATCCAATCGGCAGTACCAATTTCCAAACGAGTTCGCCTTCCTCAAAAGATTTAGGCATCACCTTTTTATTATAATGTCTGGCAACTCGTTCTTTATCCTTTGTGACTTTTTCCAAGGCCCTCATCCTGGATAAAAATAAATCTTCCGATTCGTCCACCATCAGGTGATAATAATCGTCGGCTGTGAGTTGATCTTGTAGCTGAATGCGCCTTAAGCCGACGACACTTTCCCATGGCAGCACTGCCTCATGTCCGTAGACCAGCTTGTATGGAGGGACTTAAATTGCCATGTGGCATGCCATCCAATATGCCCATAGTGATTCGGCTAATCGGCTGTGCCACTGTTTAGGGTACTCGAAGATATTTCTCTTAATCAATTTGATCAAACTTTTGTTTGAGGCCTCGCTTGTCTGTTGGCTTGTGCATAGTACGGCGAAGAATTAAGCGGCTTGATCCCCATGCCGTCGGCAAACTAAACGAATTCGTCCGATACAAAGATAGATCCCGGTGTGTTGTTATTGTTTGTGGAACGCCAAATCGTAGATGATGTGTTCTTTGACAAACTCGATTGCATCCTTAGAATCCACTTTTCTGAGGGGAATCGCCTCCACCCACTTTATGAAGTAATCTGTCGCCACCAGGATAAATTTATGTCCTTTGCTTGAGGGTTGATTGATCTGGCCGATCATATCAACGCCCCATCCTCTGAACGGCCACGGCTTAATGATTGGGTTCATAGCCGATGCTGGTGCTTGTTGTATGGCGCCAAATTTCTGGCAATCCTGACAGCCCTTGTAATACTTGAAACAATCCTCTAGCATCGTCGGCTAGAAATATCCTGCTCGGCGCAGTAGCCACTTTATTTTGTGGGCCGATTGATGTGTGCCACTGATTCCCTCATGTACTTCTCCGATGGCCACTGTAGCCTGATCGGCTCCCAAACACTTGAGTAGCACGCCGTCAATCGTCCGATAGTACAGATCTTCACCGAGCAACACATATCATAATGCCTTGTATCATAGCTTCCTTGTAGCCGATTGAGAGGGGTTTTTGAGATAGTTGTAAACTTCGAACCTCCAATCATCGGCTGTGATGGTGGCAACGTCTATGTCAATTTCTCTCAGCATCGGTCGATAGCCCGATGCCCCCTGAGCCAAATCATTGGCCTCTAAGTTCTGCTCTCTAGGGATATGTTAGTAACCAGCCGAAAACCGTCCATTAGTTCCCGACATTGTCGATAATAGGTGTCGAAACTCGGTTTCGGCAATAGAAATTTGGGGGTGCAGTCAAGATCGCCAAGCACAATGGGTTAGGTGGAGAACAAGGTTTAGACAGGTTTAGGCCCTCTCAGGAGGTAATACCCTACTCCTGTTTCGGGGATTCGATCCGTCGAGTGTTTATTGATCTCAAGATCTGTTGTTCTTGAATCTAAAGCTGATAGCTCGTATATCTAACCTCTGATATCCCTCAAGGGACGCCCCTTACCCCCCTTATATAGTCTCGGAGGGTGGGCTTACAAGTCGAAAACCATATCTTATTCTAAGTCGGTTTCCTCAATCTTACCAAACCGTGACTATGGGCCGTTGCCTTATCTAATCGGTAACGTAATACCCAAGTCATAGCCGGTTTACATAATTAGAAGGCGTAACCTATCCCTATCTCCAGTCGGATAAGCTTACCATGTGGGTATCTGATTGCCATAATCTCCACAGTAGCCCCCGAGTCCTTCCCAGTCGACGAGATAACTTCGCCTTGAACCAAGATAACACATAGCCAAACAATTCTTTGGTCGAGTGCTTCTAGTGCCGATTCCGTCATCCCTGCCTGAAACTCCTGAGTGACTCCAAAGACTGTGAAGGGCTGGAAAACATCCAAAAAATTCTCACAAAATAAATATCTAGGTGCATCTCCTGATGCACCTAATTAGGTGTAGCCCCCGACTATGTGGTTAGTCAAAATCAGACTAAACATACAGTCAAGAACTATAAAAAATTATTCTCATATAAATGCTTAGCTCATGCTAAAGCAATCATAAAAATCAAATCACTCGACAAGCTCACGCTTGTCCGAGTAAATCTGCCCGAGTCATCTCAGAATAAATAGTTCAATCAACCCTCGTGGGTGAAAAGCACTCGGTAAGCTCATGTTTATCCGAGTGGATCTATCCGAGTCATCTCGGAACAAATATCTTAATCATCCCTTATGGGTAAACAAGTTTTTCAGTCATCTGAAAAATATGACCAAAATATTAAATAGCTCTTGCCATAATATTGATCTCAATCTAAAAAGATCTTCACCAAAGTGGAAAAACAACATTGATACAATCATTTAATCAAATGCTTAAAAACCAAACAATCCCTGTCATTAAGGCAGCCATGAAAAGCTTCACTGTTTGTCACCTTTCAAATTGCATCGTGCCAACTTCTCATGAAGTTGCGCAAACCGCGGTATGAAAGAATTTCCAAAGGTACTGGGCACTCAGACACGTGCATATTGCCAAAGCAAATCTGCTTAAGTTCATCCACTTAAGTCCCTAAGGACACGCATCAAGCCACACCTCAGTTGGGCCGTAAGTCTCTCATGGGCTCGGCCCAATCACGAGAAAACCTAGCGAAACCCTCAAATCTCTTACAAAGCCTCGAGGTCATCCCCACCACTTCATCTTCCCAAAAAATTTCCCCACTCGCAACACTGTTCACCAGCTTGCAGCGGAAAACCCTAGGCTCTCGTGCGCACCCAATCCACCGATCCAGGAGGTCGCACTTCATCACTAGCTAGCCTCTGCATCCATCTCCAGAGATCCCCATCCCAAATCCCCATCTTCCGAGCCAGATCCATTTCCCCCAAAACCACATCCATGGCAGGAGAGAAAAAGATCCCCTTCGAGCAATGGGCAACCTCGGATGTCAAGGAGTCGACTCTCAAGGAGATGGCGAAGCACGGAGTTCTCCCTCCCAAAGAGATCGTCGGTTGGCGCCCGGCGGCCGGTGAAGAGTTCCCCACTCCGAACACCGATGAGCTTGTCGTCTTTACCTCTTTCTTCTATTGTGGTTTCGGCCTTCCCACCTCTGAGTTCTTTAGGGGGTCTTCTTGATTACTATGGCCTTCAACTCTATCATTTGAACCCCAATTCCATGCTCCACATAGCTCTTTTCATTCATGTCTGCGAAGCCTTCCTTGGCATCCTTCCCCACTTTCAACTCTTCCGGCGCATGTTCTATCTCAAGCCACATCCGAACAAGGATGAGCCCTGCGTCGTTGGTGGGGCCGGCTTCCAACTCCGCGGATCTCTCCGTCGAGATTATTTTTGCCTTCCCTTGAAATCCTCTAACAAGGGCTGTCACGCAAACTGGTTCTACATTGCTAACCTTGAACCTAGTCTGTCAAACTTTGTTGGCCTTCCTCCGGTGCCAAGACCCAACTGGAGCACCGTGCCAGTAGCCCAAGACTGGGATGAAGCCAACAAGCTTCTAGCGAAGATCTTGGAGATGAACCAGAAGGGCCTTCGGGGCGAGCAGATCACTCGGCATTTCATCAGGAATCGACTCGCGCCGATCAAGGAGAGGTCCAAGCCTACCTTTGAGTATGTGGGTGAGAGGGACCCCAATCGGGAAGACCGCGACTCCCTCAGCTTCGAGATTTTGAAGATCCGAATGTATAAGATATTCTCGACTGGGATTGCAGTCAAGCACAACCTCATGTTGTCGGTTCTTTCGTACAACCTATATCGCCCTCCTCCTCCGGTAAGTTGACTTGACTCTTTTATTGTATTTCAATCTTGATGTGGCACTTCTTAGTGTTCAAAGAATCTCTCTTGTAGGAAAATGCCTCCATTATCTCGAAGCCGTACAAAATTCATCATGACAACACGCCGGCTCGGCCCGCCAAAAAACCAGCCGGCAGTGTGAAGATCCAGAGCGATCCGATTGGCAAGAGGGCTGCCCCGAGTGAAGACATCAGCAAGCGGGCGAGTAAGAGAAGGCTGGTTATTGATGACTCGGACGACGATGTCCCAGCCCCTCAAGCTGAGGCGACCCCTCCAAGGCCGTCACAAAAAACGGCGCCCAAAATTCGTCGATCAACCAGGTATATCTTATGACTGAGATTGTGCTCTTATTGAAAACCTCTCTGCTTTCATCCCGATTGCTCCTGTCTTTCTCTTTGCAGGAGGCCCCAAGACATAGATGCCACTGGGCAGAGTGAGGGCCCTACGCCAACTGCAGCAGCTGAAGCATCAAAGCCTGCAGAGCCGAAACCCCGGAGCCCTCTCCTGAGAGCGCTCCGTGTGAGAGGCCCTCACCTCCCAGTGAGGATGTCCCGAGGGTGGAGCCCCCGACCACCAGCGGGAAGCTCCGACTAGAAATCAGTCGGCCGCAGAAGAGACCCCGGCTGCCACTCAAAGAACTTCGACTGAGAGCCAGTCGGGTAAGAGCCAAGAAAGGAAAAGCAGCCGGGAAGCACCAGTCCAGGATTCGGCCACCGAAGCTGGTAAGTCTCGGAACAATCTTTCATCTTTTGATCTCTAGTCCATTTTTCCCGTATCTTCATTCACTCCTTCTGAATCAATCAACCAAAGTGGAAGAGATCCTCAGGTTGCAGTCTTCTGAAACCTGGGTCCCTCCAATCAAGATTGAGTGGCGCGACTCGGAAGGCCAGAGACAAGACATCATCCTGAACAAGCAAAAGGAGAACGAAGAACAAGATATGCTTGTAAGCAGCCTGAATGAAGCGACTCGGCTGCTAAACGTAAGTTCTGCTCCTTTTCTGTTGTAACTTTGTAATTGCCTTTCAGTCGACCAATCTTCAGAAATTATGTGTAGAGGGTGTATTGCCGGTCGATGGCCAAATCTGATGCACTTGAGAAGTTGGTCCTGCACTTGAACTCCCTGGAGAACATCCAGCAGGAGCTAAAGACCACTCGAGAAGAAGCTGCATCAAGAAAAGCGGCTCTGAGGAGAGAGATTGCCGCACTCCGGGAGGAGTACCTCGATCTTCGGGGTTCAGTCGGGAGTAAGCTCAATCTCCTTAGTCTTTTGTGCCTTTAATTATAGTCTGTGTTGATCTTGGTCGTTGACAACTTTTTTTTGTTGCAGAGAACTCGTCGGAGGTCCACTCGCTCCAAACCCGGCTGGATGCAGCTGACGCCAGCAGAGCCGAGCTGGAGAGTGAGTTCGAAGGTAAGCTCTTTCAAAACAGCGCTCTTTATTTCGCTTCATCTTTGAATGTTTGTGAGATCGTATGTCTTTTGACAGCTTACAAAGTCAAGACCCGGGCCCAATATGACGTTTTCATTGAGAGGGTCAAAAAAGCCGAAAGCGTGAGGGACGATGTTGCTAACGCGGTGACACCGATCCTGTTGTCGCTATTCCATCACGGACTCGGGACCAGCCCGTTGGACCCAGTCGAGATCTTCGACAAGCTCTGGAGGGCTCCTGATCAGTACCTGGCCAATATTTCTGAGGCAGGTACCATGGGAGCGGGCCTCGCCCTTGCACAGACCAAGTCGCTCTACCCCCGGGTAGATATCGATTCAATCGGGGAAGGCTTCGCCGTCGGTACTTTAGATGAGCAGGCCCTGGAATTTATTAGTGAGGCGCAGGAGTCAGCCAAGAAAGTAGCCGCCGATGTAGTGAACAATTTTCAATCTTGATTGCTCTGTGAATATTGTATGTTTGTGACTTTCGATGTGACTTGTAAATATTCAGCTTATTTATGTTAATGCCCTAATCCGAGTTTTTATGTAAAATTTCTTAAGTAATTTTCGTCCGATGTCACCAAGCCTAAACTTGATTAGGTCATCGAAAAATTCTCGGTCCTAATGCATTGAACTCGAATCAAGGAACATTAAACAATGATAAACCAAATATGCACAGGTTGCCGAGGAAAACCATGCTTTATTGACATATATACTAGCCCCCGACTGCTAACTCAAGAAGTCATCTTGCTTGAGGTTCGCAGTCAAGAATAACATGGAACTTAAGGCAATTTAATCATTGTATCGTCGAAGATGTTCGATGTTCCAGGAGTTTTCCACCATGGATCCGTCTTCACGCTTTAGTCGGTATGAACCTGGCCGAGTCACCTCAGCAATTATATACGGTCCTTCCCATAATGGGGATAATTTGTGGCGGTCCTTGGTGGTTTGGATCTAGCGTAGAACGAGATCGCCGACAATAAAAGCTCATGCTCGAACATTGCGACTGTGGTATCGTCGAAGACCTTGAAGATATCTTGTCGACTGGATCAGAGCTGCCTCTCGGGCTTCTTCCAATCGGGTTAGATCATCCACTTGGTCTTGATCGTAGCGCTCGTCGTTGAAGCTGCGGACTCGTAGGGATTCATACTCTATTTCGTTTGGCAACATGGCTTCTGCCCCATAGACCAGAAAGAAAGGAGTTTGACCGGTAGCCCGACTGGGCGTAGTCCGTAGAGACCACAGAACTGAAGGGAGCTCTTGGACCCACTTGCCAGCATAAGGATTTAGCCGGTCAAACACTCGGGCCTTGATGCCTTGAAGGACCATGCCGTTGGCACGCTCAACTTGTCCATTGCTTTTGGGATGTGCGACTGATGCATAGCAAATTTTGATGCCGAAGTCTTCACAGAATTCCTTAAAAATGCCTGCAGTGAATTGAGTCCCATTGTCAGTTATTATTCTGTTTGGGACACCGAACCGGTGCACAATCTTGAGGATGAAGTCTCGTGCCTTGTCAGCGGTGATTGTCGCAACCGGCTTAGCCTCGATCCACTTGAAAAACTTGTCGATTGCGACGAATAAATGTGTGAATCCTCCCGGGGCCTTTTTGAAAGGACCGACCATGTCTAAGCCCCATACCACGAATGGCCAGGATAATGGAATCGTTTATAGTTCTTGGGCTGGGACATGACTCTGCCGGGCGAAGAACTGGCAACCTTCACAGGTTCGGACCACTTTGTCAGCGTCGGAGACCGCCGTAAGCCAGAAGAAACCTTGTCTGTAGGCTTTGCCCACCAAGGTGCGTGCTGCCGCGTGGCTTCCGCATACGCCCGAGTGGATATCCTGGAGTAATTGTCATCCTTCCTCGGACGTGATACATCTCATCAGGACACCAGAAGGGCTCCTCTTGTATAAATCAGATTCTACCATGACATAAGCCTGACAACAGCGTCGGACTCGTTCCGCCTCATCCCGGTCTTCCGGCAGCTCTTGCTGAGTTAAAAATTTGATGAGCGGTGTCCTCCAGTCAGCGTCGCTCATGGCAACTTGGTTTGCAGCTTGCTCACTGGGCGTTGGTTTTGTTGCAATAGTCGGCTCATAGAGGTGCTCTACGAAAACGTCTGTTGGGGCAGCTTCTCGCTTGGACCCGAACTGTGCCAACTCGTCAGCTGCCTCGTTGTTATGTCTTAGGACGTGGGATAGCTCCAGTCCATCAAACCTGTCTTCAAGTTTGCGAACTTCTTGCCGGTAGGCCTCCATGGTGTCGTTTAGATAAGACCAGTCTTTCATTACTTGATTGACGACCAGCTAGGAGTCTCCTTTCATGACTAACCATCGTATCCTGAGTGAAACAGCAAGTCGCAGTCCATGCAGCAGGGCTTCGTACTCGGCGACGTTGTGCGAGGCGGAGAAGTGGAGGTGGAGAACATATCTTAGCCTTTCTCCAGTCGGGGGGATCAGCACGACTCCTGCTCCCAAGCCGGTGATCCTCTTGGATCCGTCAAAGTTCATGGTCCAGTACTGTAGGTCTTCTCGAGGTACATCTTCTTGTTGTTCGATCCACTCGGCCAGGAAATCTGCCAGGGCTTGTGACTTGACAGACGTCCTTGCCTTGAAAGTTAAGTCCAGCGGCATCAGCTCCAGGGCCCACTTCGCGATGCGCCCAGTCGTCTCCCGGTTGTGGATGACATCGCCGAGTGGAAAGGAAGTGACGACAGTGACCGAGTGACCCTGAAAGTACTGCACCAATTTCCTTGCGGTTATCAGAACGCCATATAGTGATTTTTGTACCTGAGGGTAGTGAATTTTGGAGCCTGCCAGCACTTCTCTAGCGAAGTAGATTGGCCTCTGAATCTTACGGGCTCGTCCTTCTTCTTCGCGCTCAACCACAAGGACCATGCTGACCACTTGGTGAGTCGCTGAGACGTACAGTAGCAGGGGCTCCTGAGGCTGAGGTGAAGCTAGGACGGGCAGCGTCGTGAGAAATTCTTTAAAATAATCAAAGGCCTTGTGGGCTTCCGTAGTCCACTGGAAGTCATCCGTTTTCTTTAGTAACCTGAAGAAAGGCATGCCTCGTTCGCCGAGTCGAGAGATGAATCGGCTTAGCACCTCCATGCAGCCAGTAAGCTTCTGAACATCTTTCTGGTTACTCGGGGGCTTCATATTCAGGATAGCGTTGATTTTTTCTGGGTTAGCTTCAATGCCGCGATGTGATACCATGAAGCCGAGCAGTTTGCCTGATGGCACGCCGAACGTGCACTTCTCCGGGTTCAACTTCATTCTGAAGGTCCGGATGTTCGCGAAGGTTTCTTCCAAGTCGGCAATCAGGTCTTCCTTCTGCTTGGTCTTGATGACGACATCGTCGACGTAAGCTTCCATGTTCTTCCCGATCTGCGTTTGAAAGCATCTTTGAATCATGCGTTGGTATGTGGCTCTGGCGTTCTTTAGGCCGAAGGGCATCGTGACATAGCAGTAAGCTCCAAACGGCGTGATGAACGATGTCTTCAGGCAGTCGGATTCCTTTAAGCTGATTTGGTGGTAGCCTGAGTAGCAATCCAGAAAGCTTAAAAGCTGGCAGCCGGCTGTTGAGTCCACGACTTGGTTGATTCGAGGTAACCCGAATGGGTCCTTAGGGCAGGCTTTGTTGAGATCAGTGTAGTCGACGCACATGCGTCATTGCCCTGTCTTCTTTCAGAACAGAACCGGGTTAGCCAACCAGTCGGGATGTAGAACTTCCTTGATAAAACCGGTGGCTAAGAGTTTTATGAGTTCTTCCTTGATGGCATCCTTTCGATCCTGAGCAAAACGGCGTAATCGTTGTTTTATAGGTTTCGCGTCATCTTTGACGTGTAAAGAGTGCTCGATCACCTCCCTAGGAATTCTTGACATATTAGATGGTTTCCAAGCAAAAACATCTTTATTATTTTGGAGGAAGGTGACGAGCGCGCTTTCTTATTTAGGATCTAGCTCAACGCCGATTACAGCAGTTTTGGAAGGATCCGATGGATCAAGGGAGATTTTCTTCGTTTTGGCGTCGTCTTGTCCCGACTTGGCTATATTCTTCGCGGGGATTTCACCCTCTCCCGAGGTTGATGCAGCCAGTCGGACTTCTTCCTGGCCACGTAATCTCTCACGAGATTGGGTCATGTCGCAGCTTTCCTTGTCGCAAGTGAAGGCTTGTTTGACGTCGTTGCGCAGAGTGATGACGCCGTTTGGACCCGGCATCTTCATGCAGAGGTAGGTATAATGCGGTATCGCCATGAACTTGGCGAGTGCAGGCCTTTCAATAATCACGTGGTAGGCCGTCTCGAAGTCGGCCACCTCGAAAGTAATGTTCTACGTCCGGAAGTGTGGAGATTATGGCAATCAGATATACACATGGCAAGCTTATCCAACTGGAGATAGGGATAGGTTGCGCCTACCAAATATGTAAACCAAATATGACTTGGGTGTTACGTTGCCGATTGAGATAAGGCAATGGCCTATAGTCACGGTTTGGTAAGATTGAGGAAACCGACTTAGAATAAGATAGGGTTTCCAATCTGTAAGCCCGCCTCCCAAGACTATATAAGGGGGGTAAGGGGTGTCCCTTGAGGGATATTAGATGAGCTATTAGCTTTCAGCCTTAGATCTTGAGATCAATATACACTCAGTGGATTGAATCCTCGAAACAGGAGTAGGGTATTACCTCATAAGAGGGCCTGAATCTGTCTAATCCTTGTTTTCCACCTAACCCATCGAGCTTGACGATCTTGACTGCACCCCCAATTTTCTATTGCCGAAACCAAGTTTCGACAGTTGGCGCGCCAGGTAGGGGACCGCGTGTCAAGACTTCTTCGACAATCTCGCCGACAAGCGCGATGGGATCTTCTTTAGGATTCGGCGACTTCGCCGCCAACGACTTTGATAAGCTCTCCTCCTACGACTCGGATTTGAACCAGTCAGGATGAGAAACCCACTCGGCGCCGTTCAGGCTCCCGAACAATGCCAAGATCTACGACGAAATCTTGGAGTCCAAGATGCAGTCCATCCACTCCAACGAAAGAACTCACTCGGCACCGTTTGGACTACCAAACGCCGCCGAGATCTGCAGCAACCTTCTCATCTCCCCGTCGGGGCCAACCTATTCGGAAGAAGACCTTTCGGCACCATTTGGATTACCAAACGCCGCTGAAATCTACTTCAGGCTCCTCTCCCCCGAGTCAAGGATGACCCACTCGGAGGAGCCCATGTCACCAAGCTCCGACTCGGACTGGAACGATCCAGATTCAAACCACTCGGGCTCAAGGGAGATCGTCGTCATCCCCCAACCATTCGGCTCATGCTCATCCTCAGAGCTCAACGAGTATCTAAGCTCTTCAGGCTTTGACGACCTCTATGGCATCCTCGGACGAAGCCGACGACTCCGACTGCAACAAGGACTACGAGCCGAAGTGCTTTGACGTCCTCATGGCTGAGCTGGTCGAGACTGACTCAGCCATGGCCCGCAGGCTTGCAGAAGAAGAAGAATGAGCCAGGATCGAACAAGAACGTAGGCTGGCGGAAGAAGAGAAGAAGAGAAAAGAAGAAGCCGACAGAAGGAAGCAGGATCTAAGGGCAGCCGGACGATCCGCTCAAGAGGCTATACTTCAAACGCGGGTCCGTAACACCAATATCTTCCAGACCCCACAGCAGAACGCTGTTGCTGCCCTCACACTCCTGGACACCGTCATCGAGACGGCGCCCCCCCGACGTGACTCCAATCTTGGACAAAATCAAGACCATCGTCGCGGCTACGGCCAATGGTCATCCCTCCACCTCAGCACAAAGACCGCCAGAGTCCGTGGCTGAAACGCCCGACAGAAGCCGACTCCCGCCGCTAAAGTCAAGGGATTACAAGAGGCCCGAACCAGACCGGTCGACAACCAGGCCAAGAGACCCACGCCACGAGTCCACGTAGAAGCATCAGGAGCAAACGGCCGACTCCCACGAGAAGCAACATGGACGTCCACCCGTCCACCACCGCGTCTGCCGCAACAATAGCTCCAGCTACCGAACCAGCCTACCAAGGACCCCACCGAGTGATCTGCGGGAAGTCCTCGATCGTCGCTATCAAGAGCGAGATCAATGCACTCGGGAAGATTGAAGGGATCACCCGACAGCAATGACGACGGAGTGCCAGCTTTCACTCGGGAGCTTCGCCGAGTGCATTGGCCAAATGGGTTCAAGCCGACCGGAATCGAGAAGTACGATGGCAAAACCGACCCCGAGTCATGGCTGACCGTGTACACTCTCGCCATCCGTGCAGCAGGCGGCGACAACAAGGCCATGGCCAATTACCTGCCCGTGGCCCTCGCCAACTCAGCCAGGAACTGGCTCACGAGCCTGCCAAGAGGCTCGATCGGCTCATGGAGCGATCTAAGGGACCACTTCATCGCCAACTTCCAGGGCACCTTCGAGAGGCCTGGAACCCACTTCGACCTGTACAACGTCATCCAGAAGTCGGACGAACCCCTGAAGGACTACATCCGACGCTTCTCCGAAAAGCGTAACAAAATCCCCAACATCACCGACGACATCATCATCGCCGCCTTCCAGAAGGGAGTCCGTGATGAGCTGTTAATCGGGAAGTTTGGGCGCAAGCCATCAAAGATGGTGAAGCAGATGTTCGAGATGGCAAATTCTTATGCCAAATCCAATGATGCCATCAAAGCAGCGTGCCAAGACCGGCCCGACAGGAGGGATGACAAACAGGCGGGAGGAAGCCGGAATCCTAAGAAGGATAATGGCAACAACAACCAGGGCCAGAAGGACCGCAAGCGCCGATCCAAAAATCTAGTTGCCGCAACTTCCAACTCCCAACGCCGCCCTCGAGTCGCGGCCTACGACGCCATCATGAACGCTCAGTGCACGCATCATCCCAATCACAAGCAAGCGGCTAAGGACTGTTTTATTTATAAACAGTTCGCCGAGCAATATGCGGCACAACTCAACAAGAAGCCGATTGAGGAAGCCGGCCCATCGGGCACCAAGAAGAACAACACGGCTGAGAACGCCGAGCCTTTTAAAGACCCCATGGGCGAGCTGAATCACATCTTCGGGGGGCCTCTAGATTATGAATCCAAGAGGAAACAGAAGCTAACTGACCGAGAGGTCAACGCGGCACAACCCGAGGTCCCACAATACCTACGATGGTCGGAGGCGGCCATCACTTTTGACCGCTCGGATCACCCCGACCGAGTGGTTCACCCGGGGTGCTATCCACTCGTCTTGGACCCGGTGGTCCGCAACATCAAGCTCAAGCGCGTCCTCATCGATGGGGGCAGCGCCCTCAACATTCTCTTCGCCAAGACCTTGGACGAGATGCAGATCCCAAGGGCCGAACTAAAGGCAAGCTTAGCCCCCTTCCATGGAGTTATTTCGGGGCTGTCATCTACGCCTCTCGGGCACATCGCCCTCCGGTCACCTTCAGAGTTCGAGAGAATTTCCGGACGAAGAACGTTACTTTCGAGGTGATCGACTTCGAAACAGCCTACCACGTCATCATCGGAAGGCCTGCGCTCGCCAAGTTCATGGCGATACCCCATTACACCTACCTCTGCATGAAGATGCCGGGTCCCAACGGTGTCATCACTCTTCGCAGCGACGTGAAGCAAGCCTTCACCTGCGACAAGGAGAGCTGCGACATGGCCCAATCTTGCGAGAGATCACGTGGCCAGCAAGAGATTCGATTGGCCGCATCGACTTCGGCAGAGGGTGAGATCCCCGCGAAGAAGATAGCCAAATCAGGAACCGACGACGCCAAGACCAAGAAGATCTCCCTTGATCCATCGGGTCCCTCGAAAACTGCTGTAATCAGCGCTGAACTAGATGCCAAATAGTCTCGGAGGGCGGGCTTACAAGTCAGAAACCCTATCTTACTCTAAGTCGGTTTCCTCAATCTTACCAAACCATGACTATGGGTCGTTGCCTTATCTAATCGGTAACGTAATACCCAAGTCATAGCCGGTTTACATAATTAGAAGGTGTAACCTATCCCTATCTCCAGTCGGATAAGCTTGCCATGTGGGTATCCGATTGCCATAATCTCCACAATAGGCCATCAGCGTGTCGTTTTTGCATTCATATTCTCCTGCTAATTGGCTGATGACCAACAATGAATCTCCCATTATTTCGATGGCATCGACTTCAACTTCCTTGAGCAGATGCAATCCTTTAAGGACGACTTCGTATTCGGCTTGGTTGTTCGTAGCGTGGGGGTTGATGGCAAAAGCAAACTCGAAGCTTGCCTCCCTGGGCGAAATAATGACCAAGCCGATGCCACAGCCGTTGGTGCAAACCGAGCCGTCGAACGTCAAAGTCCAAGGCATAATTTCCACTGAGCCGATTGAATCATTTCTATGCTCCACAATGAAATCGGCTATGGCTTGCCCCTTGACTGCCCTTGGTGCCTGATACCTCAGATCGAACTCTGTTAGGGCAAAAATCCACTTCCCAATTCTTTTTTTGAGCACTGGAGTCGATAGCATATACTTAACTACATCGGCTTTGCAGATTACTGTGCACTCGTTGGACAACAGATAGTGCCTTAACTTCGTACATGAAAAATAGAGGCATAAGCATAGCTTCTCCACAGGTGAATACCTTGTTTCCGCGTCTAGCAACCGTCGGCTGAGATAGAAGATGGCTTTTTCTTTGCCGTCGATCTCTTAGATTAGGACGGAGCCGATTGATTTGTCATCGGCTGATAAGTACAGCTTGAACGGTATTCCCTTTTGTGGAGGCATTAAAACTGGAGGGGAGCTTAGATAATCTTTTATGTTGTCTAACACCTTTTGCTGCTCTGCCCCCCATGTGAATGTCTGATCGGCTTTCAGCCGAAGCAGTGGTGTGAACGGCTCCATCTTTTCTGAGAGATTGGCTATGAACCGTCTGATGAAGTTTATCTTGCCGATCAATGATTGGAGTTGTTTTTTGTCCTTCGGAGGTTGAATTGTCTTGATAGCATTTATACTTCTTGGTGTAACTTCAATTCCTCTTTCATGGACAAGAAATCCCAAGAATTGCCCGGCCGATACGCCGAACGCGCACTTAAGCGAATTCATCTTCAAACCGTACTTCCTCGTCCGTTCTAACACTTGTCTCAAATCGGCTATGTGGCCTTCTATCTCCCTTGACTTGACCTCCACGTCGTCAATGTATATCTCTACTAGCGAGCCGATCATGTCGTGAAAGATGTAATTCATGGCCCACTGATATGTTGCCCCAGCATTCTTCAAGCCGAACGTCATTACTACCCATTCGTACAAGCCGATTGCGCCGGGGCACCGAAAAGCGGTCTTGTGGATGTCCTCGTCAGCCAAGAATATTTGGTTATACCCTGCGTTGCCATCCATGAAACTGATAATTTTGTGGCCTGAAGCAGCATCGACAAGCAGATCGGCTATCGGCATTGGGTATTCGTCTTTAGGGGTTGCCTTGTTTACATCTCTAAAATCGATGCACACCCTAAGTTTACCGTTTTTCTTCAACACTGGGACGATGTTTGAGACCCACTCGGCGTATCGGCAAGGCTGAATGAACCCCGCGTCGTATAGCCGAGTGATTTTGGCTTTAATTGCATCGTACATATCGGCCTTAAACCTCTGGGAGGCTGTTTGAACGCCGATAGCCCATTGTCGGCAAGCGGTGGACTACTATCGATCGGGAGGCGGGCATCTCGAAGTACTCCCAAGCAAAACAGTCTTTATATTCTTTTAACAATTCGATAAGCTGGGATCTACAATGAGGAGACAAAATTTTGCTAATGTACGTTGGTCTCGGCTTATCACCAGAGCCGATGTCAATTTTCTCTAATTCATCGGCCGACGTGAAACCTTGCCCTAGCTTGCCATCGTCTTCGTCCGCGGTGTCCATGCCGAAAACGCCTGAGCCCTCCACCATGTCTTGTTCAAAGCAGCAGCTGTGGCTCATCATTTCCAATCGGTTGTATTGTGGAATTGGACACATTTAGAAAATTGGCTTGCCAGATTTTCCCGGATAAACAATCGATGCCTTCGATTTCCCAAAGCGGCAAATCGGCACTGACGACACTAACTGACCTGTCGGCTGGTACGATCTTGATCTTGTCGCCGTCCCATTGGATTAGGCTCTGATGCATTGTAGAAGGGATGCAGCAGTTGGCGTATATCCAGTCCCTTCCGAGCAGCAGGCTGTAAGACCCCTTCCCGTCGATGACAAAGAACGTTGTGGGCACGGTCTTGTTGCCGATGGTCAGTTCAACGTTGAGGACGCCCTTGGTTTCCGATGGGTTGCCGCTGAAGTCTTTGAGCACCATGTTGGTTTTTATCAGGTCTTCGGCTCCCTTGCCTAGTTTTTCGAATGTTGCGTAAGGCATGAGGTTGACTGCAGCTCCCCATCAACTAGCATTTTGGAAATCGGCTTGCCGTTGACGAATCCTTTAACGTACAATGGCTTTAAGTGCCGATTTTCAGTTCCTTCAGGTTTGTCGAAGACAGCATGGTCTGGTGAGATTGCCAGTTTTGCCAGGTCATCCTCAATGGTGTCTGCATCGGCTTCTGGAGTGCTGAACTCGGCTGGCAGCATGAACACCATGTTAAACGATGCAGAAATGTTGCCTTTCCCTTTGGATGCCCTCCTGGCTTGATCGGCTGGGCTTTCCTCGGCTTGCCCTTCATTGGCTATGGCAGCTTTCTCTTTGGGTACCCATCGCCTCTTGATTTTGCCTAGCCGACGACGCTGTTCGTGGATCATTTGCCGAACTTCGTCTTCTCTCCCTTCACGCTTGAGCAGTTGAACCCTTCTTTTCTGCGTCTTTCTGAAGAGATCGGATGGGCACCATTGGGGGCTGGCCGATTCCTGATCGTCGGCCTCTTCATCGTCGCGGTTGTTGCCATCGTGGTTTTCGTCGACGAAGAAGTCTTGGGGGATCGGGCCGAGCCGATCATGGACAGATCGCCGCCTTTGGTTTAGCTAAACGGCTCTGGGGACGAACTGGGTTGGGCTTACAGCCGATGAACTCCTGTGTTCGTCGTCGCGGCGATCGTTGCATGTTGGGCAATCGTCCAGTGTTGGCAGTCTCATGCCGGATTCCCAGCAGTACCTGAAAAAATCACAATGCCAATGCCGATCGGCACTATCACGGTTTACCTCGTATCGTCGGCTTTGGGTGTTCGGCTCGCGCCGATGAGGTGCTTCATTGTAAGCCTCTTCCTGCCGAGACCGGTACTAATGACGATGTCGACTATGTTCATGGATCGGCCGTTGGTCAGCCGATCTGATAACTGGGCGCACCATATTAATTGGCGCGGTGCGGCATCCAATTTGTTCGTCTTCTGCCTTGGCCCCGATCGATGTATTGACTAAGCCGTGCGTCATTCTGTTCTGTCGATCAGCTTGCCTGGGGCCGGCTTGGACTGTGTTGACCGGGAAAGGATTGTCGTCTACTTTCATCGGCCGATTTGAATCAGCGAACTTCAGCTTCCCGGCCTCGATTGCCGATTGGATTTGTTGCCTGAAGACTTTGCAGTCGTTGGTGGCATGGGATGTGGAGTTGTGCCACTTGCAATACTTCTTTTTCTTTAATTCTTCGGCCGACGGGATCACGTGATTTTAGGGCAACTGAATCTACTTCTCTTTGAGCAGCAAGTCGAAAATCCTGTCGGCCTTGGTGATGTAGAAATCGTATCTTTCTTCCTTAGCCGTCTTCAGCAGCCATTGGCGGACGATGGCTTTTTTGTTCTTGGCCCATTCGGCTGCCGCCACTTCTGCGTCATCGTCGTCGGACCCGTAGTCTGACTCGACGACGACCTGAGTTATATTTTTGACGGCCTTCCTGGTGTCTTGGAAACGCTGCTCGTGGGTCGTCACCTTCTGCGCCAAGTGGGCTAAGCTGTCAAAATCCTGCACAGAGAATCGCTCTCGGATCGGCGCGATCAAACCATGAAAGGCCAAATCGGGCAGCTGGGTGTTCGAAAGCACCAGGCTGTAGCATCGGTTCCTCATCTCTCTAAAGCGTTGGATGTATTCTTGGACCGATTCGTTGTGTTTTTGCCTGATGCTGGTGAGGTCCGACAACTTCATCTCGTGGTTTAAAAGTAGCTGTGGAATTGTTTTTTAAGATCGGCCCAGCTCTGAATTGAGTCGTAGGGCAACGAGGAGAACCAAGTAAAAGCCGATCCTGAAAGAGAAAGAGGGAACAATCGGACTCTCAAGGCGTCCGTAGCCGATGCTTCGTCGCATTGTGCCAAGAATCGGCTAACATGCTCATAGGTTGAAACGTTGTCCTGCCTGAGAACTTCGAAAAATCCGGGATCTTGTATCGGTTGGGCAACGGGATCCGCTCGAAGTGCTCTGGATAGGGATACCAATACATGTTCCCTCAGTCTTTCGGCTTGAGGGCAAATTGATCGCGCATGACATCTGCGATCAGATCGGCCCATGTCCGGTTGTCTTGCTGTATCGGCTAGTATGGTTCATACGGCGCGGGTGCTTGCCGATACAGCGGTGGTGGCGTCTGAGGCCTGTAATGATGATCCTGACGGCCTCCTTGGTACTGGTAGTGATGATCAGCGGGAGGCGGCCGATGCGCCGGTGGTGGCGTTGGTGGTTCTGGAAACAGCTGTCGGCCACCGGCATTGTACCGTCTATCTGGATCAAACATCTCTGACTGCCGATTGTCATTGAAGATGTTAGCAATCCGATCTTGGGGCAGCGGCTGCTGTCGGTTCAGCATAGTAATTGCTGGCCTTATAGCCGATTCACCTGGATTTGGCTGACCGAGGACTCCTCCCGGCGGCCCTTGTTGTGCTAGTGGTAGGGTTGGCCGATTCTGTGTGACACCAGCGTCCTGTAACCAGGAAATTGGCCATCTGTGAAGTACGTTGGCCCTCGTTGCAGCTGGTCGGCTATCTTGCAATAAACACGATGAGAAGCAATAAACCAAAAGTTTTTGTAAGTTCCGATTTTTAATTCTCAGTTTTAAATTCTTCAATTTTCAGGGTGTTACACTAACCAATTTCCAATTTGCAGTCTGTAGCCGATCTCCTGGACTTCGACTTATCAAAATTCCTTGACCCCGACAAGAGCATCGACAAGGCCATGGTTGTATCAGACAATGAGCTACAAGCCACCTTGTCGGACATAGCCAAACGGCTGGAGTGCTCTCTGGATTTCTTGGTCACCGACTGTGGTTCCATCCGTAGTCGGTTCGACGACATCCAAGATCGGCTACCGGACCAGCTGGCTGACACCATCGTGTCGGCTACTTTTCTGGAGGCGCATCGGCACAAACTCGAACGAGCTAAACAGAGGATAGCCGATCGCCGTGAGAACAAGGCCCTAGAAGCTACCATCAAGTCCAACCAGCAAGACATCACTGCCGAAAAAGCCAAATTCGACGCTCTGAAGACCGAGCCGATTGCCGAACTCGATCGGCTTCGCAAACGCCGGGAACAACGCGTGGCCGGCTTGCCGAAGGAGATCGAGGACCAGCGAGCAAAGATCAAGGCAGCCGTGTCAAACCTGTTGGACATGACCAAGGCGATGAAGCCGATCCGGGGGAGCGACGCAGCCAACGCCAAGGCCATAGAAGAAATAGACATGATCCGCCGCAAGGCAATATCGGCCATCAAGGATTTCCTTAAGAGCTGAGTTGGTTGTAATAGTTGGGGCATAACTTGTAAATCTTGTAATCGGCTTACATCGTCCACCTTTTGGAATCGGCTAACATTGTCTTTACTATCTTGCAACTGCTTTGAATTATCTCCTGTAATCAGCTTGCTTTACTTGGTCCCTACTTAATGCGTGCTTGCCGATCACATTAAACTTTTGAAGACATGAAAAATTTTGAAAAATTCGCTCCGTCTCCTTGGTATCATATTGTTTTGTATATGCATATGCCCCCTAATTTCGTTGATGTCTTTGATGTCGACAAAATTATGAACTTAATACGCTTGCGTCCTGTTGTCGTAACCATCGGCCAAACCTAGCCGATCTGTAGAAAAACTAGGGCAAAAAACTTGACTTGAAAATAACCTAAAGGCGATGTGTGCGTCACAACACATCGTCTACCACGAATCGGCTGAACAAACAGAACCGAATCATGAGTTGATCCAGACACTTGGGTAATATTTCTTTAAATATTTGCCGTTCAAAGCCCTTCCAAACACTTCTCCATCCAGACCCTTTAGCATATTGTTGATGAGAAATTTCTCTCACGCGCTGGCCTGGGAGATCTGCTTAACTCCAGTGCAGGTCCTTCTCGACTGTCTGTGTTGTGCAGGGCGTGCCAGTTGATTTGATCTGTTAATCAACAAGAAAAATAAGAGAATATGCGTTAAGTGTTAGGTTAGATCCCTACTGGATCGGCTGAGGGAATCCATAAATATATATATTCTATCCTAAACTATATTTAAGCCAAGTGACTGGAATGGATCGGCTATACTGAGACAGCATCAGCCGCTTAACCCAAATACAATGAAGGATAATAAATATATGAATTGACAACCTAGCCGATACTGGAAAGCTAACAATGAATCGGCTAATACTTCGATAAATCTTATAGAAAGATATCATTCTTGAAACATATGCATAGCCTGGAAATCGACCGTTGGCTCTCGATGATGAGCCGATTTCGGCTGGCGACGTCCGACAAGAATGCGATCTTAACATAAGAGGCAGTTCTAATACAAATCTAATAATAAATATATTAAAAGAAACATATCAGGGCAGATAAGGCCGACTGAAACCCCAGCGCTGTCTCTAAACAATATAAATCTTAGCTGAACAGATCATTGATAGTTCTAAAAACGACTTAATAGTTCGAACCCGATGCAGCATTAAGTATAAAAAGAAAAACCTGATCTGTTACAGCCGATTTGTATCCCTTGAGACGGTGGATACCGCATATAAACCAGCCAACCTTTAGATCTAGCCCTATCGGCTGTAAGTTCTTGATAGAACTAGCCAATGGCAGGATATATCTAAACATTAGTCTAATTTATATGCGCTATATGATAAATAGCGCAGTATGAACTCTTGAATCTAATGTGTCATTACGATGGAAGCACTAGAAACAACAGATCATACCACTAATGACAAGCATTTACCTAGATCTGAGGATCGAAACGATGCAGCCCGTAGCCAAACAAAGTACTCGTCTGAAGAAAAAAGGTTGGCGATGCACCGAAGATTTGATTGATTGTGATTGTCTATGATTACAGGGGGTATCGGGTCCTATTTATACCCAAGATACAATTATCTGTACAAACCCTGGACTCTATCTAAACTACTATTTAAAACACAACATTATCCCGAAAAGGACCCACGCCGTGTTACAACTAACAGTTTAAACAAACCCCTAAATTATAGATACAGTTGCTGTTACAATACTCTATCCATAGGTGGCAAAATCATTTAACATGCAATTAACAACCAAATCCTCTATTTATCCTCAAACTGTTGCACCAGAAACAGTTTTATCTCCTCCAAACCTGAAATCGGCTATCGGCCGCCCTCGTCCGATCCATCCTTAGCCAATTGGCCTCGCAGCCAATCACTCCTTAGCCGATGCAGCCTCTGTTTCCAGCCGATCCGATTCTGCTTCGCCTTTGCAGACTTAGGGACTCAATTACCAAATTTCAGTATTAACACATATAAGCTCCTTTAGAGACGTATTTGTGGATCTTGAAAGGCCCTTCCCAATTTGGTGACCACTTGCTGAATTTATTGTCTCTTGTTCCAATCGGCAATATTAGTTTCCAAACGAGTTCGCCCTCTTCAAAAGACTTAGGTACAACTTTCTTATTGTAATGACGGGCTACTCGTTCTTTATCCCTTGTTACTTTTTCCAAGGCCCTCATCCTTGATAAAACTAGATCTTCTGATTCATCCACCATCAGGTGATAGTATTCATCGGATGTGAGCTGATCTTGTAGCTGAACTCGTCTCGAGCCGATGATATTTTCCCATGGCAGCACTGCCTCGTGCCCATAGACCAACTTGTATGGAGGGACTTGGATAGATCCGTGGCATGCCATCCGATATGCGCAAAGTGATTCGGCTAATCGGCTATGCCATTGCTTAGGGTACTCAGAAATCTTCCTCTTTATTAGTTTGATCAAACTTTTGTTTGAAGCCTCTGCTTGCCCGTTAGCCTGCGCATAGTATGGTGAAGAATTAAGTAGCTTGATCCCCATGCCGTCGGCAAACTGAACAAACTCGTCCGATATGAAGATAGATCCCTGGTCAGTTGTTATTGTTTGTGGGACGCCAAATCGGTAGAAAATGTGCTCTTTAACAAACTCGATTGCGTCCCTAGAATCAACCTTTTTCAGAGGAATTGCCTCCACCCATTTTGTAAAATAATCCGTTGCCACCAGAATGAATTTATGCCCTTTGCTTGAGGGTGGATTGATCTGACCGATCATGTCGATACCCCATCCTCTGAACGGCCAAGGCTTTATGATTGGGTTCATAGCCGATGTTGGTGGTCTTCGTACGGTGCCAAATTTCTGACAATCCTGGAAGCCTTTATAATACTTGAAACAGTCCTCCATCATCGTTGGCCAAAAATATCCTTCTCTCCGAAGCAACCACTTCATCTTGTGAGCCGATTGATGCGTGCCGCATATCCCTTCACTTCTTCGATAGCCACTTTGGCTTGATCGGCACTAAGACACTTGAGCAGCACACCATCTATCGTCCGATAGTAGAGATCTTCGTCGAGCAAAACATATGTTAAGTCTTTGTATCACAATTTCCTTGAAGCTGATTGAGAGGGGTTCTGTAAATAGCTGTAAACCTCAAACCTCCAATCATCGGCTGTCATTGCAGCGACTTCTATCCCAACTTCTTTTACCATCGGCTTGTAGCCTGATGTCCCTTGAGCTAAATCATTGGATTTTGTATTCTGCTCTCTAGGGATGTGTTTCAGTGTAACTAGCCGAAAGCTATCCATTAATTCTTGGCACTGTTGATAGTAGACCATCAGCGCATCACTTCTGCATTCATACTTCCCTGACAACTGGCTGATGACCAATAGTGAATCCCCCATTATCTCTATGGCGTCGGCTTCGACTTCTTTGAGAAGATGCAACCCCTTGAGCACCGCTTCGTATTCGGCTTGATTGTTTGTAGCATGGGGGTTGATATAAAAAGCAAATTCAAAGCTTGCCCCCCTAGGCGAAATAATGACCAAGCCGATACCGCAGCCATTGGTGCACACCGAGCCATCAAACGCCAATGTCCAAGGCATAATTTTGATTGAGCCGATTGAGTCATCTCTATGCTCCACGATGAAATCGGCTATAGCTTGTCCTTTAACTGCCCTGGGTGCTTGATACCTCAGATCAAATTCTGTCAGGGCAAAAATCCACTTTCCAATCCGCCCTTTTAAAACTGGAGCCGATAGCATGTATTTAATGATATCGGCTTTACATATTATTGTGCACTCATTGGATAGCAAATAATGCCTCAACTTTGTGCATGAAAAATATAGGCACAGGCATAGCTTCTCCACTGGTAAATATCTCGTTTCTGCGTCCAATAGCCGTCAGTTGAGATAGAAGATAGCTTTTTCTTTGCCCTCAACCTCTTGGATTAGGACTGAGCCGATTGACTTGTCATCGGCTGACAAGTAAAGCTTGAACGGTATTCCTTTTCGTGGAGAAATTAGAACTGGAGGTGAGCTTAAATAATTCTTGATATTGTCTAAGGCCTTCTGTTGCTCTGCCCCCCATGTGAATGCTTGATCGGCTTTGAGCTGGAGCAGTGGTGTGAACGGCTCCATCTTCTCTGACAGATTGGCTATGAACCGCCTGATGAAGTTGATTTTGCCGATCAATGATTGAAGCTGCCTCTTGTCCTTTGGAGGTTGTATCGTCTTGATAGCGTTGATGCTTCTTGGTGTGACCTCAATTCCTCTTTCGTGAACAAGAAACCCTAGGAATTGCCCGGCTGACAGCCGAACGCACATTTCAACGGGTTCATTTTCAGGCCATATTTTCTTGTCCGCTCGAAAACCTGCCTCAGATCGGCTATGTGGTCCTCTACCTCCCTGGACTTGACAACGACATCGTCGATGTAGATCTCCACCAAAGAGCCGATCATGTCGTGGAAGATATAATTTATTGCCCGTTGATATGTTGCCCTAGCATTTTTCGGTCCAAACGTCATAACAACCCATTCATACAAGCTGATTGCTCTAGGACATTGAAAGGCAGTTTTGTGAATGTCCTCTTCGGCCATGAAGATTTCATTGTAGCCTGCATTGCCATCCATAAAGCTGATGATTTTGTGGCCTGATGCAGCGTCTACGAGCAAATCGGCTACAGGCATTGGGTATTCATCTTTGGGTGTAGCCTTATTTAAGTCTCTGAAATTGATGCATACCCTAAGTTTGCCATTCTTTTTCAATACTGGGACAATGTTTGAGACCCATTCGGCGTATCGGCAAGGCCGAATTAATCCAACATCATATAGCCGAGTTATTTCGGCTTTGATCGCATCGTACATATCGGCTTTGAACCTCCTGGAGGTTGTTTGAACGGCCGATAGCCTGCCTTGATCGGCAGTTGATGAACGACTATAGATCGGCTAAGACCAGGCATCTCGAAGTAATCCCAAGCAAAACAATATTTATATTTATTTAATAAATCAATAAGCTGGGATCTACAATGAGAAGATAAATTTTTGCTGATATACGTCGGCCTAGGCCTGTCTGCAGATCCTATGTCTATTTCTTCTAACTCGTCGGCCGACGTAAAACCTTGCCCTAGCTTGCCATCATCTTCGTCCGCGGTGTCCGTGCCGTAGACGTTCGAGCCCTCCACGACGTCTTGCTCAGAGCAGCAGCTGCGGCTCGTCATCTCCAATTGGCTGTATGGCAAAATCGGACACTTTTAGAAAATTGGCTTGCCAGATTTTTTCGGACAAACAATCAATGTTGTCGATTTCCCAGAGTGGCAAATCAGCATTGGCGACGCTTACTGACCTGTCGGCTAGTACAATCTCTATCTTGTCGCCGTCCCATTGAAGTAGGCACTGGTGCATAGTGGAAGGGACGCAACAATTAGCATGTATCCAGTCTCTCCCGAGCAGCATGCTATAAGACCCCTTCCCATTGATGACAAAAAAGGTTGTGGGCACGGTCTTATTGCCGACGGTCAGCTCGATGTTCAACACGCCCTTGGTCTCTGATGGGTTGCCACCGAAGTCCTTTAATACCATGTTAGTCTTGATCAGGTCTTCGGCTCCCTTTTCTAGTTTCCTGAATGTTGCATAGGGCATCAGATTTACTACGGTTCCCCCATCTACTAGCATTTTCGACATCGGCTTGCCATTGATGAAACCTTTTACATATAGCGGCTTTAGATGCCAATTTTTGGTCCCCTCTGGCTTGTCAAAAATCGCTTCATCCGGGGACAGTGCTAGCTTGACCAAGACATCCTCGATATTGTCTGCATCGGCTTCAGGAGCACTAAATTCGGCTGGCAATATGAATACCATATTGACCGATGCAGAGACTTTGCCTTTCCCTTTGGCTGCCCGCCTGGCTTGATTGGTTGAACTCTCCTTGGCTTGTTCCTCGTCGGTTGTGGTGGTTTTCCTTTTGGGGATCCATCGCCGTTTGATTTTACCCAGCCAACGGCGTTGTTCTTCGATCATCTGCCGAACTTCTTCTTCCCTTCCTTCACGCTTCAACCTTTGAATTCTTCGTTTCTGCGTCTTGGTGAAGAGGTCAGAGGGGCACCATTGGGGGTTGGCCGATTCTTTGTCATCGGCCTCTCCTTCGTCGTGGTAGTCATCGTTCTCATATTCGTGGAAGGAGTCTTGATGGATCGGCCCTAGCCGATCGTGAACGGACTGTCGGTGTCGGTTGAGCTGTATAGGCCTCGGGACAAATTGAGTTGGACTGGTGATCGACTGGCCTCTGTGTTCGTCCTCGTGGTACTCACTGCAGGCCGGGCAATTTTCTAGCGTCGACAGCCTCATCCCGGTTTCCCAGCAGGTGCCTGAAAAATTCACAATGCCAATGGGGATCGGCACCACTGTGATTCCTGTCGTACCGCGACCTCGTGTTTCTGGCTCTTGTCGATAAAATCTTTCAAACCGACTCTCTTCCTACCAATGTTGTTGTTGGAAGCGGCGTCGGCTGTTCGCCTTGATCGACCGTCGATCAGCCGATCGGGCAACAAGGCGCACCATGTTGATTGGCGTGGCTTGGCTTCCAATCGGCTTATCCTCTGGATTGACCCCTTTCAACGTTTCAGCTAAATTGTACGTCATTTTGCGCTGCCGGTCAGCTTGCCTAGGGTCGGTTTGAACCATATTGATTGGGAAGGGGTTGTCATCTACCTTCATCGGTCGAGTGGAATCGGCGAACTTGAGTTTTTCGGCCTCTATTGCCGACTGGATCTGCTGTCTGAAGACTTTACAGTCGTTAGTGGTGTGGGATATAGAGTTATGCCACTTGCAGTATTTCTTCTTCTTCAGTTCATCGGCCGATGGGATCACATGGTTCTCAGGAAGCTGAATCTGCTTCTCCTTGAGTAATAGATCGAAGATCCTATCGGCCTTGGTGATGTTGAAATCATATTTCTCTTCTTTGGCCGTCTTCAGCAGCCATTGACAAACGATGGCCTTTTTATTCTTGGCCCATTCGGCTGCCGCCACCTCTGCGTCATCGTCTTTGGAATCGGAGTCTGACTCAATAGTGACTTGAGTTATGTTTTTGACGGCCTTCCTGGTGTCTTGAAATCTTTGTTCATGGGCCGTCACCTTCTGTGCCAGATGTGCCAGGCTGTCGAAGTCTTGAGCGGAGAAGCGCTCGCGGATCGGCACGATCAGGCCATGGAAAGCCAAATTGGCTAGCTGGGCGTCCGACAGCACCAGGTTATAGCATCGGTTCCTCATCTCTCTGAAGCATTGAATGTATTCTTGAACTGACTCGTTGTGCTTCTGCCTGATACTGGTGAGGTCCGACAACTTCATTTCATGGTTGCCGGTGTAGAAGTAGCTATGAAATTATTTTTCGAGATCGGCTCAGCTCTGAATTGAGTTGTAAGGCAATGAAGAGAACCAGGTGAAAGCCGATCCCGAAAGAGACAAGGGGAATAGCCAGACTCTCAAGGCGTCTGTAGCCGATGCTTCGCCGCACTGCGCCAAGAATCGGCTAACGTGCTCGTAGGTTGACATGTTGTCTTGCCCTGAGAATTTCGAAAAGTGTGGGATTTTGTATCGGTTGGGCAGTGGAATCCGCCCAAAATGCTCCGGATAAGGATACCGATACATGTTCCCTGAGTCCTTTGGTTTGAGGCCGAATTGATCGCGCATGACGTCCGCAATCAAATCGGCCCAGGTCCGGTTGTCCTGCTGTATTGGCTCATATGGATCATATGGTGCAGGTGCTTGCCGATACAGTGGTGGTGGTGTCTGGGGCCTGTAGTGATGATCTTGACGGCCTCCTTGATATTGGTACTGAAACGGATGATCAGCGGGAGGCGGCCGATTTGCCGGTGGTGGCGTTGGTGGACCCGGGAACAGCTATCGGCCACCGGCATTGTACTGTCTATCCAGGCCGATCTGGTCAACCGGCTCTAACTGTCGATTGTCGTCGAACATGTTGGCGATCTGATCTTGGGGCAGCGGTTGTTGCCGGTTCAACATGGTGATCACTGGTCTTGTAGCCAATCGGGACGGATTCGGCTGGTTGAGTACCCCTCCTGGCGGCCCTGGTTGTGCTGGTGGTGGAATCGGCCGATTCTGGGTGGCCAACGTCCTGTAACCAGGAAACTGGCCGTCTATGAAGTAAGTCGGCCCCCGTTGCAGTTGGTCGGCTATCTTGGCGTCGACCACAGTGGCAATCATATTGTTCAGGGTGTTGACAAGAATGTCACTCTGGTTGACCAGCGCGTGGTGAACGACCGAATCAATTCGGTCTTGCAAAGTATGCGGGGCCAAATCGTCTTATTCCTGAATCAGCTCCTCCGCCTTCTGTTTGCCCTTCAATCCACTGGAGAAGGACGCCTTGAGTTCATCCATGCTGAACTTGTACTTTTGATGCACGGCCCCGGACCTTGTCTAGGTGAACGACTGTAGGTAGTTGGCCTGGAGCTCTTCTACCATCTTTTAATAATCGGCTTGTTGTTCAACCGATAATTGTTCCATCTTCACAGGCACGATGTTGTCCTGAGAAACGTTGGGGCTCTTGCTATCGACCATCTTGTCAGCTACGTCGATGCGTCCTAGCCGAGTTGACAGAGATAGTCCCACCGGGCGTGCCAAGAAGCGTGTTGATGAGAAATTTCTCTCACGCGCTGGCCTGGGAGATCTGCTTAATTTTAGTGCAGGTCCTTCTCGGCTACCTATGCTGTACAAGGTGTGCCAGTTGGTTTGATCTGTTAACCAACAAGAAAAATAAAGATATATGCGTTAAGTGCTAAGTCGGATCTTACTGGATCGGCTGCAAGAGTCAATTTACATATATATGCTATCCCAAAGTGTATTTAAACCAAGTGACTAGAATAGATCGGCTGCGCCGAGACAATATGAACCACTTAATCCAAATATGCAATGGGATAATAACTATATGCTTTAACAATTTAGCCGATGTCGTAAGTCCAACCGTAAATCGGCTAATACTCCAATTTATCTTACGAAAAGATATTGATCTGAGCTAAAGGTGCTAAACCTAGATCAGTCGGGTATCGGCTGTAGCTGACAAACTGATTCTGGCTTAGGACATTTAACTAGAGCAAGATCTTAATATAAGAGACGGTTTTAATAAATCTGATAGCAAATATATCAAAAGAATATTAAAACAGATAAGACCGGCTGAAACCCCGGTGATGTCTCTAAACATATACATCTAGCCAAATAGATCATAAAAGCTCTAAAAACGACTTAATAGGTCAATACTGATGCAGCATTAAGTGTAAAAAGAACAACCAGATCTACTGTAGCTGATGTAAATACCTCGAGACGGTGGATATCGCATATAATTTAGGCCAACCCTTAGATCTAGCTCTATCAGCTGTCGATTCTTGACATAAACAAGCCGATGTCGAGTCAGATCTAAACATTGTTCTAGATTATATGCGACATATGATAACTAGCGCAGCATAAATCATCAAATTTAGAGTGTCATAGCGATGGAAACACTAAATTCGATGATATACACCATTAATGACAAGCATTTACCTTAACTTGGAGATCGAAATGATGCAGCCCGAAGCCGGATCAGTTGTTCGTCTGAAGAAAAAGGAGGCGATGCGCCGAAGGTTGTATTGATTGTGTGCATGTCTAATTAGAAGGATCTCGGGTCCTATTTATACCCAAGAATAACATTATCTGTACAGACCTGGTCTTTATCTAATCTACTATCTAAAATACGACAAAACCCCGGGATAAGGACCCATGCCATATTACAATAGACAATCTAAATAAGTTACTAATTTACAGATACAATTGTCGTTACAGGACTCTATCCATAGATGGCAATATCTTTTAACACGTAATTTGTGAACCGAATCTTCTATTATCTTCAAGCACTTTCATCGGAAATGGTTTTATCCTCTCCTCTGACTCAGCATCGGCTATCGGCTATCCTTGTCTGATCCAACCTCAGCCGATTGACCTCGTAGCCGATTGCACCGCAGCCGACTCGACCTTCGTTCTTCCAATCCGATTCCGTCCCCATCTCGGCAAGGATTGAGGAATTTGGTTACCAAATTTAGTCGTTAACAGCGGCACGTGGGCCGGCACGGCATGACCCGCTACATGAGCCATGCCTAACGGGTCGTGCCGTAGCGGGCCGTGCCGCGGGCGTGCCCGAGCCTATTCTAAACTACATAGTTGGCTCTATTGAGATGGATTGGAGCATGTTGTACTGTAATAGCTATTTGGGATGGGTTAAATATACACTGTTCAAGCCCACGTGAGACATAACCACGTCAATGGCTGTAACACTCGAGGCCGTCGTCCCTCATCTTCTTCCATCGCCTGCGAGGACACAGATTTGTCCACCAGGTGTTCGTTTTCCCTACCTCGCGTTGGAGTGCACAGAAGCAACCACCGGTCGTCGAGGCGGAGGAGTGCACCAACGTGTCGTGTGGATCTGCATCCTCTGCTTGTTGTCCTCAGCGACGTGCAGCTGGGCGAGCAGGCGGGTGACATCGATGGCTCATGAACATCACCTCGGCAGCCGCATCAGGAAGATGTAAAGAGGCCCAGGTTTTGCATTATGCAAGGCGTTGGAGAGGGAGAAAGGGTGCCTGCGTAGCCGCTGCTATCGCCG